>CM053753.1:2091320-2124403 GCA_028658305.1 Pachyuromys duprasi | reverse complement strand
CCTATAGGTCTATATAAGTGAGTATATACCATATGTTTCTTTCTGCTTTTGGGATACCTCACTTAGGATGATCGTTTCCAGGTCCCACCATTTGCCTGCGAATTTCATGATTTCCTCCTTTTTTATTGCTGAGTAGTATTCCATTGTGTTAAAATTTGTTTTATCATAAGAGCTGGTTGTGAACTACAATCTTGGCTATGTTGCTCAGTAAGTAACTGGACGCTATATGAAGATGTTTTTAGAAATACACCCTTTAAACATAGCTCTTCGGCTATATCATATTCAATAAATATTTAAGTGGCTTGAAGTGATTATTGTTAACACATAGGAAAACTGTACAGTCATAAATCTTGTAATAAAAATAAGCAGAACACCTACTGCTCACATGTGGGAGTTAAATGTATCAGCTGGGCTCACAAGCAGCACTTCTGCTCAAATAGCAGCTGTAGTATGCTCTCCATGAGCTTCAGACAGTACATATTAGCTCCAGATTACTCCAAATCCCTATGTTTGTAAGCCCCCAAAGAATACTTCAATATAGGTTATAGGTTCTTGCTTCCTTGAGAAGGTATTTCAACATAAATGAGAAAGACAGGGAAGCCTTTTCATTTCCCATAGACGTTTCCATTATTCTTTTTCCATATGAACTTACATCTCCAAAAAGAGCAAGGCAGAATGTGCATTTATCCATTCTTTCTCAAGAGCCGTACATGTCCAGAGGAAGCCAACATCTGAGATGCCAGGCCAGGCCTCTTACTTGACTCTCATTCTTCCCTTGGGGTGCGTTATCTGAGAGAACTAAACAGATTCAACACTTGGGTCTGTGCTTAAAATAAGAAAGTCAAGCCTGGCAGTGGTGACTCCCACCTGTAATCCTAGCATCTGGGAGACTGGGCCTGGGGTACTGTTGTGAGCTGGTCCACCTGTGTATTGATTACGTCAGCCTGAATTGTGGTGTGATATCTTGTCTCGAATGAATCCACAGTGGACCTGCTCCTCATTCGGGGTTAGTGAGTGCACTCTTAAGTAATAAGGTGTGCTTTATGAGCAGAAAACACTCCAGAACCATGAGTACTGCAGAACTAGGAAGGATGTTCTTAGAACTAAAGTCGTTGGGACAAACAGTGACAAAGGAAAAGCTTGGGTCACACAGACATTTACTATAGGCCTTTGCTAAAAGGTGGAAGCTAAAAAGCTTTACGGACAAGAGCAGACCCAACACTAGAAAACCAAAAATCATCCTTTCTGTTGTAAAAGCCAGCTCTGAGCCTAATACATCACTTATTGAAATGTATTTTAAATGCTGACACTCTTGGTTATTACTCTGACCCTCTCTTTATTCTACTTTTTGCCTTTTAAGCATGAAGACTATTTATACAAATAAACAAGAATCTGTACTTCATGGTACTTTTTTGCCCATAATTTTAAAACACTAACTTGTCAAAGAGTGTTGTTTTTTCCCCCCTAAATTATGGCCATCTGTCACTCTTCCCTACTCACCTTCTTCATATGACATTTAGAACGAAACATTGCTTGTGAGGTAATTGGTACACCTCTGCTAATATACATAAATTACTGCAAACTGAGTTCTGTATATAGTTGCAGAACTTACACTTGTAAGTTTGTTGAATAACTTTTTAGTATAAGATTCTGACTGCTACTTATTTTCCCATCTGTGATACAGTATGTAGCTGATCTGGCTACATTATAATTCAAGATATTTTAAACTAACTTTAAGTACTCTTGGGATATTGTTTTTACTAAATATAACATAACATTGCCTGTCTGACAATGAACTCACTTAGGATAACACAGCCCAATGTGGGCGCAGACCTAAGATGAACAGCGAGAACAGTAAACCACTCTACATGCAGTGTTAGAACACAAACAAAATGATTCCCACACACTAGCAAATGTATCCATTCCAACTTGACTTGCTAGAAAGATATTTTGTATTTGTGTGTATTACATATGTGTGTTTATGTACAGGTTCACACACATATTCTGTGCACATGTCTGTGAAGGCCAGAGGCTTGTCTTATCATTCTCTATCTTATTTTAGGCAGGATCTCTCATGGAACCTGGAGCTCATTGATGGTCAGTGGACTCCAGGGACCCTCAGGTTTCTCCTCCTCAGGGCTGGGACTCCAGGCATGTTGCAGCAGTGCCTGCCTTTTTACATAGGTGTCATGTGTCTGAACTCGCATCCTTATGCTTGCTGAGAAACACTTTACTATGTCACCTCCCCACTCCTATTTTATATTTGAAAAAGAAATCTAAAGATGTCAGATGTGATAATAAATACATAATGTAAGCTTTGTAGTGTATATACTTTATTAAATACTGTCTTAGAAAGAACATGAAAATTAAAAGCTGACACATTCTGCAGGTTAAGGAGCAGCAGACAGGGCTTCAGATAGTCAGCTGGTAACCTTCTTCCCAGCAAACACAAAGCCCCGGGTTTCATCCACAGAACCAAATATATATATATATATATATATATAATATGCCATATATATTTATGAGCAGAAAACACTCCAGATTATATATGGCATATATAATCTGCCATATATATATATGCTTATATATATATATATATAAGCTAGGCATGGCAATGCAGGCTTGGACCCTCTAGTGACCTCAGTCTTCAGTGTGGAAGAAGCAGACACAGCATGGAGGCTCTTGACAGTGGGAGAACGTGTCTCTGACATGGTAGGTGGAATTCTGCAGTATAACAGTCAGAGCTGCCTTTGGCCTTCAAGTGTACTCACATATATATGCAATTGTGCACACACATGCACAAACACACATTTGAAAAGAAAGGAGGTACTTCTGGGGTCTTTAATGATTAAATTCCACTATACAGTGAACTTTTCACAATCAGCAGATGTTCTGTTTCAGACATTAAGAAAATTTTTATGTTTGGATGAGCAGATTTTGTCTTTTTATCCTTATATTGTAAGACAAGATTTATTCTATGGTAATTTATTTGTGATGGTAAAGTTAGAAGGAGAAATAGGAAGAGTCTGAGAAAAAAGATATCTTTCATTCAAATGGAATAAATGGGTCTGATGTTCTGTGTGAGAAGAGATAGATATGACAGCTAAAATAACTGAAATAACAACCTTCTCCATTAGCAGATAAAACTGCCATACCAGGATCTGACTAATCCTTCTCCTACCTGTTAATGCAACATAAGAAAAGCTAGGACAGTGCAAAAGTTCTCATGCAGACTTCACATGAACATTAAGCAAGGCTAAGATGAACCAGCTAAGCGGAAGGCTTCCTGAGCACATGTTGGTTATAGTCTAACTTGGAAAACAAGGAGCTTAAAGCCTGGCCTTCAGCAAGTAGAAAGATGACAGCCAGAGACTGGCAAACTCTGGGAGACTGTTACAGTGTGAGCAAACTAAGAACATGCTGGCTGAGAATCAACTGCTGCAGCTCGAGGACTCAGTCCTGAAGAAACCTTTGGGTACCCCCGAAATAGCCAACTGAATAGCCCCAAGTGGCCTTTGCTCATACCACACAAAAAAAGTCTGGAACAAACTTTTCTAGTTCTTGCTCTTTCCATGATAGTGTTATCTAATTGCAAGAGGCTCCAAATATGAAATGGTACTAAACCAAAAAGCTTGCCCAATTCTGTTTATACTACATGAATCTACCTCAGGACTTTTTAACGTCTCCACTGTAACTTCCAGTTCTCTATAAAAATACAAATAAATTATTTTTCCCCAAGGGACCAGTTAACCTCAGCATACTCCACTGCCGTAGAGTTGCTGCTGACCCCAGCTTCCTACAGTGTCCGTTTGAAGCTCATGGTTAGCTGCAGCCAGTTACCATGCATTTGTAAAGACACTGTGGCCAGGTCTACACTTGATCACTTCTCCGGCAGTGGAATGCAGCATTTTATAATCTTCCTGTGTGGTGCTGATGCTCACTGATGCTTGTAAACTATTAAGTATGTATGGATGCAAGCACTACCATCAACAGATTAAGAGTTTGGTGGGAGCCAGACAATGTTTTAATACTTTACTTTGACTTAACCCCGCCCTTATCACCACCTAAACAAGACAAACAAATGAAAGGTTAAAGTTTAATAATGCACTGGAGGCCACACAGCTGGAAGGTGAGAGGTGAGATGAGCTCAGGCAGTTTGCATACACACCTGAACACTTACGTAGTACCCAGATGGTTTGACCCTATCAAACCCTCAGACCCTGTCCTTTTCAGAATGAATCCCTACTATGATCTCTTCTGAGTGTGCCCATTCACTCATGATTCTCACTGTATCACAGGGCATTTAAGCTTCTGACTGAAACTCAGCTGGAACAGAGTCCATCATGCTGCTTTCAATCCATATACACTATCCACAGGAGAGGACCTGGCTGACACTATGACCGGGATTCACTGGCTCTCACAGCAAGAAGTCCCGGGAGCATGATGATGTTCCCTGTGAACAGTGTCTCTTTATTTAGTTCATCTCTTCAGAGTTTAGAATTAAAGATTTGTAGCCTAGCTCACACAATTATGCACATTGTCTGATTTATACCTTGTCCGACTTTCACTTCTGTTGCTGAGGTAAATACCTGACAGATAGCAACAGAGGTCTAGGACTCTTCTTCCCCAAACCAGGTAAGCCTATTTATCTCTACCCCAGAGGCTCAGCGCTCCGTGTCCACCAGGTAAGTAGGTAGCTCAGTTCCTTTCCACCTTTAAGGAAGAGCAGTCCCTCTGCATCCTTACTTCTGCTCAGGAGCCACTGCGCAGACATTGCCTTGCCTCACCCCAAAGCTCTTCCATCTCTTCCAGGATCCTGCCAATATGTGCTGCCCAACTGCCATGGCTCCTTCTGGATCTCTTCAAACCTCAGAGTAGGCCAGCTCCCTTCTAACCTAGAAGCCACCCACTTGTCTGGGATTTTGCTTCCCAGTGCTACCAGGTGAGGCCCTGACCCTCCCAACCCCACATGCCTCCTGACATACAGCCCAGTTAACCCCTGGCTGCCACTTGCCCAGAGTGCCCTCGAGGTCTGGAGAGCAGACTCGGAGAGCCATACCTGAAGGCCGCAGAGGGGAGAGCCAATGAAGGATCTGTTCACCTGTCTGCTCACCCATATGACAGCAGAGTCTAATTAAAAAGCCTAGGAATGGATCCTGGATGTCTCAGGACACAAACACACCTCAGCCCTCTTAACAATTTAACTCTGTCCTGCACATTACACATGCCTACACTGAAAGAAGTTGATTAGAGCAGAAAGGAAGAGAGATGAGACTAACAAACCATTTCAGATGTACAAGTCCCAGTGCAGAAGCAAAAAGAAATGTGAACAAACAAGTACATTTGTCCCCTAATTCCTAATCTCATAATCATGTACCGAATGGGAATGACCTGGAAGGCTTTCCAGACAAGGAACTGAAGAGAATGATAACTGTTCATAACAACTCAACGAGGATAGGAACATACTCCACGACAACAAAATCAAAGAATGAAATGATTTCATAAGGCACCCAAGATATGAAAAATAGAATTCAAAACAGAAACAGAATTTTTGAAGAAACAAAGTGAAATGATGATGAACTTGAAAAACTCAGTAAGCCAAATAAAAATGTCACTGGAAAGTCTCTCCAACAGAATGAATCATGTAGAAAACAGTTTAGACTGGAAGTCAAAGTTGAGGAATTAGATCCCTCATTAAAGGCCAGTAAGACATATGAAAAACAAAAAACCATGAATGGGAAAAGGTAGAGTTTTGGGACACCATGAAAAGACCTAGCCTTAGACTTATGGACATAGAAAAAGGAGAAGACATACAGAATACAGAAGGAAACTTCCGAACCTGGAGAAAGAGAAGCCCATTCACAGGTGAGAGGCCTGTTGAACACTGAATACTCTTCCCTTTAAACATTACAGTTAAAACCTTAAAAGCAGAGAATAAAGAAATGATATTGAAAGTGGCAAGAGAAAGGTCACATCAGTTATAAACCTGAATATCTGATTATTCAACATAAACTTTTAAAGTCAGAAGAGCCTGTAAAGATATATTTCAAGCTCTGAAAGACCACAAATGTCAACCCAAACTATTATATTGAGCAAAACTACTTATTACAATTGAAGGAAAATATGATCTTTTCAGATTAAAAACTATTAAAGAAATTATGGCCATTCAGCCTTTCCTAGAAGACACTGTAAAAGACACTACAGTTTGAACAGAAGGTTAAACACGCCCAAGCCATTACCAAGAATAAGCAATGCCATGACAGTTAGGCAACGGAGATCCTAGAAAAACACAAAAATCAACAAAGTGTCTGAAATTAATACACCCTTTCCAATGAAAACCCTTTAATATTTTAACAGTCTCAATTCTCTAGTATAAAAACATGAACTAGCTAACTAGATTAGAAAATAGGATCCATCTCTTTTCTGCTTCCGAACCACACACCATGTCACCAAGCTGAGCCTCCTGGTTAAAGACTTGAAGCTCAAATCCTTGGAGGGGATCTACTTGTTCTCCCTGTCTGTTAAGGAATCTGAGATTATTGACTTTTTCCTGGGTGCATTCCTAAAGGACAAGGTTCTAAAGATCACACCAGTGCAGAAGCAGGCATGGGCTGGCCAGCAAGTCAGGTTGAAGGCTTTTGTTGCTCTTGGGGACTACAACAGTCATGCTGATCTTGGTGTTAAGTGCTCCAAGGAGGTAGCCACTGCCATCAGCAGGGCCATCATCTCAGCCAAACTGACCATCATTCCTGTGTAGAGAAGCTACTGGAGGAACAAGACTGGCAAGTGTCACACTGTTGCATGCAAGGTGCCAGGCCACTGTGGCTCTGTATTGGTGTGTCTCATCCCTGCTCCCAGAGGCACTGCCATCCTCTCGGCTCCTGTTCCCAAGAAGCTACTGATGATGGCCAGTACTGATGACCAATACACATCAGCCAGGGGCTGCACTGCCACCTGGGTAACTTCCCAAGGCCACCTTTGATGCCATCTACAAGACCTACAGCTACCTGACCCCTGACCTCTGGAAAGAGATTGTTCACTAGGTCTCCTTGTCAGGAATTCACTGATCATCTTGTGAAAACCCACACCAGAGTCTGTGTTCAGAGGACCCAGGCTCCAGCTGTGGCTACTACATAAGGGTTTTTATATAAGAAAAATAAAGCACATTAAGTGTGTTTAAAAACAAAACAAAACAAAAAAAACCAAGCAATACCAACAACAAACCTCATACACCTCACCATCAACAGCAGGTACTACCTTGCAGTAAAAGGATAGAAAAAGGTACTCCAAACAAATGAAACTAAGAAACAAGCATGCATGGCTATTTAATATTTGACAAAATACACTACAAACCAAAACTGCTCAGGAGAGAGAGGAAAGTTACTTCATACTGAAAGGAACAATAAATACGCCAAGAGGACACTATAACTCTAAATATAAATCTACAAGTAATATATGTAATACTATACATAAATAATATACATCTATATTTACATATAGCTATATATATCTCAATCAAGGACAAGTACCTCCAGCTTCATAAAAGACATGATAACTAGACCTAAAACCACCAGTTAATCCAACACAGTGACTGTGGCCAACCTTAACACTACCCCTCTTAGAAACAGGCAGGTCACCAGGCCAAAAACCAAACAAAAAAAGTAAGAAATAAATGGCATCAAAAATCAAATATAACTAGCAGAAATCTAGAGCAATCTAATGTACATTCTTCTCAGCAGCCTACAGAACTCTCACAAAAATCAGTCACATATTGTGATACAAAGTGAGTTTAAACAAATACAGAAAAATTTAAATATCTTGGATTCTATCAGACCACAATGGAATAAATCTGGATATCAAGAGCAATAGAAAAATACTGGAAATACACAAACTCATTCAGACTAAACAATACAATTATAACTGGCTCAAGGATGAAATCAAGAAAATTAAAAATGCAAAGAGTTGAATGGAAATTAAAACACAGCATAACAAACTGTATGGAAAGCAATGAAATCAGTCCTAAGAAGAAAGTCTGTAGTGCTAAATGCCTATATAAAAAAATCTTAGAGCTCTCAAATTAATAACTCAATGATATACATGAAGGCCTTGGAAAAATAGGAACAATCAACACTCTAAAATAAGACAGAAATTGAGACTAAAATCACTGACATAGAAAACAAACACAAAAATCAATACAAAGAATTGATGAAACCAAGAATGAATTCTTTGGAAATATTAACAAGATTGATTAACACATTTTCAGCTATATTAAGCAAAAGAAAGAGACCAATTATCAAAATTAATAAAATTAATGATTAAAATGGAGATACTAAAACAGATCCTGAGAAAATTCAGAGATTCAAAAGGGTGTATTTTAAAAATCTATATCCCACTAAACTACAAAATTTAAAAGAAATGGATGAGTTTCTAGGTACATATGACCTCATTAAATCAAATGAAGTAATTTAAACAGACTCATAACAACCTATGAGATAGAAACATTAAAAATCAATAAACTAGGAAAACCCCAGAACCAGATGGATCCAGCACAAAATTCTACTAGATCTCCAACAAAAGAACTAATACCAGTAATCCTTGAGTTTTTGGTAAAACAGGAAATGAAGAATAATTCCAGATTATTTGTAAGTTTATTTATCTTAATTTGCTGTGTACAGATGTTTTGCCAGCATGCATGTCTGGTATCCAGGGAGGTGAGAAGAGGGTGCCAGATACTCTGGAACTGGAGTTGAGAGTTCTTGCTAGCTGCCATGTGGGCTCTGGGAACTGAACTCAAGTCTTCTGCAAATGCAACAAGAGTTCATAACTGCTGAGCCATTACCCCTGCCTCCCAGATTCTTGTTATAAAACCAGTATTACTCTGATAACAAAACCAGAATAGACCCAATCAAAGAAGAAACTTATAGACTAAGCTCCTTCATACACACACACACACACACACACACACACACACACACACACACACACACACACACACACCCCTAAATGGAATACTTACAAATGAAGTTTAAAAAAAAAGATCATCCACTACGATCTTTTTTACCCTACAGATACAGAGATGATTCAACATATGTAAATCAATAAATATAATCCACCACATAAATTGACTCAGGGACAGAAACAATGTGATCATCTCAGAGGATGCAGAAAAGGTCTTTGACAAATCCAACATTCCTTCATGATAAACATTCTAGAAAATCTAGGGATACAAGGGACAGACATATCTCAACATAATAAAGGCAATAGACAACAAGCCATAGTCAACATCACCCCAATGGAGAAAAACTTGAAACATTCCCACTAAAATCAGGAACAAGACAAGGATGTCCATTTATTCCACTTCTGTTCAATACAGTACTTGAGGTCTTAGCTAGAGCAGAAAGTAAGTAAATAAAAGGGGGAACAAATAGGAAAGGAAGAAGTCCAATTATCCTTATTTACAGATGCTATGATTCTACACATAAAAGACCCTACAGATTCCATCAGAAAACTGCAACAGCTGACAAACACATTTAGCAAAGTAGGAGTATACAACGTTAATACAGAATCAGCAGCGTTGGTATAATGTTCTTTTATAATGTATACATTTTACCCTACTTTATTCAAATGCTGATTTCTCTACCCCACTATCTGGTTTCAATCCAGTCACTGCATTGTGATGCTTATTCTTTTTTTAAAAGATATATTTTATTTTTATTAATTACAGCTTATTCACTTTGTATCCCAGCCGTAGCTCCCTCCTTCTTCCCCTCCCAACCCCAGCCCCCCTCCCTCTTTTCCACCCATGCCCCTCCCTCAGTCCACTGATAGGGGAGGTCCTCCTCCCTTTCCCTCTGATCCTAGTCTATCAGGTCTCATCAGCAGTGGTTGCATTGTTTTCCTCTGTGGTCTGGTAAGGGGAGGTGATCAAAGAGCAGGCCACTGAGTTCATGTCAGAGACAGTACCTGTTCCCCTTACTAGGGTATCCACTTGGATACTGAGCTGCCATGGGCTACATATGTGTAGGGGTTCTAGATTACTTCCATGAATGATCCTTGGTTGGAGTATCAGTCTCAGAAGACACCCCTGTGCCCGGAATTTTTGGTTCTGTTGCTTTCCTTGTGGAGCTCCTGTCCCCTCCAGGTCTTTCTTTCTCTCCCTTCTTTCATAAGATTCCCTGCACTCTGCCCAAAGTCTCAACATATGCTTCAACATCTACCCTGCAGGGTAGAGTCTTTCAGAGGCCCTCTGTGATAGTCTCCTGTCCTGGTTCCCTGTTTTCTCCGTCTTCTGATGTCTATCCCATTTGCCTTTCTGAATGAGGATTGAGCATCTTACACAGAGTTCTTCTTGATTCACTTCTTTAGGTGTATAGATTTTCTTATGTTCAGATTTTAGTATGTTTATCCTATCTTACATGTCTAATATCCACTTATGACTGAGTATATACCCTGTGTGTCTTTCTGCTTCTGGGATACCTCATTCAGGATGATCTTATTCTAAGCATCACCTGTTTCAAGTTTGTGTAAACATGCCACCATTTGTTCTCTATGTTGTCAATAAAACAACCAACCATTGCTGGGCTTGGAAGTTTAGGATGGTGTAGCTATTGCCCAGCATTGTGCTCTAGGTTAATTAAATAAATCTCAGTCTCTGTGTGGTGATTTGGATATACAGCTGGTTTAGGAATAATTGCTGCTTAACTAAAAGATAAATCAATAATAAATATTTTTAACCCCAACACAGTAGCCTTCCTATATACCAATGACAGGCATACTGAGGGGGAAAACAAACAGGGAAACAATATCTTTCACAAGATCCTTAAAAACATCTTGGAATAAATTTAACCAAGGAAGTGACAAATCTGTGAAATGAAAACTTTAAGACTTCAAAGTAAAAAGGTAAAGAAGACATCGGAAGATAGAGAAATGCTCTAGACTGGTACGCCCTCATCTCAGGCTGTCAACTGCTGGAATTACAGGCATGGCCACACCTGGCCCTCTGGCCGTCTTAACTGAGCACTTTTGGTGTGTTCATTTTCTTTCCTTTCTTCATATGCTACTCACACTTTGTTTTTTCTTTTTAGTGATTGTTCTTAAGTTTGTGATAATATTTATAACTGGCTAAAATCTACTTTTAAATAAGTATTTTCAACCAAATTTTATAAGATCTTTAGGCTGTGAAAGTACCTTAACATACAAAATAATCCTCACTCTCTTTTTCTACCCCTTATTATTCTTGTCATTTATTTAATTTATACGTAATTACAGATATATAATTAGATATATTATTGATATTGTTTAGTACAAATTATTGCTGGATTAATCAGTTTAAAATAAGAATTTTTTAACCTCTACTTCATTTGCAATTCTTTTTCTTTATGTAGATCAGTGCTTCTACTAATACATGCCCCAATTCCTTCCTCTGTGGTGTTAAACCTACACTGCTCTGTAAAGGCTTCCATCTTTTATCTCCAGCCCCTTTGATTACTTCTGAGAATTTCCCTCTTTACTTTGCCCATCTGTTCTTAAGATTAATTTTTATCATTTGTGTGTGTGGACGTGCATGTTTTTTTGTGTGTGTGTGCATGTGTGTGTGTAATGGGTCGTGAGGCCATGAATCCTCCCTGAGTCAGAGGACAGTTTGCAGGAATCAGTTCTCTCCTTCCACATTGTGATTCTGAGAAACAAACTCAGATCTTGGTGGAACATGTCTTCATCTGCTGAGCCATCTCACTTGTTCCTTTGGAGACGATTTACTTCTGTTTCTTCTGTTTAAAAACAGCAAAGCAGGAAGGTAGGAAGGTGAAATGACTTGCTAAGCATCTAGGTCCACACATTGCTGTGAGAGCCTGTTTAGGTCCTATGGATTCGTTTTTCCTCTTGGCAACGGAAAAGTAGTTGTTTTAATGGTATCAGGATTCCATTGAAAGAACATGGAGGGGGCGTCCCTTACGGACGTTTGTACTGAACATTTTACGAGCTTGAAAACCCAAGGGAGTCACCAATGGAGGACCTAGACCCCCTACTCAGATGTGGCCAATTGGCAGCTCAGTCTCCCTGTGGATCTCTGAGTGAGGGGAGCAGGGGCTGCCTCTAGCATGAACTTAATTGACTGCTCTCTGATCACTAGCCCCTGATGAGGCAGTCTTGCTAGGCCATGGAGGAAAAGGATCTAGGCAGTCCTGCTGAGACTTGACAAGCCATGGGCAGATGGCAATAGTGGAGAACTCCCACTATTGCTCAGTGGACTAGGGCAAGGGCAAGGGGATGGCAGGAAGAGGGAGGGTGGGAGTGGAGGAGTTGAGGGACAATGAATAAATTGTGAAGAAAAAAAAAAACCCAAGGGAAAGCACAGCTTCCTAGGGTGTGAGTTGGCTCTCCTTGTCCTCACTATCTACTTTGCACAGGATTCAGAATTTCAATTGTCAAATGCTTAGGGCCTGGCAGGTGGAGGGAATATGTTGTTTACTTTGCTCTAGTTTCCCCTAATTACTACTGGAATCACCTATGCCATCACTAGAAGATTACCTAACTAAACATTCATTTGAATCTGATACTGAATTTAAAATGATCTCTGGCTCAGTGCAAATAGCAAATCAGAGGTAAAGTCAACTCTGCCAATTACAGAGAAAACTGCTTTGTTCATATAACATTCCAGCCACTGTGATTCTCTGAACTCCATTAGAAGGCTTACAGCTCTCAGAACAGCTTAGCCCTGGGTGAGGTGAAACTGACATCATTTGTATAACTACAAATCTTTTACACAATATATTAGCTCAATTTGCTTTTTCTTTCTTAAATGAAATATTTTGCCTGCAGCAGAGAAAATTTCATTAATTATACAATTTGCACAAGATTGTAAAAAGAATGCTCATTAATCCAAACAGCAGGATTAAATTTTTCTGAATGCATGATATAAAGCCAAAGCCACCACATTCAGCATCAAAGAAGGCAAAAAAGTGAAGCATATTCATACCTATTAATATTTTCTCTCCACTCTGGAAGGCTACTACTTGCCTCACTCCAGATGGCTGCTTCTTTAATGGCTGGTTGTGGATACATGAATTCCTTTAGGGAATCATCTGAACTTCAACAGAACTAACTGTAAGCCTCTGCCAGCTTTTCATTAACTACCACAACTTACACAGATTTGCCTTTTTTTCTTTGGTTTACCTGGCTAAATAGAAAAATGAAGCCTTAAAGGCTTATATCCTATACAACTTGGTGTTCTCCAATCTAAGAAAATAAATAACTACAAAATTCAATACAATTAACAAACATTATCTCCCAAACCCACCATGAACAAAAACTTAGTGGAAATCTAATACAACACATATACAATCACACTCAATGACCTCAAATTGTCTGTAGCATTCCCTCTCTCACTAGTCAGGAGTTCAGCTACCAGACCAGGCAAGAGGTTAAGGCTGACTTTTCCCATCTGGTGCCTGAGGGAGCCTGAGGCCCTGCTGTGACTGACCTGAGACTCAGGGGATGTGGGATTTAGTAGCCCTAGTGCTTGTTACATCAGCTAATTTAAAAGGAGCTTCTTCGCTGGCCATGTACATACATACATATTACTACATCAGTGTGTAGTGAAGTAGTTAAGACAGCAGTTTATGAAAAGAGATTAAGGGGCTGGTGAGATGGCTCTTGGCAAAAGCACAGCAAGCATGGTGATCTGAGTTCAATCCTTATGATCCACATGGCGGAAAGAGAAAACTGCAAGTCATCCTCTGACTTACACCCTCTACTCCATAAATGATTTGTTATACCAAAGTGGAGGGAGGGGCCCTCCAATCTAGGCTGGCCAACATATGAAAAATTCATAAATTCTCAATTCCCATCCTGGTGAAACATTACACATATTCCTACATTAACGGTTTTCCTTTTTCTGTATTAACTTTTGTCCAAAGGTGTGTGTACAATGAAAATAGCTTTTACTTAACTTTTCTTCTATGTTTCTTGTTACCTCTCCACAGTACCTAATTAAACAATCTCCTAAGAAGCATCTCTTAGAAGATTTAATTCTGTTCTGCTGTGATCAGCCCTGCTCCTGACTTTGACTTATCGTGTGGCTTCACACACACAGTGCTGAGAACTGCTCTGACAGCACAAAGAGACTGTTCATTTTTATTGGCAGTCTAGTAACATTTTCACTCTCTGACCAATAAATCTTCTCTTACCTC
This sequence comes from Pachyuromys duprasi, assembly GCA_028658305.1. NCBI lineage: Eukaryota > Metazoa > Chordata > Mammalia > Rodentia > Muridae > Pachyuromys > Pachyuromys duprasi. Next base: position 2,110,214 of record CM053753.1, on the reverse strand, counting down.
CTACAGCCATTCCTCTCAGTAACTGTGTCATTTGGGGGGTGGGGGGACACCAAACTTGTTGGTTAGCATTTACTACAGGTGTTTCATCTTTTCGTAAGGACATTCTAAGCTAAGTATTATCAATGGCAACTGACAGCAGCCAATACCCAATAAAGAGTTTGTGCTTGCTGTGAAGGCAAACTGAAATCCTTGCCTAGTGAATCCATGACTTGGTCTTGGGTCACTTAGCTTACCTCAGAGCAAACACTCCATACAGTGATCCTCAGAAGCCTGCCACAGTCTCCCTTCCTAGGGCCCCTTTCCAGGAGCTCCCACTTTCAAGATCTTCCTGCCTTTTGATTGAAGGCAAATCTTGTTTACTATACATTTTGCCCTTAAGCATTTGGAAGTGAAAGGAATGCAGAGTGCTACCTTTTCTAAAGGTCCTGTGACTTTCCCTTTACACACCTGAAAACAGTTTTTATTTCACACCTGAAAACAGTTTTTTTTTTTAAACTCCAGCCCACATTTCTTGACCGGATAACACCCAGATCGAAGTTCTGAGGTTCCATACAGAGAATGGAGGAGTCACATGTAAAGATCATGCTCTTCTAAGAGGAATCTCAGAGGTCCTAAGAAACAGGACCTAGCTGTGAGCATAAACAACAGATCTGCCCCACCTCACAGCAGTGAATGCACGTGTGTCTTCACAAGTGGGTCTGGGACTTCGAGGGCCCCTGTAAGGATCAGACTCACACCTCTGGAAATCTTTATTCTTAAGGCACAGACCCCAGAAGCAGGCACTTGTGGATTAGCCATCACCATTAACTAGAAGTATTATCCCTTGATGTTTTCTCTCATGCTTCCAACTACTTTGGGCTTCATTTCCAAAACCTACACAAAGAGGCTCACATGAGGCAAGTTAGATGGCTCAGTGTGACAATATTTGCTGCCAAAACTGACAACCTGAATTTGATCCCCAGGACCTACATGGTAGAAGGAGAGAACTAAGTCTCACAAGTTGTCCTCTGACCTCCACACATGTGTTGTGCTAAGTATGTACACACACACAAACACACACACACTCCACTACCACTACTACCATAACCAACAAAGCCAAAAAAAAAATCATCCTCAATTTCCTAAGAAAAATGTTAATATGAATTTTAAATTTGATCTACAGCTTAAGAACATAATGCCTCACAAATGATAGATTATCATATAAGATTAATTTTCCAAGCAACAGTATTGTGATGAGAGACTGGACTTCTAATACAAGTTTGTTAGTTCAATTCTTTTGTTTTATTAAAGAAAGTCATGTATGGCATTTCTTCTGGGTAATCTTACCAAGGGTACCTGCACTAACGTATCTTGGGCTTGCACCATCTCTCATGCCATAGGAGATTCTGTGGAGGTTACACCCTTCAAAGGTCTGATGTCTAGACTTTGGAGCTACATAGCATAATTCTGGATATGAAATTACAAGCTTATAATAAATGATGGCTGCTCATCCCAGTTTTTCAAGGACCTGGTCTCTTTATTGTCTTCCTTTATCAAAATGCCCCAGATACAGAGTGAGCATTTGTGGTTGCAACTGGGAATGAGCAGCAGCAACAGCTGCCATGAGGTCTGACTCTGGTTTTCAGATCACACTAGAGAAGTGTTCAACTTCTGCAGACCTGGATAAGAGGGCGGGGAAAGCGTGTTTCCCCACTGCATAGAGTGGCAGGCAGCTAAGATCTGCTGGGCAAGTACATTGAGAGAAGTAAAGGTGCTAAATGGAATCAAATGCTAAAGGACCACTTATCTGTTGGTTTACTCATTCATTCATTTACTCATTCAAGCAGTCTTTCCTGCATACCTGGCGTCTGTCTGGAGCCACACTGGGCATGAAGGCACAGCTGGCAGGAAGAGCTCACAGTCCAGGGTGGGTATTTTCAAGATTATGTACAGCAGGCAAGTGAAACCAAGCAAATCCCCAGGCAACAGCCATGACTTCTTAGAACCTTCTAGGGTATTGTGATGAGGCACCCATCTCCCGAGGGAACCAAGCCTAGGGTGGCTTCTGCAGTGTGCAGAGCTGTGGTGATCCTAGAGCCTTTCCCTAAGAGAAAGCGCTAGGTGCTGCCAGCCACCACTGTCCATACAGAACTGACTGCCAAGGCGGAGAACCCTCTCTGCACAGCTAGAGAGCGAAGTTCAGGAATTACCACAAGTTAATTAGGAAAGTAACATTTTCAAAACAAAGAAGCAGAAAGGCTGGGAAGAGCTATCCCTTACTGCCAAAGGCATCTTAGCCATACTTAAACAGCTTCTGTACAGTAACTGTGCACCTCCACCCTTGCTGCACCAACATAGAAGCCAACACATCTCCCTCTGCTGCTCTGAAGACCAGGGCGTCTGCATAGGTAGTAAACAGAAAGCTCTCTCGAACCTCCACAACAGTCTGTTGTGAAGAGAATGCCTAAAGACCCGATTTTCAACCAAATTCTTCCAGTTATGATCTTTCTGTTTGAAGAATTTAATTTTAGAAATCAGAAAAGGCTACGTTTATTTACTGAAGTGACTCCCAAGAAGTCTTAAAGTACAATGCACTGCATTCTCAGGACTGACTATACTTATGATTCTAGACCATCTATAACTTGCTTTAAAGTACTATTGATTTCAAACATGTTTCTCATGGAATGCATTATACCTAAGACAATCTAGTTACATACCCATACATCCAAAAGAAACAAAGCTCAATACTTATGACAAGCAATAAAAGATCTTGGTTTTGTTGTTTAATTTCACAACCCACTGACAGATAAGACCTGTGATTTAAAAACTGTACAATCAACACTACCTCTGCGCAAGCACACAATTACGGGAGTCAGGACTGACCGCTCGGCAGTGGCTTTACAGTGAGCAGAACACTTCAGGGTTGGAACTCAAGAAGCACACATCTGACAAGCTCACTGGCACCCAAGAGCATCACCTGCCTGCTCCCTATGCTTATCTACAAGTGAAAGATGCTAGAAACAAACTGCCCAGGGAAAATAAGCTCTAAGAACAGGCTGGCCCAAATCACAGAGGCTCCTCCACTCCACAGGACAGGTGTACAATTACAACCTTGGAATGAAATCCACGATTACAGAAGTCTTTCCTGTCTCATTGTTATTCTGTGTTTTGCTTTAAGATAAGTACCAAACTTTCAATGAAGCCCATGCTGGCCTTTATCTCACTAAAATCCTGCTGCCTCAGCCTCAGGAGTGCTGGGATTACAGGCATGAGGCATCTTGCTTGGTTCAGTCTTCAGGTCTTACTCTGCTCTTAGGCCTCTTGGGTTGCTGGAACAGAGCATTGCTGTAGAAACTCATCACAGCGCTGGAGGCAGAGACGTTCTAGATCAAGGCAGCAGCTGATGCCATGTCTGTTGAGGAACAACTCACAGGTGGTATCAGATCAAAGAAGTCCAGCTTGGTAAGCTAATCAGTTTATTGGGCTTACATATTGGAGTATGAATACTCAAATACCATCAGGAATGGTATTTGCCCCTTGGGCAACTTAGGAGTAGCCACACTGCTGAGTCACACCCCAGACAATTGTTTGTCTCCTCAGGTCTTGGAGAGATGAGTGACTTCTGGGTCTAGTGAAGCTTCTTATCCTGCCCCACTCCCTTCGAGTTCCTCTTGATTTTAATCTTGACCTTGTGCGGTGTCCTGGTGGGAGTAGTCATGTCTGGCATGGAGGACAGAGCTACAGAGCAGCTTCCTTCATATTAAGGTAGAAGTTCTCATGCTGAGCTGTTGCATATTAGGCTAACCTTCACCTGGGACCTACACAGACAATAGAATGAGACACAAATAAGAAGTCCTGTGGAAGGGGTATAGAGGGTTATTATGAGTTTCACTTTCCAAACACAAAAAGATAGGGAAAATGTAAAAACACCAAACTACACAGGCTCCATAGGATATTCATCTGTGACTACTCTGCTCTTCTGAACGCTGGTTGCTAGCTATCTCAGTGGTGATGACACAGTTCTAGTGCATGCTGAATGTCTGACACTGGCTGAGGTCTGAGCAGCTGAGGATAACCTCTAATTTTAACAGACTTAATATATATTTGAGAACAAACAAACAATTGCTGTAAAGGTATGGAGTGAGAAAGGGGAAGCACAAAAGTTGATAGCCACAGGAGGCAGGGAACATTTACTTTTGATAAAGTGATGTTTAAACCAAAGCTTACAGAATTAGCTGGCCAAGGGGAAGAATGGGGCAAAGAAGTATTCCCAAAGAAAAGAATTATTTTCTATTGAGAGGTGAGGTAGACAACTAAAGAGTGAAAGGGGCAGATGTGGTGCAAGCCTGTAATTGTAGCATCTGGGAAGATATGGCGGCTCTGGGCTTCAGGTCATCCTGGGCCATGTAGTGAGCCCAGGGTGTATAACAAGGCCCTACCTCAATGTCCCTATCCAAATGCCCCCATGTCTCCCTCTGCCCCCAGTAACAGAGGAGAGAAGAAAACCAGCTGTGGCATTAAGGATAAGGCAGGAAAATGCCAAAAGACAAAGGCTAAACTGATCTTAATAATTGATTGAATTAAAATTTAACACTTCCAGTCTTGGCCTTAAGATCATGACACTGTTATGCTTGCTATGCTATTCCAGAAACGAAGTATGATCTCATTTCAGTTTGGTGGTGTGTAGCAGTGTTCTGTTACAAAACTAACGGGAATTTTGTATCCAGTTAGTACTGACCACGTGATTACTGAACTGAAAGGTTTAGATTAACTTTTTTTATTTTTTTACTTTTCCAATCCTGTCTTCCTTAGATTAACTTTTCAACGAGTATCTACATCTTAGCCCTCCATATATAATGTCCTCAGATTTTTCAAATCTTCTAAATAGTTTGTCCAGGAGTCATCATTGTAAAAAAGTAATGATATTCAAACTTTAGCTGCAACACACTCATAAGAAAGGCTGCTGAAACAGGGTTCTCGGCTCTCTGATCAGTGTCTGATTCTAGTCTGGAGTGGAGCCTGAGGATGTGTACATCTTTTAATTGCCAGGTGATGCAAATGTTAGCGTGCTGAGAGCAGGCTGCTGCACCAGAGCCCCATTCAACAGTGAACCTGAGTAAAGGTTCTCGGCTGTTAGCCAGGGCAGTAACAGCCAGGTGTCCAGATGGCATTCAAGTGCAGAGGCAGAGCTCAGTTGTATTTCCAACCTTCTTGGGAAAGCGCCATTTCAATTTTGCTGTCTGAGTTTACTGTGAACTAATAGCAATTCTACTAGCAGTTTATAGCTAACTTCACAAAAAGTGGCTAAGCAGTTTTAGCTTTTCAAAAATGTCTCACAGGAAACATCATCTGGATAGAACTCTGAGCTTTTCTAAAACTCATTTACACCTACTGCTGTCACCACTATTAAGTAAAACCTGATCTTCCAAAATGATTTGGGAACTAATAAGCTTCTATATGAGATAAAAGAAATTTTAATACAAGCAACAATGTTTCTTTTAAAACATACCAAATAGGTTTCAAAGTAATGAGAATGGAAATAATAAGCAATTACAGTGCACTTCATAAATAAAGGCTAGCATTTATATATGTTGCATTTTCTTTAAATATGTGTGATTATAATATTCAATGACTAATTCTGCACCATTTCTGGGAAGCTTACCACTTCCTTGGTTATATATGGGGCCCACACTAGCATCATATGGTAATCTTATTATACCAACTCCTTTTATAGCCAGTTAGTATAATTAAGCATACTGTCTATACACACACACCACCACCACTGACAACAACAAAAACAAAAACAACAAACACCCTACATATATCAAGGACAAACAACTGTAATCTACTTTTTGCTCCAATTAGAAGAATTCATTTTAGTAATAGTTAACAAAGATGTGCCAAAGATTTTCGTAAATTGACCAAAACATTATATATGATTATAATAACAGGTGGCATTCACCATCTCTTAGGCAGAAGTACACAGTACTTCTCAAGCCCGATCTTCTGGTTGGTGGAAATGAACCATTCCTTTCCGTAACACTCTTTGGTGACTACTCTCTCCTCTCTCTCCTCTCTTTTACTTGTTCACTGAATTTACAAAATCTTACAAAGTATAGTTGGGCACTGCTGTGGGTCCCCAACTGATGTACCTGAGTCTCAGATCTGATACTCCTGCCTTGGGTTCCCTGTATCTTGATTCCTGAGCAGGCTCACCTAGGCTGGGCATGAGTGCAAGGGCAGACAGTGAGTAAGGTAAGTACTGTAAGTAAGTAAGTAAAGTAAGTGAGTGAAGCACGGCCTGGAAAGCATCTGCGGAAGCCCCTATCATCACCAGAATACCATGCCATCCTCTCATATTCAGTCACTCCATGTCATAATGCAAAAATACGTGTTTAGTCCAACTTCCAAAGTCCCCATAGTCTATAACAGTCTTAACATTGGTTAAAAGTCCAAAGTTCAATGTCTCTTCTGAGATGCAAGGTAATCTCTTAACTGTAATCCCCAGTAAAATCAAAATTAAAAAAAAATTACACACTGCCAACATACACTGACATGGAATATGCACTGCCATTTCAAAAGGGGAGAAAGGGAATTTAGTGAGGAAATACTAGACCAAACCAAGACAGGCAAACTCCAAATTTCGCATCTATGCCTGATGTCAAAGTGCTCTTCAGATCTCCAACTTCTTTCAGGTTTGTTGACTGCAACACACTTCTCTCTTGGTCTGGTTCTATACCTTGTAAGCAGCTCTCCTGGGTAGGTATCCAGGACTCTGGCATCTCCAACATCTTGGGCTCTCCAAAACAATCCAAGCTTTACTTTCACAGCCTTATTAAATGGCTTCTCTGGGCCTCTATGCAGGGTCACCCTTGACATACATGCAGCCTCAGTTGTTTACCTTACCACACCTGCTTTCTTGTGTTCCTGACTTTAAATCCAGAACTATGTGGCCAAAGCTGCCATGCTTTGCTGCTTGTTGCCCTTCTCATTCAATTACATTTACAGCAGCTTTCTGGGTTTGATAGTTTTCTTAATTGGCTTAAGCTTTTCTTTACCCTTCCACAAGTTGGAAGCTTAGCTGGGTAGGGTGTTGGCCTGAGGTCATCACTCCCTTTATTCCATTTAGCATCAAGTTTTCTTTAAACTTTTTATCTCCTTGAATGCTGGACTTAGCTCCATTTCTTGGTGCTCTTTTTCTCTTAAACTGTACATTTTATATTTTTCCTTGCTCAGTTTCTTCCCTTCCATTGTAGATATGCCTAAGTATGACTATTAATGATTACAAAATAGAGTCAATACTAGGCTGTCTTGAAATCTCTTACTTATTCATATTTTTCCCTTCTGAAATCTTCTGAGCTACTTTATCATTATTATATCTACATTGCATATCAACACTACTTTCAGCAGCACTGTATTCCATATTCCTACAAGCATGGTCTACCAGGTTTCTCTTAAAGTGTTCAACTTCTTTCCTAATCTAAAATCCTGCGGTTCACATTTCACCAACAAGCAGCATGGTTAGTCCTTTCACAGCAATACCCAACTCCTATTACCAGCTTCTCTCTTTAGCACTATTCTGCTGTTAAGAGACACCATGACCATGGCAACTCTTATAAGAGAAAGCATTTAATTGGGGCTGGCTTACAGGTTCAGAGGTTTAGTCCATTCTCATTATGGTAGGACATATGGAAGCATGGAGGCAGACATGTTGCTAGAGAAGTAGCTAACAGTTCTACATCTGGATCCACAGCCAAGAGAAAGAAGTGACACTGGGCTTGACATGAGCTTAGCACACCCCAAATGACAAACTTCATTCAACAAGGCTGGACCTTCTAACCCTTCTTATGTAGTTCTAAGCATTCAAATATATGAGCCTATAGGAGCCATTCTTACCCAAACATCACAGCAGGTCACTAGGCAGAGGCTTTCTCTGGCTGCTGTGTTCCCCCATGTGTGTGCTCTGTCCTCTGAGATGTCCTCAGTGTTTTGCATCACTTAGTAACCTGAGCAGGCTAGGCCCTCTTGTGGTGGCTGATAATCAGTAGTCATAATGCTTTCAATGGTGACCTTGGCAACTGTGGACTTACAACTCTGCAACTGTGAACCATGGTTAATCATCTCAGGTGGTTTTGTCAGGGCACTGGAAAGTTAACTAACAGAGAACTTATGGAGAGAAGTAGATTATTGCCGTCATTGTACCAATCAATGATATGGGTCAGAAGCATTTGGAATTCATCTGTGGGGATGAGTTTGGAAAGCATTCAAGATGCTGGCTATTTGAGAAGATAATAATGTCCTAATGGACAATGCTGGTATGACATGTACAACCAGATGTAAAAAGAATATAGACGGACCATGGTGATAAGGTTTCAGGTTGATATGAATACTCTATATTGGGCACTAGACTAGAGTTCACTCATATATATGTTCATGTATATGTCCTGAGACTGTGCAGGGCCAAGAGTGTCAAAGCAGCTGCCTAATTCATCTGATGGAGACCATTTGAAAGCACCCTTTGGTGCTTTCAAACACTATTTCAGGTCCTGGCCGAAATAGTGTTTAAGTTTTGCCAGACTTACATGAAAAGTGAGAGCAAAAGACAGTGTGGAAAGATCTGAAAACTTGTCCAGGAAGAAGCATGCATGAGACTGCAACCAAGTAATGGTGGTTTTAAAGAGATTAGTGCCATCAAAAAGACAAGTCATTTGTAGCAAGACAAATAGAAAGATGCATTAAGGATACCTTAGGAACCAGCATGACCCGTCCATTACAGCCTACAAGAGCTGAAAAGTATAAATTTGGTTCAAAGATTTTTGTTTATGAAGGTAGTTCTAGGGTACCCTCCTTGTACAGGAACATGTAGGAACTATCTCCCCGGGATTTATTCTCCTATGTTTATCTTAGTTTATCTTATCTAAGTTTGAGAGGACAGTTCATGATGGCAGCTGACTTTGTCACTATCAATAGGTGTGTAGAATGTAAGAGTCACACTGAATCAGAGAAACTTCTTCAGAGATGTCAAAGACAAGGCCAGGCAGTGTTTAAGAAGACTGCAGTAGAGGGCAATATGGGAAGTTGTGAGAGTGAGGCTAAGGCTCCAATGGAAAGCCCAGGAATTTATATCCCTAAGAAATATAAATTAATCTGCTAGGAAAGGCCATAGGCAGTGAGCAAAGGCAAAATAAGAAGCACCAACATAGAAAGTTAAATACTTCAGCCTGAATTCACACCTCAAGTATGTAACTGCCAGGACCTAATAGGCCCCCAGAGGCTGTTTATAGTACACTGAAATCATCACCCCACCCCACCCCCCCAAAAAAGAAAAGAAAAACTAAAAGCAGAATCAAGAAAGATGGAATCTTAAGATAAAGGCAACAGGAATAAAAATGTGCTAACAAATTCTTGCACACAAGGTAACCCTGGAAAGTGATGGAAAAGTGTGTTTGCCTTCCAGGCAGCTAGTCTAAAACAACAGTGCAAAAACTTCTAAGTGAGCCGGTTTGAAACTCAGGTTTTTGTTTCTCTTTATTCATAATTGTTTATTTACTTATCTTTTTCATGACACTGGGGATCAAGCCTTTATACTACACATACCAAATCACTGAATTCCACCCTATTCCATTCACTTAAAAACAAAAAGGTTTATTTACTTTTATTTTATGTGTATAGGTACACATTTGTGCACCATGTGCATGCAGTGCACTTGCAAAGTGGAAGAGTGTTGGGTCTCCTGGAACTAAAGCTATAGACTATGTGGTCTGCCATGTACATGTAGGAACTGAACTAAATTCCTGTGCCAGAGCAGCAAGTGCTCACAAATATGAGCCATCTCTCTAGGCCCCCATTCATACATGTGCATGCGCGCACACAAACGCACAGACACACACACACAAACATATAAAATATATAAAACATATATATAAATATATTTTAGATCCCAAGAAGATGTCCACTGAAGAACATGTAATTAAAAGAGGCTGAGATTTTAGCCTGGAAACTTTAGCATAGTAACTCTTCTGTGGGACTAACTCTTGCAATCACAGGCAGTGCTGCCATGAATGTGTTGATTTACATATGATTTTACTGGCAGTTAAAAGGTGTCCCAAAAAGGAATGGTACGTAAATTTATAAATGCGCCCTAAAGTGGACAACAGTGCAAAGTGAAGTCCCCAAATCGTCCCTTAGCACCTGTGGTAAGTGAGCTTGTCTGAATCCTCCTGTGCTGAAGCTGCTGCTGTTCCTCCTGTGCTGCCCTTGGGGCACCTGGACCCCTGCACTCTTCCATTATTCCACTTCACTGAGGAAGTGTGGGGATCAAAGCAGGAGCCAGTTCCATGGAAACAAATCTGAGCTTGGTGGAACACCAGCCACACCCAGACTCTGCGCAGACCCTCAGAACCACTCTGTGTATTGTATGTGTCAAGAGGGTAGATAAGATTGTTCTGCACCAACAACTCTGGAACCTTCAGCCAAAGGATCACACTGCTAACTGTGCCCACTGTCCCACAGGATCTCATTTCATTCTTAGGTTAACGGGGCAGGCATTGTCCTGGAGCAGTGGCTGAGAGCTCACATTTGCTCCATAAGCATGAGGAGAGAGGGCTGGATGGAAATGGCACGGCTCTTAACCCATCAAAGTTGGCCTCAAGAGGCACACCCTCTCCGAGTCCTTCCCGAACAGTTCCACGAACTGGGGACCAAGTATTCAAACATTTGAGCTACTGGGGCCATTCTCATTCAAACTATCACATACAGAGAACTGCTGCTGCAAGGTATTTTTTCAAAAAATATATTGGTTTTAACAGCATTAGCTATCAGTCAGGTCCCACCTTTGCTCCACACTATTCAGTATCAGAAAAACAAAAAGAAACAAAAATAGAAGTGTAAATGGTAGATTTTATAACCAAGTGGCTCAGTTGAACTGTGTTTCACAAAATGACTGAGCTAACTACTTACAGCTCAGTTACCTTGTCTGTAACAACCTGCAATTGCATAAAATAATCTAACAGTGCTGGGAAGTAATGAGATTCATAGGCAAATTCTTTGTTTTTGTTGCCATAGGAATTCAGAATATAAACATATTAAACTGTGCAAATATTTGGATGCTGGAATCAACAATTATTTTCAAGACAGAGCATAGAAATCAGGTTTTTAAAATTGCGAAGATTGCCGATTTCAACAAAAATCTGTGCAAAGAGGATATTTGGGGCTATAAATAAAATCATTAACAACAGCTTTAAGAAAACATTAGGAAGCCTCAATACATTTCTTACGCAATTTCAAATGCTGTGTTTCTAACAGTTACCTAAGTGTTACATTCATGCAAACAACAACAAATAAACTCATGGCTCTCAATTTCTACTAATGTAGAAATAATTAGGCTATCCAATTAAGCTCAGTAATGCTAAGAGTGTAGGCTCTGAATAATGATGCTCAGTGAGTATCATCATTACAGAAATAATCCATTGAACTTGAAAAAAAAATGTTGTTTGTTTGTTGAGACAGGATCTCACCATGTAAATATGGCTAGCTTAGAACTTGTTATATAGACCAGGCTGGTCTCAAAATCACAGAGATCTGCCTTCCTTTGCCTCCTGAGTGATGGGATCAAAGGTATCTACCACTACACCTGGCATGGACATTTATTTTTGATAAATAGAGCAGTGTCATTTATCACTGGTCATTTATGATCAGTGTCATAAAAATAAATGGAAATGGTGGGATAGGAAAAGAATTAAAAATCTGTCATCAAATTTAATTGCAGTTATATAAAAAGTGTTCAACATATACTGGTGGAAGTATTTCTCACAAAGTATCCTAGCACATGGACTCTTGTTGCTACTAAGTTTATAATTAATGGTTCTGAACAGGTTTCTAATGTTGTTCTCTTAGAAAGTGATGTCCAAGGACAAGCATGGTGGGACTGCCTCAGAGTCTGCCCCTGACTGTGCAGGAAAAGAGATGGCAGAGGAGCATGGCACCTGGAAAATACAAGTGATGCTGATGATACAGTATGGACCACTTTCTGGTTCCTCATTGCTTTGCTTCTTCTCTTGGATGGAAATAGAAGGCACTTTCTGTTCTTTGCTTTCAAAGTCACTACTTCTCTTTATCAGTTACATGCATTCCTAGAGGGTTATATGATGTCTGTGATGCTCCAGGTGGTAGTGCTAGCTATGTCTTCTGAGGCCAACAAAGATCTCTTCAATACAATGTTACCATTTAAAGACAAACCAAACACACGTCAGTGCTAGTAATGGCATAATACCTTATCTTCTAGATCCTAAAAGCAAAACTGAGACTGTTTGAAGGTATGAAATTTTCATCTGCCTCCTGCAGACACTGTAGCATCCATGGCATCCTGTCTATGGGTATTTCGCTGAACCATTAGAAAGTAACACAAAACACATGTTCAATGGAAATTGCAAAAATCATTACATTTGTTCTGGAAGCCAAATTAATTTTAGTTTTCTCATGCTTTTTTATTTTCTCTAATTTCATGAGTTTCTTTTGTCAGTTTGATTCTGAGTAAGTCCTAACCATCTGCACAGTGAGAGCTAACATCTTTCAGCCAAAATCTGCTACTCACTTTCTACAGGTAGCACCTGTCCTGGACTGCACGCTTCCGGTATCCTCTTCTGCAACAGCCTGAAGCACAGGGGTACAGTGGAAAGAGTCATGAGCCTCAGGTGAGTGAGTGCACTGAGGTGAGAGAGATGGGGTACTCTGGAAAACGATGAGAGTCAAAAAGGAGCCCTAGTGCTGCACTATCCAGCCCCACAGTGGAGAGCTGCAGTACTGAATACCCAGAGACAAATGTCCTGTGAAACTTTCTGTAAGCATCCAGGGAACGCAAGTCATTTATGTTGTTTACACACAACTGCCAAACTAAAGATGCTGAAAATTTTCAAGGCACATGGCGAAAGTACTTATTTCTGAAATACTGATTTTGAGTTCCTCAAAGAAAATGTATCATATGGTAGCTCAATATCCAAGTGGGTACACTAGTAAAGGGTACAGGGACTATTTTGGACATGAACTCAATGGCTGGCTCTTCGACCTCCCCCCTTCCCCCCAAGGGAGGAGCAGCCTTGCTAGGCCACAGAAGAGGACATTGCAGCCATTCCTGAAGAGACCTGATAAGCTAGAGTTAGATGGAAGGGGAGGAGGTCCTCCCCTATCAGTGGACTTGGAAAGGGGCAGGGAGGAGATGAGGGAGGGAAGGGGGGTATAGGGAGGGAATGCGGGAGGGGGCTATGGCTGGGATACAAAGTACATAACCTGTGATTAATATAAAATAAAAATGTTAAAAAAAAAAGAAAATGTATCACGCCTGACATTCCCCTACTTCACGCCTGGGGGCAGGTCCGCTAACTAATCGGGAACTAGGACATTTAAAACCACTGAGTGGTTCCCCTCTTTCTCTTTGTCCCCAATTCTGTCTTCTGTGACAAACTGGCCCTGAAGCACTTGTAAGCACCAAGTAGGAGCTCTTCCTGAGTCTGGCATCCCTAGGAATCTGCCTTTCAATGCCTCATCTTCTTCTAGTTTTGCCCTATAAAGTGCCTGGGCTTCCTTCTGTTGCATAAGAAGAAGAGCCAGGTTAATGCTGTCCACTCTAGTTCGTTCTTATAGTGGAAGTTTTGGTTTCTTTAAAAGCTCATGTTATATAAATATATTTTTGTTTTATTCCCAAGAGTGGATCTGAGCCTGCCTTAGTTTGTCCACACATAATTTCTTCCTGTGGGGCATGATCTTTGCCAGTGGTAACAGCCTCATGCGACTCAGAGAAGGGTGTGGTCTTTGCCAGCTGCAGATAGTGGAATGCTGAGGACTCTGACAGGGTATAAGCATGTGAGCCCAGCGAGGGCTTGAGGAGATGGAGATGGAGGGAGAAGGAACAAGGCTGCTTGTTTTTCCCACTGCATTTGCCTTTTGATATTGCTGGACTACTAGACATCCTGACGACTAAGATCAGTATTTTCCCAAAGAATCCAATGACATAAACCATTCAGAGCTAAGTCTGAAGAGGTCTATGGTCTCCTTTCCATTTTAACCTTTTTTCTCTACTACCTAGTGTTATGGGGTTGGAAGGAAGGTTAGAGGGAAAAGAAAACCCAAATAAAGTAGAATTTTAAAATAGTGCCTACAGGTTCACTGAGAATGTTCTATCCAGAGAAAGTAACATGACTTTTCTTAGAAATTCAGTCTGTAGCTTAAAATCTCGCCTTCCAAAAGAGGTGTTCTATGACCAACTGCTGATGCTTGTCTGAGACACTTCAAAGGCTCTCATGTTGAACACTTGGCCTACGTGGTTGTGCTGCTAACAGGTGATTGCAGCACGGGAGTGCGGCCTTCAATGACTTCCTGCTGAATAGTCTGTGAGGAGGTGGGGATGTCACTGTGGGAGAGACCCTGAAGGAGAGGCTGTTGCTCCTGACCCTTCCTGCCCTGCACCTGCTCCCTGGCTGCCATGCAGTACACAGCTTGGTCATGCCCGCTCACCATGTTGTTCTGCTTCAGGCCCAGAGCAGTGGAGCCAGCCCAGCTGTGGCCTGGGTCTTCTAAACCACAAAGCAAAACATACTTTCTCAGTTAAGTATATTTTCTTCAATACTTTCTCACAGTGACAATGAGACCTAACACACTAATCATCTCAGAATCAGTCACTCTCCAGCATAACCCTGCTTTAATTACCTACATATCACAGCTTCACAACAGATACTCTCATTGGATTAGTATCTCTTCACACTTGACACAGATTTATTGCAAGCAGAGTTGTCTACAGGTAGACCGTTAGCCCTCAGGAGATACACAAATGGGGAAGGCAATGAGTTTGAACCTATGAGGAGATAAGTTGGAGGCATCAGACATTATCATGATTTGATAGATGGTTTGATTTCTGTGTTGTATGTGGACTACAAACAAGTTTCTATGCCTAAACAGTACTAAAAAGGCACAGAACAGTCAAATACAGAAGTACTCATTTACTCCACATCCATTCAGATCTCAGGAAAGATTTCAGAGGCAATTACTAACCATTTGTTCTAAGTCACAGATGATATAAAGTCACCTACTATTTTCCAACTACAGATTAAATAAGTTATTTCATTCCTTTGTCTTTTTTCCCACTGACTGCATATATGTGGTTAATTAGATAAAACTGATCAAGAATTTGAGTGAATCTTTGGCAAGTCTGTATCTTTCAAACAATAAGCTGAGAAGCCTGCAATACTACACTGAGCATTTCGCAAGAGTCTGTCTACAATACTCTTATTAGACTTGCATGTAGCAACAGTACTTTTTTTAGCATTTGCCAATGGATCAGTAATAGTTCACAAGATATATTTTATCTTTCTTATGGGATGAAGTATGATAATGTTGAAGAGATGGGAGCAATTATATGTAGCATTCCCACAATAGCCATGAACTATCTTAACAAAATCCCAGACATGGAAACCTTCCCTTGAGTTGTTGGCAGGGCATTATAACAATCTTCCAAAACAAAATGGGCCTTTATCATTGCTCTTGGTTGCCTTCCAGAATTTCAAGGTAAGACCATATTACTCAAGACATGACATAATTTGAACACAGAACCTGGAGAAATCAAGCTGGAACTGATCTGGCAACCTCTCCCCTGAGGACTGCTCTCACAGTACTGGAAGGTGCTAACAGTAATGAAACTGTAAAGGCAGTCCTATCCAGCTGGAAAGTCCAGGAACCACAACAATGACTGGACTAGTAAAATATTCCCAAAGGTGCAACAGTGGTGCTTATATACCAGGTATAAGCAACAGCTGTCCAACTGGACTTAAGGCCTGCTTCATGGGAGGGGATTCATAGTTGGTACCTACAAACCTAGTCAATACCTATGGCTGGAGATGTCACAGACCCTAGAGGAGAATTTGAACTTCTGCCGTTTCCCTGAACTAATATAATTTCTAACTAGATTCTAAAACTGACCCTTACACTTCTGAAGAAGTACAGCTCTCTCCCTAATCAGAGAAGCTTCTTTTTTAATCAGGTAAGGGCTCTTACAAAGATGCACAACTCATCAAAACGCAGAGATCAGAAGTTTGAAATGAAATCCCTACCCTTAAGGCTCAGAGAACACTGTAGAAGAGGGGATGGAAAGATGGTAAGAACTGGAGGGCCAGTATACCTGCTGCTAGATTGTGTCCTCTGACCCTAGGAAAGGTATAGCCATTCACTCTCAACAATTTGGTTGCTTGAGCAAGAACAGCAGATGACATCAGGGCAGTTTCCTCCAGGAATGAGCTCCCACTTAAGTTATCAATCCCAAGTGCTCAGTCAGCTTTGGAAACATGTATAAATGGGCAATGCTAAATGAATTCAGTACTCAGTAGGTTGTATGTACATTTATGCATAGGCATATATATATACATACATACAACACATAACACACAATATATGTATATATGGATCATTTAAATTTATGTATATGAGTGCACTGTCTTTCTGCACGACAAGAGGGCATCAAAATCTCTATATATGGATATAATCCATACATATACATATATATGGGATTTGATACCCTCTTGTCATGCAGACAAAAAGCCAGTGCACTCATATACATAAATAAATTTTAAAAAAAGAAAAAGAGGAAAAGGTCATGAATTTGGGAAGGTGGAACAACGTTGGGGGGTGAAAGTGATACAGCTGCAGTACTTCTAAACTTTTTAAAAGATGAAATATGCACTACTTGCCCCAAACAAACATGCACAGCCACACAGCCACTGGCTGGCAATGCTAGGGAGGAAGACACTGTCAGCACAGCTGCCCACTGAGCATACCTCTGGATGGGTGAGGATATTCTAAAGAGATGGTTATATTCTTCACTCTGGCTATTTAACTGTGAAAAGAATGGACTGTAAAAACTGGAATTGTCCCTAGGATGTTATGCTAGGAGAAGAGAAGAGCCTACGGCCTGTACCAGCCAGAGAGGAAACATTTCTCCTTGCAAGAGAGTTATAGTTATAGTTTTAGCCCACCTTACAGGAAAGGCAAGGGCGGGTTAATAACAGGCAGAACTACAGCGTGACTGCTTAGAATTGTATAACTTTGACCTTTACTTAAACCTTATTTCAGGGCCCTGAAGATAGATCTGGAAAGGGTTGCTGGATCTCTGTCCTCTTCTAGAGGCCATGATGAATAAATCCATTTTCTGTCTTCATTACTAATTCTTTTAATTGGCCTATGGAGGACGGGTAGCCAAACCTGGATACTGGGACAGACACAATCATTTCAGCAAAGTGTGGACAGGTCCACTTTGATGGCTCTTTCCCCTTCATTTAAAGCAATATATTAATATGAATAAGTAATGAAAATAAGTAGGATTCACAAATACCTGTGAATTATAATGTAAAGACATTGCTTACCATGAGAGGAAAGCTGTGCTTTGTATATGTTTCTTACAACATTTAAACCTTTTTATGTCAATATTTTAATTTTAATTTTACATTCACATTGAGTATATGCAGTTTTTTTTTAATTTAAGGAAAAGTTTGTGCCTTATTATTTTTCAAATAATTGCATTGATGAAAGTGTTTGCTGCAGAAAGCCTAGGTTTCTGGATTGACGAGGAGTTTTAAATCCAGCCAGGTTTTAAGCAATAAGATGTGTACTGTGCGAAGGCTCAGATAGTGACACTGGCCTTTGGGACTCTGAAACCTCCTACTTCCTGGAAGCCGGTTGAGTTTCTAACAGCTTTCAGAGAATATATAGCACTAATAAAAACTAAAACTGCCTATCTGTTAGCCGGCTAACTATACTTTGGACAAGTGCGAGGAGATGATGGAATCTACCAGGATTCAGAAGGAGCACACAGTACAAACCTCTCCTGAGACCACACTGTAGTCTTGAGTTTTCTAAGTCCTACTTATCCACTAACACTGGGCTAGGATCCAGTATGCAGAATTTTCTAAACTTTTGAAGGTATTTTAGACATTCACAAAAAGAAAGTTGTGCCCTATAATAGAAGTACAATGCCCAGCTGATGAAACATGTTTTATTGTTAGCAATGATAACAGTGAACACTGAGAATATGTTATAGGCCAGGCACTGTTTAAAAGATGTCACAGGTATTCTTTTTTACCCCTATGAATAAGTTACTACCACTACCTCCATTTCATACAGAAACCAAGACACGAACTAGAGGGGAAGGGCAAGACTTCCTCTGAGGTCAGCGACTGACTTCTACTTCCATGCCCTTTCCCTGGAACTCTGCTGTTACACTGCATGCTACTAGACAAAACAGAACTGACTAGTAAATCCTGCTTGAGGGTGTTACATCACTTACAAAGTGTCTAAAAATAACAAGTCTGACCCTGGCCTAGCCTCTAACTGGTTTGTTGATTTTGGTAGTGGGAAGGTAGGAGAGCCCCTGCATGCTAAACGACTGCTCTGTCTTGGAGCTACACCCTTGGACTTCCATTTTTATCTTATCTTTTCCCATATCTACCACATCTTATCATTTTATCTTATCCTGTGACAGACTCCAGAAAACTTATCGAGCTTGATCTTGAGCTTGTAGTTCTGTCTCTGCCTCCAGAGAAGCAGGGATTACATATTTGAGCCACCAAAATCAGCCTTAACTTCCAAATTTTCAAGTATAAATTGATAGTTTATATTCTGAAAATATTTCAATCATTTATAAGAAGAAACTTCTCCTATATACAATTAATAATAATAATTATTAATTATAGTCATCATGTTAACCTGTGAAATAATTAAACATCAGAGATGTGTTAAAATCTTAAAAAGCATAGTTTTCACAAGAGAACAGTCTTCAAAACACATACATGATGAGTAATTTGAGCACATATTTGTTACAATAACAACGTAACAAATTTGCCAATAAAAATTTGCCAATAAAAAGTAAGGTATTTAATA
>CM053753.1:2080331-2091220 GCA_028658305.1 Pachyuromys duprasi | reverse complement strand
ATTTGTTACAATAACAACGTAACAAATTTGCCAATAAAAATTTGCCAATAAAAAGTAAGGTATTTAATATGAAATAGTAAAGGAAAGGAATGAATTAAGGTACATGCAATTCACCTTCATTACATCCACTCACTCATCCGCACTAAAACTTGCATATGAACTTGCATGATGAATTTGCAAACAGTTACACAAAGTTTACTTTGAAAGTCTCTTCACACTGAAAACTCTCATACACTGCCAATTTGACTTTAGTGAACATCATGCCCAAGTTTTCCTTTCTAACTTTGTAGATAAACAGAGAGTGCAATTGAGAGCACAACATAAGCTCCATTTTGTCTCCATGTTAGGACCAGGACTAACTTTAAAAGAAAAACTAGGCCATAGGTCACCAATTCCAGGAACAAGACCATAAAATCCCCCATCTAAGAAATAGCATAAGAATGGGAAGGTGCCTTATCTCAGGGTGGGGCATCTGTGCTGGGTAGCCCATCACCCTTCTAGTTCATAGCACAGAAAAATACCTAACGTTCCTGAGGTCTATAGATAGCTCACTCAATGTTAGTTAGCCAATCACTTTGTAACAAGCTTGTCCTTGCTGAATGTCACCCAATCCTGTAACTGCTAAGCTGGAAATTCAGGGTCCTTGCTCAATCCACAATAAAAAACCTGCCTTGTAGCTGCTTGAAGCTCTCCTCCCTGAGTCACTGGGTTGGTGATGGTTGAGAGACTGAGCTTAAGCCTAAATAAAGCTCTTTGTTCTTGCATATGTGGTCTGGATCCTGGTAGTCTTTGGGGACCCTAAGATCTGGGCATAACACAATGAACAGAGAGAAGGTTTAAGACTTCTGTGCTTTTTACCCCTGGAAGCTGAAGCTGATTCTGGACTCACAAATAACCAAGAAAGTGGCAGAGCTAGTATGTGGCACTTGCCTGACATACACATGGTGCTGTATTTGATCCTCAGAATGCAGAAAAAAATAAACACACACCCATACACCAATGCCTTTCAAAGAGTATCATACACTAGGAGAATGACTAAACTCAGAGGTCTACATTTCAGAGAGACATTAATTTTATTTTCTTCATCCAATGACCTGGTGACTATGGTATAGAACACATTTCTGCTTGGCTGCATCTTGTTCATGTTCTACTTGAAACCTACTTGCAGGCTCTAAGCAAAATAGTACTCAAAACCTCCCTAGAAGAAAAACCCAAAAGAAAACTAGAAATTGTAACAACTTCCCATCTTCTACTGTTTCACCACAAAAAGTATGGCAGTTTTAGGCACTGGGACATGATTCAAAGAGACAAGAAATGACATAGGTGAGGACAGTGAGTCAAATAAAGGTAAAGTATAATAATATCTCTATAAGAAAGTCATAATAAAAAATTTTAAATATAGGAAAGTTTACCTTAGTTTCTTGAGGCAGAATCTCACTAAATATCTCCTGGCTAGCCTTGAACTCACTGTGTAGACCAGGATCTGAGTTTTCAGTACTCCTCCCACTTCTGCCTTCCAAGTGCTAAACTGCAGATATATATATCACCACACCCATTATTTTATAAGCTAGTTTAAAAATATCTTTAAAAAGGACAAGAAAAAACAAGGACAGGGCTTTACTGGAGTTTAGTCCTTGGCTGTCTGCCGGCTTTCACATCCTGCTGAGTGTTTTCTTAAGAGGAAATTAATGAGGAATCAAGTTAATTTTCAGTATACCTTGCATTTATTTATTGTGTGTGGGTGTGTGGGTGTATGTGTACAAAGTACATGATTCATCTGCATGGTGTCACAGCATCTGTGTGGAGGTCACAGGACTTGTAGAAGTTGGTTTTCCCATTTTACCATGTGGGTTTGAACTCAGGCAGGTAGGCTGGGTGATAAGTATGCTCCTTGCTGAGCCACTTCACTGGCCTGTTAACAGGTAGGTGTCTGTTAACACATCATCTGAATGACATTTTTTTTTTTCCTGGTTTCCCAGTCTTACTCTTCAAGTCACAAGTAGCCAAAGCTTTAATCACATAAATGGCTTGTTTCTGTTTTTTGTTTCCTTTGTATGAGCTTGGTTTTCTCCAGAGCCACAGAGGACCTAATTACTGGGCTTCATACCTACACTGGCAGGGAGTCTGGTGCAAAAAACTGAAATCAAAGCCATTCTCTGGCAGATCACCTATGCTAACTGTGCTGACTAGAGTCTGCATCTCTCAGAATCTGATTCTTCCTTCTGGCACTTTCACATGGAAGCCTGTTGTTGGTTTGGACCACCCCTCCTTGGTAAAGCCTGAGGATAGCAGATATGCAAGCTCGGGTGCACAGTTGGGACACATCTCTGAATGATGTTGTGTTCTGAGATCTTGGTTTTCAGCATGTCACTGTCAGGATATGTCACTTCCAGCCACTGTCAGTGGCTTCAAAACATCTTGTTTCATTTCATGTTTTTTTCTAGTTGTTCTTAGCAGGCAGGTTAGTTTACTAGCTACATGTACTAGTTAACTTTCAGCTGCTATGATAAAAGGCATCTTAAAGGACCAAGAGTCCATATGGCTTACAGATCCATGATGATAGGCATGATAGTCATGGGATGATAGTAATAGCAGGAAGCTGAGAGATCACACCCTTACCCATAGGCAGGAACACAGAAAGAAGATGAAGTGGGGGAATAATGTAAACCTCCACATCTCACTGCAAGCGATCTACTCGCTTCCTAAAGGTCCTATAACTTCCCCAAACAGAGCTACCAAGCAGGGACCAACTGTTCTAACACGCGAGCCAATGCTGCATGTTTCTCATTCAGACCACCACACCTGGTCATTGCCAAATGTGAGCATTTCTGCTTGAGGCTAGGAAAGAATGTGGCAAAGCATAAAACCATATCCACAGTGACTGTGTGTGAAGACCTCAGAAGAGCATACGTACAGTTCAAAGACAGCAGAGAATGTCTTCTGCTATAGTTGATCACTGCATAAAGCAAACAGTATGAACTAATGTTCATCAAAATCATTTCCATACAAACAATTGACATCATGCATTCTGAGACTGCAGCTCCCTAACTTACACATAAAAAGGCCTGGGACTGTGAAACAGAGGGATCCACTCTGCACTCATCATTTAAAATCAGGGTATTTAATGCATACTCAGAGCCCACCATCAGCTTCAAAACCTTATATAATCCATGCTGTTTGCTGCTCTTATCCAACAGAAAATGCATTACAATCTAAAGCTTCAAGGCAGGTATAATAGAGAAATATTTTTTCTTTAAAATTAGTGTGCGTGTATGTGCGTACACATGCTACACAACACATGTGGAGGTCAGAAAACAACCTTGTGGAGTCTGTTCTCTCCTTCCATTTTTATGTGAGTTCCTGGGACTGATCTCAGATCACAGGACTTGTGCAGCAAGCACCTTTATCTAGTGAACTATCTTGCTAGTCCCTAGGGAGTTCTGTTTTTCTGTAAAGGACTATACAATAATTCAGCTCCCCACTTCCCATAACCAATATTTAACTCTTGCATTATAGCACCAAAGAAGCTGCTTGGTATATAGATATAAAAGGGTGTGAGTGTGCATAACACAATACAACTTAAGAATGCTGGTGAATTTCATTTGTCAAAGATTTGTCTTCTTTTTCTCAACCATAACAGATGTGACAATTTGCTTGTGGCAGACCCCACAAGGCCTGTTGCCTACAGTCTGTGAAGCCCTGCTCAGCAGAAATGAGCGCCCCATAACACTAAGCGAATCCTTAGCTTGACTCTCACATCCACTTGTTCCTCTGCCCCAGAGTTTGCACTGCACCTCTAAGAATAGTTCCCAACTACAGTCATGAGCCACAACTGCCTAAAGGCTTCTCAAAACCCAGTGGATTTCTTGCACTTGAGCTTTCTGATTTGAGGAGCCCAGGGTGGGATGTGATATCTGAACATTTTACCAGGGGCTCATCAAATACTGATATTGCTCCAGTACCTGCAGCGTCTTTCCTCTAGAACAGTGATTCTCAACATGTGGGTAACGACCCCTTGGGGTTTGAACAGCCTTTTCACAGGAGTTGCGTATTAGATATCCTGCGGATCAGAAATTTCATTATGATTCACAACTAGCAAAATCACAGTTATGAAGTAGTGATGAAGATTTTGTGGTCAGGGGCCATCACAACATGAGGTACTGAAGAGTTGCAGCATTGGAAAGGTTGAGTACCACTGTCCTAGAACCTTCTCAATATCATTAGCAAACTCTAGTATATCCTAAGCACTACAGTTTGGTTCTTGAATGTCTCACAAGGGTGCAGATGCTTAAACTCTTTGCCACTAGGCCTAGGCACTCTGGGAGGTAGTGAAGTCTTTAGGAGGTGGGGACTAACAGGTATGCCTTTCAAGAGGACATTGGGTCCCTGGCCTATTGGGTCCTGTTCTTTCTCAGCTTTCTGGACCCTGCAAGGTGAACAGGCCTCCCTACTATGGTTCTGGACAGTGGACTATGCTTCCACGACCCCAGAGCATCAGAACCAGGCAACCAGGGTTGAATTTCTGCATCCATAAGCAGAAGCCATCCCTGCTTATGCACCCATGTCCTCAGTGTTTTGTCACTATCAGAAACTGGTTGTTTTTCAGTTTCTTGGATCACTCTCTTCTCCCCTTTCTTGATGGATCTACAATCTGTATGTCTTCTACTGATGCTTTGGGATCCTCATTGACATTTTTCTCTCCTTCACCCTACATTTAAACAAAACATTTAGCCTTGAGTAATCAATTCCTGAATATGTTAATCTGTCTGCTTCTGTCCCCACCTTATTTTAAGCTGTCACTGAATTGTTTTTTAATTTTTCAGAGCCTTCTGATTATATTCCCCACACTCACTCTATTCCACTCAATACATTCTGCATGTTAAGAAACCACTGCAAAATGAATATAAGATGAGAGTACCTCCTTGCTTTAACAGCACTGTTTGGAGGCTTCCCGAAGCTACTGTGGTTTCTTCTGCCACACCCTGCTTAGCTCTTGTCTCAATCTACCCATCATGCTCTTATTCAACTCTGAACTGGTGTCTTCAGCCTTTGACACTTCACTTTCCTCCTGTTTCCACTCAGTTAGTTATCATGGTTTACCTTTCAACTCTAGACCTAAGTCACATCCTCAGGAAAGTCACCCAAGACTCTCCCAGGCCAGGCTGATTCAACCACTGGACAACTTTTCTAAGCACCCTCTCCACATTAAAATAACAAAAGTGATCCACACCTACTACCCTAGACACTATTCCAAGCTCAGCTGTGCTTCTTTAATCTTTAATCTTTCTTAACCACAGTGTGAATAGACTTTCCAGGCACCCTCCTACCACTACTTCCTCATCCTTTTTTAATTTGTACAAGGGAACCTATGCTTAAGGAGGTTACAAAGTTCATCCAAGGTCAAGTAGCTGGAAGGAGAAGAAGCAGAATGCAAATCCCAACATCCACCTGAGACTGTATCTACTGCTCTCTGGAGCTTATTTGCAAGTGGCCAGGCACCAAACAGAAGGACGTCACAAGGAGTGCACATAAAAGAAACACAGCATATGGAACCAATGACTAAATGAATTGTTCCCTAGACTGAATCATTAAGGCTTATTTCATAAAAGACAATTTCCATTCTACCACTGCTCTCAGCAGCAACCCCTAACAGATACAAGTTGTCACAGATATCAAAGATCTAGTTTTCACTCTTTGCATACCTAGCCATTATAGCTGGATACTAAACAATTCCACCTACTCACGTGTAAATGAGCCAGCAGGGTTTTAACATGTGATGCCGGAGATCCAAGATGGCGGTGATCAGCGCATACCATTTTTGAGAGGCAGAGGATTTGAAACTCCGAAATTGGTGAGTGGAGGAGCAACTGAAACCTGAAAATTGACATTGTGGCTGCCTGAAGGGGGGGCGGGCACCACAGGAGAAGAGAACTTTTTGATTCAGATCAGAGGCAGACTTTTCTGGGAAGCACTTTCCTTCTTTGGGCCTCCTTCCCCCTCAGAGGATCGGAGACACAGCGCCAGTGGCACAGGACTTGCTGCCTGGGAACCAAGACAGCGGAGTGGGGGATAGTAGCACCTCAGCCTCAGCAGCCAGCATCACCTGAATCCTGAGCCTGAGATCCGAGGTCTAATCCTGCCTGGGTCCCACACCTGTGAGCGGCCAGTTGTGCCTACTCCACAGAGCCTGACTGTATGAGCTGCTCAGTCCCTCAGTGGCTGTGCAGCCACCAAAGTCCAGCGGACCTGCAACACGGCCAGGTGCACCAAGCACTGAACCATGGTAGTGGCTACACAAGACTTCCCGCAGGCAGCCGCAACTGGATTCCAGGGTACAGCAGCTGCAACACCACTGAGCTGTCTGAGTGCATTTGGCTCAGCAGACACGAACCTGCCAGTAGAGAACAGGAGGAACCCCTGTATATTACGATTTGACCTGCTAGAGAGTAAGTGCACCCCCAAGTGCCTGCAGAACCTCAGATCCAGGATGCTTCTAAGCTAGCAGCCAGACACCAGAAATTTCCCACCCACACATCCATGGTGGGAAACAGAGGGTTTCTTAGGACAAGGAAGCCCCAGCTCTGTGGAGCTACCAGCAGAGTTTAGGCAAATAACTCCTGGAGCTCAGTTACAGACAAATACCAGTAGCCTGTAGGCCACTGATGTACTCAGAGAATTTGAGCACACAATCATCACCAACGCTTGGGATAACTTCAGCGACCCCTCCCTTACACTGAAGGCCTCTACATTCTCTAACACCCTGTCCCTCAAGGCAAACTTCCAAACACGCTCTCTCTCTCTTACACACACACACACACACACACACACACACACACACACACACACACTCACCAGCATCTGTTCTTCTGCACCCGCAGACTTTCCTCCCACCGGTACAGCTGAAGCACCAACACACACACTGAAACCATTGGACTTCTCTCGTCTCTCTGAAGAATTCTCCAGACATCAGAGAAAGATGGTACCAATCTGAACTGCAGAACCCAAGAACAAACAGTGAAAGTTAAGGCTAAGCAAATGGCCAGAGGTCGGCGAAAGAACACACCCCACAAAAATCAGGAAATCATGGCTTCACCAGCAACCTCCCAAATCAATGGATACTCCAATTCATTGGAAACACAGAAATATGACCTTAAAGGTATACTTATCCAGTTATTAGAGTCATATAAAGAGGAAACAAACAAATCTCTCAGAGAAAAAGCCATGCAAATACAGACAGTTAAAGAGGAAATGAGCAAATCTCTCAAAGAATTGATTTCCTAGGTGGAGGCAAAGAAAGAGGAACTGAACAAAGTACTCAAAGAAACACAATGCAGCTAAACATACAGAAGGACAAGTAGAGACAAAATTAATGGCATATAGAAATTAACAAAAAAATAAAAAATAGTGGCCATCATACAGAGATAGGAAGCCACATTCAAACAGATGAAGGAAATGGTGCAAGACATAAAAACAGAATTAGAATCAATAAAGAAAACACAAACAGAGAAAACCCTGGAGCTGGAGAACTTAGAGAAAAGATCAGGAACCACAAAGGTAAGCATCACCAACAGAATACAAGAGATGCAAGAGAGAACCTCTCGTGCTGAAGATACATTTGAAGAAATTGATACTTCTCTCAAATAAAAAGTAAAATTGGAAATGTCCCAAACACAAAACATTCAAGAAATCAAAGATGCCATGAAAAGGCGAAATGTAAGAATAACAGGAATTGATGAAAAAGAAGATTCCAGGCTTCAAGGTCCAGAAAATATCTTCAAGAAAATCATAGAAGAAAATTTTCCCAATTTTAAGAAACATAAACATACAAGAGGCCTACAGAACACCAAACAGACTAGACCAGAAAAGAAAATTCTCATGTCATATCATTGTTGAAACACTAAATAAACAGAACAAAGAAAAGATATTAAAAGCAGCAAGAGAAAAAGGTCAAGTAACATATGAAGGTAGACCAATCAGAAACACACTGGACTTCTCAACAGAACTACGAAAGCCAGAAGGGCCTGGGCAGATGCCATGCAGACTTTAAGAGACCATAGATACCAACCCAGCAAAGCTTTCAATCAACATAGATGAGGAAAACAAAATATTGCATGATAAAACTAAATTTAAGCAATTTCTACATAGCAAACCAGCCCTACAGAAGATACTAGAAGGAAAACTCCCATCCAACGAAAACAACTATACCCAAGAAAACATAGTATACAGATAATGTCACTACAAAGATTAAAAGAAAACAAGCAATGACTCATAGTAAGACCACCAACTCCACAATAAAAGGAACTAACAGTCATTGGTCACTATTATCTATCAACATCAATGGATTCAACGTTCCAATAATAAGACACAGACTAACAGAATGGGTGCGGAAACAGGATCCAACATTCTGCTGCATCCAAGAAATGCACTTCTGCAACAAAGATAAACACTACCTCAGAGTAAAGGGCTGGAAAAATGTTTTTCAAGCAAATGGACCCAGAAAACAAGTTGGGGTAACTATCCTAATATCTAATAAAATAGACTTTTAAACAAAATTATCAAAAAAGATAAGGAGGGGCACTACATTCTCATAAAAGGAAAAATCCACCAAGAAGAGATCACAATTCTGAACATGTATGACCCAAATACAAGAGTGCCTACATTTGTAAAGGAAACATTATTAAAACTTAAATCACACATGGATCCCAACACCTTAATAGTGGGAGACTTTAACATCCCACTCTTACCAAAGGACAGATCATCTAGGGAAAAGCCAAATAGGGAAATAAAAGCACTTACATAGGCCCTAATTCAAATGGACCTAATAGATGTCTATAGAACTTTCCACCCAAACTCAAAAAGAGTATACCTTCTTTTCAGCACCTCATGGAACCTTTTCCAAAATAGACCATATAGTTGGTCACAAAGCAAGCCTCAACAGATACAAGAAAATTGAAATAATCCCTTGTATTCTATCTGACCATAAAGCTGGACCCCAAGAACAATAGAAATAACATAAAGTCTACATACACATGGAAACTGAACAACTTGCTACTCAATGACAGCTGGGTTAAGGAAGAAACAAAGAAAGAAATTAAAGATTTCCTAGAATTCAATAAAGGTACAACATACCCAAATTTATGGGAAAGCAGTGCTCAGGGGAAAATTCATAGCACTAAGTGCCTTCAAGAAGAAATTTATAACATCTCATACAAGCAAGTTAATGGCCCAACTGAAAGCCCTAGGGAGGAAAAAAAGAAGCAGATACATCCAAGAGAAACAGACAGCTGGAAATAATCAAAATTTGGGCTGAAATCAATCAATTAGAAACAAATAAAACTATTCAAAGAATCAATGAAACCTAGAGCTGGTTCTTTGAGAAAAAATCAACAAGATAGACAAACACTTAGCCAAACTAACTAAAAGGCAGATAAACTATCCAAATCAGCAAAATCAGAAATGAAAAGGGGGGCATTACTACAGACACTGAAGAAATCCAAACAATCAGTAGGTCGTACTACAAAAGCCTATATGCCACAAAATTTGAAAATCTAAAAGAAATGGACAATTTTCTTGATAGATTCCATCTACCAAAATTAAGTCAAGCTCAAGTAGAAAGATTGAATAACCCTATATCCCCCAAGGAAATAGAAGAAGTCATCAACAGCCTCCCTACCAAAAAAAGCCCTGGGCCAGATGGTTTCAGTGCAGAATTCTACCAGACCTTCAAAGAAGTGCTAACTCCAATTCTCTTCAAACTGTTCCACAAAATAGAAACAGAAGGAACTTTACCAAACTCATTCTATGAAGCCACAAGTCTCCTTGATACCTAAACCACACAAATATCCAACAAAAAAAGAGAACTTCAGACTTATCTCTCTTATGAACATTGATGCAAAAATACTCAATAAAATACTTGCAAACCAAATCCAAGAACACATAAAGGCTATCATTCACCATGACCAAGTAGGCTTCATCTCAGGCATGCAAGGATGGTTCAATATTCGGAAATCCATCAATGCAATCCACCATATAAACAAACTGAAGGAGAAAAACCACATGATCATCTCCTTAGATGCCGAAAAAGCATTTGACAAAGTCCAACAACCATTCATGTTTAAAGTCTTGGAGAGATCAGGAATACAAGGCACATAAATATCTAAACATTATAAAGGCAATATACAGCAAGCCGATAGCCAGCACCAAACTCAATGGAGAGAAACTTAAATCAATCCCACTGAAATCAGGGACAAGGCAAGGCTGCTCACTCTCTCCATATCTCTTCAACATAGTACTAGCTAAAGAAATAAGACAAGGAGATTAAGGGGATATAAATCAGAAAGGAAGAGGTCAAAGTTTCATTATTCGCAGATGATATGATAGTATACATGAGTGACTTCAAAAATTCATCGACTGGCTCCTTTACCTCCTTCCCCTCCTCCCCTGATGAGAGAGGAACAGTCTTGCTGGCAGCCAGTCCTGAAGATACCTGATAAGCTAGGGTCAGATGGAACAGGAGAAGGACCTCCCCTAGCAGTGGACTTGGAAAGGGGCAGGGAGGAGATGAGGGAGAGAGGATGGGATTAAAAGGGAATGAGGGAGGAGGCTATGGCTGGGATACAAAGTAAATAATCTATGATTAATATAAAAAATAAAAATAAAAAAATTTGATGCCATAACCTAGCTACTGTACTTCTATGACTGTTAGGAGCCGTGCCGCCATCACAAGATGGCGCTGGCTTCCTGCTTCCTGGTTCTTCTTGCCTGCGACTGCTGGGTCTCTGCACCTGCGCAGACTTATGGTAATTGGGGATTGTGTCGTGCCCCAATCGCAGCCCTTATGTTAATTAGGATTTATGGTGAGCACCAATTACAGACGGACAGGTCACCCA
>CM053753.1:2035192-2079831 GCA_028658305.1 Pachyuromys duprasi | reverse complement strand
GTAAGGGGAAAAGGGACTATTTCGGTCATGAACTCAATGGCTGGCTTGTCAACTGCCCCCCCCCTTCCCCTGAGGGAGGAGCAGCCTAACTAGATCCCAGAAGAGGACATTGCAGCCAGCCCTGAAGAGACACCATAAGCTAGGGTCAGATGGAAGGG
Source organism: Pachyuromys duprasi (assembly GCA_028658305.1). Lineage (NCBI taxonomy): Eukaryota > Metazoa > Chordata > Mammalia > Rodentia > Muridae > Pachyuromys > Pachyuromys duprasi. The sequence goes on along the minus strand of CM053753.1, from coordinate 2,079,673 downwards.
GGTGAGGTCCTCCCCTATCAGTGGACTTGGAGGGGGGCAGGGAGAAGATGAGGGGGGATAGGGAGAGTGGGAGGGAATGAGGGAGGGGGCTACGGCTGGAATACAAAATATATAACCTGTGATTAATATAAAAATAAATAAATTACTTAAAAAAATGGTTCCCTGCACTCTGCCCAAAGGTTGGCCATAAGTTTCAGTATCTGCTTTGATACCTGCAGGGTAGAGCCTTTCAGAGGCCCTCTGTGGCAGGCTTCTATATCCTGTTCCGTTTTTCCCACTGCTGGTGGGAATGTACAACCACTTTGGAAATAAATCTGGTGCTTTCTCAGACAATTAGGAATCTTCCTCAAGATCCAGCTATACCACTCCTAGGCATATATCCAAGAGACGTTCAAGTGTACAACAAGGACATTTGCTCAACCATGTTTATAGCAGCTTTATTTGTAATAGCCAGAAGCTGGAAACAGCCCAGATGCCCCTCAGTTGAGGAATGGATACAGAAATTTTGGTACATCTACACAATGGAATATCACTCAGTGATAAAAAGCAAGGAAATCATGAAATTTGCAGGTAAATGGTGGGGACTGGAAAAGATCATCCTGAGTGAGGTATCCCAGAAATAGAAAGACACACAGGTTATATGGTCACTCGTAAGTGGATATTAGACATATAATATAGGATAAAAATACTAAAATCTGTACACCTAAAGAAACTAATCAGGAAGGAGGACTCTGGCTAAGATGCTCAATCACCATTCAGAAAGGCAAAGAGGATGGACATCAAAAGATGTAATAGTATCTTTAAAAAAAATCATTTTTGGTGGTACTGAGGATGGAAGCCAGTACCTCATGTATGTGAATCCAGTGCTTTACCACTGAGCAACAAGACCAGCCTAGAGATCACTTTATTTTTGATGAGCAGAACTATGTGCCATGATGTACCACCATACAACACCATCAATGAGCAGTGGTTACAATGTGTGCAGGGTCATCTTGTAGCATCAGTAAGAATGGTCATGCTCTACCATGAGCCAGATTTCCAGCCCAGATTAACTAGGTCTTTAAAGCAACATTCCACTCTGCTGACTGTTGTTTTATTATTTTAAGCTATGATATGCAAATCCCTTATACTGTAAACGTTTTAAGACTGAACTCCTGCAGTACATAGAGTGAACAGAGAGATTCTTTGAGCAAGGGTTGTGTTCTTTGCTGTTCAAGCTTTCAGATCTATTCACTAGCCAACGGAATATGGACAGAAATATTTAGATAACAAAATATATCACACTGTACAAATTCTGAATCTAAACAGATGGTAATAAATGTTCAAATTTAGTTTTGGATTTTGAAAGTATGGCATTTTGTTCATTTATCCAATAGAGTTATGGGTTAAATGGTAAGAGGAGAAAATCCAGCTACATTGTTAAGCTTCCTTGAGACAATGGCCACACTCTTAAACTTTTGTGTTATCTTTCTACCTCAAACAGTAGATTCCTCATAGAAATGCTGGATGAATGTGTGAGAACACAGACATAGCATCTTCAGTCCTACATGCATATTGCAAATTTATTTTGAACCCATTATTTCAATTTTAAGTATATAGCTGAACTAACAGTTAACATAAATGACTACTTGATTTCTAAGTGTTACCTGTTCAATAACTTAGTTACAGGTAAGAAGTCTGGCTATTAGCCCTGGCAAGACAGCTTGGCAGGTAAAGGTGCTTGCTGTGCAAACCTGAAGATCTGAATTCAATCCTTGGAACTCAACATAAAGGTAGAAGGAAAGAAATGACTCCACAAACCTGTCCTTTGACCTCACATGTGCACCATGGAATGCATGTATATCTGTGTGTGTAGATAATATAACAAAATTAAAGAAATAAAAAGAACTCTGGTTATGAAACATTATCAATACCACTGGCTAGCTGAATGACTTTAGAAAAGTAAAATACCATGCAAAAATTTTAGATTTCTCATACACAAAATGAAGCTAATATGCCAACCACACAGGATTACTGAGAATTAAATGTTTCCAATATATGGAAGGCAAAAAGAGATCCAATAAGTATTGGTTGCTGTGTAATTATTGTTCTACGTAGATAACCTTATATATATACATTATTTATTACTGGTTTATTAAAATGAGATAGCTAGTATAATATAAATTCTAATATACTTAGGATTAATGTTCAAAACAATGTAATATGTTTCTGTCAATTTACAGTAAGTGGAAAATCATAACATCAGTTGATCTGAATTTTACATGCCCTTTCATGAGAAGCTATCCAAAGCAGATGATATCTACAAGGAAAATGGAGAAAACTATCAAAAGATTTATTTAATTTTATGTTTAGGAGTATTTCATCTGCATGGATGAATGTGCATCATGGTGGCCATGGATTCCAGAAAGGGCATTCGAATCTCTGCCACTAGAGTTACAGAGGATTGTAAGCCACCACTGGGTGGGAAATAAACTTGGGTCTTCGGCAAGAGCAACAAATACTCTTTACCACTGAACAGACCCTCTAGCCCTGAGAAAATGTTTCCCAAGGAGACGATTTTAAATAAACAATTCTATTGGCATTTGTTCAACCACACAGTCTAGAAAAACAATCACGCCGCCTAAAGAGAATCTATGACTTTGTGGATGAAACCTTCACATCCGTAAAAAAAAAAAAAAAAAAAAAAATGCTTTCTGTACAAAATGAATCACATTCAATCTTTTTGTGTGTGTGTGTGTGTGAAAACAAAAGACTTGCCCCAAAGCATTATTTGTTCACTGTATTATTTGAGCACTTGAAAACTTCCCAGGGCTGTTCTGCAGAACCTTGACACTGTAGGCATTTGGAATAGACAATATAAAAGTAGAACCCAAAAGCTAGATCATTTTAAGGTTTTAGAAAATTATTTTAATCAGTCCAATTGTCTGAACAATGAAATAGACTCGATGATCCAGCATCAATAAAGAGGCCCTCTTGGACATCAAGTTTGGAGGCCACTTGTAAGCTAGTTCATGAATGCCCCAAATTTATGGCATTTCTATTGGCTTGTATAGAGTAGATATGTCATAAAGTCACACAGCTTGGGCGTACAGGGATGATACCTCAGATGGCACCTGGATAATTCTCTCATGCATTCCAGCTACAGGGACCCCCTTAAGCATGTTTTCAGTCGCAGTGTTCAGCCTCGTTCAAAAAGATTGACAGTAATCTGACGCAGAAGTGATCATAATCACCTAACATTAGCACCTGAGTGTGCTGGTGTGTTTATTTTGTTTTATTTTAATTTATAACAATACTTTATTTGAAAACAAAAACAAAAACCACAAGCAATTCATCACCCTTAAGGTGAGCTTGATACCAAAAGCAGTGAATACTAAAATTTTGAGACATGTATGTCTGAGTCTGTCAGTAAGCTACTGCTGAAAATTTGCTACATATCACAGCAGGAACATGTTTGTACGTATATCTTCTATATCACTGATGTAGATTTAAAATATGTATGTTGTTGTACATTTAATTTCCACTTGCAAAGAATTTACTACAATATTTCTATTTTATGTATTCCTTGATTATCATTGTATTTCTTTATAAAAATGATTTTTGAAAACCAAAAAATCTGTATCTCATTTTTTATTGTTTTTAGCACAAATGAGATGGTCAGCAATTGTCTATCTAAATCTGTCTGTCTCTCTGTCCATCCATCCATCTGATCTAAAACATGTAAACAGTGAGGTTTGAATTTCATTTGTACTTTTCAGCTTTATTTATTTCCACTAAATACTTTATGAGAACTTAGAATGTAACACAGGCTATGATTTTTTTCAGCATAACATTTTTATTGATTCTCTGGGAATTTCACATCATGTACCCCATCGTACTCATTTCCCAGTCCTTCCATGTCTACCTTTCCATCCTTCTTCCCCACCCCATCAAAAAAAAAAAGTAAAAAAATAAAAATAAGAATATGAAAAATAGGAAGATGAAACTAAACAAGTGCAATTTGTGTTCTCTGTATACTCTCTAGTGAAAGATGAAACCCTCAGTGGCCTGCTCTGCAAACAGAGCTGAGTCCATCCCTCCTGCAGTCACTAAAAGCCGTCAACTGAGCTACACTTCAGCATCTTTTGAAGAGTTCTCTTCACAGCCTCCTGACTATGCTGTTACTTTGGCGGGAGTGTGGGTGGGGAAGGCAGTGTTGGAGCTGTCACAGAAGCCTTCCGTGTCCCTCCATCACAATTGGGAGTCTGCAGTCATTGGTATCATAGCAAAAGTAGCACCCTTGTTCTTCAGTCAGTGGGAACATGGATCATGGACCTCCACATGGATTCTGATAACAGTACAGACCATGAACACAGGCCCCAGACCTACACGAGGCCCTTAGAGGAAGACTAGACCATGGACATCAACAGCCTCAGGAGGCAACTCAGATCAGTATGACCTCCAGCGGCAGCATGGCCCACAGACATCAACATGGCTTTAGATGTGGCACAGACTTTGGTGGCCACACAGGCCACATGAACACTGACCCTAGCTGCAATAGCACTGGCTTTTTCTTCTTCTCCTTCTCCTTCTTCTTCTCCTTCATCATCATCAGCTTGCTACAAGCTAGACTTATCTGAAAGGAGGGAACTTCAATTGAGACAATGCCTCCATAAGAGGCATTGGGCATTTTCTTAATTACTGATTGATGGGGAATAACCTAGCTCATTGTGGGTGGTGTCATCACGGGGCTGGTGGTTCTGAGTTCTATAAGCAGGCAGAGCAAGCCATGAAGAGCAAGCCAGTTAACAGCACCTTTAAAAAAATGTTGTAAACAGTATTGAATAATTACCATGTAACACTGTGAGACATATAGTTCTGTGTCATGAAATATACCCTAGTGTTTCTATTGCTGTGATGAAACACGATGAACAAAAGCAACTTGGAGAGGGGCCTCCCCTTGCTTCTTATCACAGGTCATATCAAAGGAAGTCAGTCTTGCTTCAGGGACTTGGTAGCAAGAACTGATTCAGAAGCCACAAAGGCCTGCTGCTTACTGGCTTGTTCATTATGGCTTGCTCAGCCCTCTTCCATCAATCACTAAGAAAATGCCCCACAGGCTTGCCCACAGAGCAATCTGCTGGGGGCAGTTTGTCAGTTAATGGTCTCTTCCCAAATGATTATAGCTTGTGTCCAGTTGACATAAAACTAGCCAGCATAAGATACATTCTCAATTTTGTACGAATAACACAATTATATATTTACAAAAGTCTTTTTATCACTCCAAACAGCAGTTGTTTACCTGCTACATAACAGCTTCTCATAGGGTTCCCACACTGGCTCTAGTGACCTCTTTTCTACTTCCTGTCTTTATGAATCTGCCTGTGCAATTGTGTGCTTGCCTTTTAACTTACTGTTAAGACTATTTGCAGTTTCACTCTCAAGCAAACTCTTGCAACTCTTACACCATGGCATCGTGTGATATGAATAGGTTACTTGGTGAGGTCTTTCCACAGACCCACAGCCAAGAATCTAGAAGACATTTAAAAACAGAGTTATGCTATAATCAGACAAGATGGTACCTTATACATACTCCAAGATCCTTCTGACCTTTGCCTTCTGAGCCTTCAAGATGCTAAAGTTCTAGACAGGACAGCTGAACTCAAAGGGATAGGTAGGGTGCTCTGTACTTCTTTTTTGAAAATACATCCACAAACTTAGTGCTGGTCCTAGTAAAATTAGAAGTAGGTGATTTCATGTTCAATTACCTGGTTTTTCAACAGTTTCTCAGCTCATGGTGATCCCATGATAGATACAAGGCCTATGGAGTCCTCAAACCTCTCAAGAACTATGCAGCCATTCCATTCTATCCAACTACCTCAGGACTGAGAATTACTTTATGATCATTGTATGAGTTGCTTCTGTACCACTGTGCCCAAATCCTTGACACAGAGGAGGAAGAGTTTGTTTGGGCTCACATATTCAAATAATTCAGTCCATTCCTGTAGAGAGGCTCTGGCAAAACAGGGCAGTTCATGTCATGGCTTTTTTATCCTCCTCATTCTCCTTTTCATGGGAAGGAGCTGCACACTCAGTGTGGCTCTCCTTGCCTTAACTGCAGACACATCCAAAGATGCACCTCAACAACAGAGTCAAGCTGACAGTGAAGATTAGTCACTGTAGTGGGAAGCTAGAAAGGTAGCTCAGTGGTTATGAGTGACTGGTCTTGCAGAGGACTTAAGTTTGCCTCAGAGAACGTGTCAGAAGATTCATGGCCACCTGTAAATCTAGCTTCAGGGGTTCTGACACCATCTTCTGGCCATTTTATGCACTGCAGTTACACACACAAACCTTAGTGCAGACACACAAACACACACACACAAATACAAAATTGTAAAGAATCTTGTAAAAAATGTATTTGTGTTTGGATGGCTAATTTTGATATTATAGATCAGAAGTATTCCAATTAAAATTCAGCACAAAGAACTAAAAGAATTTTCATGGTGCCAATATATTATTTAAAGAACAGTGAAGAGAACAGGAAGGCAGCACACAGCAAATTAAGTAAATACTTCAGTTTTTAAAAGGATGGATTCTGTCTGGAAAGAGAAGCAATGGTTACATAGGATGTATATGTACTTTCAAAGAAGTCATGTTAAATATCCTAATTTTATGTTTTTAATACGGTTATCACAGTGACAAATTAACAGAAATCTAGGACCACAGAATATAAAGTAATGTTTAAAGTCAGTGTCCTTTTCATTCCAAAATGTCTCATGTTTGGACAGTGTCACTAGTATCTGAGAACTTTCTTGTATATTGACCTCAACTATTCTGGGATCCCATTATCACTTTCTCATGGCAGAAACTGGAGTCTTCCTGTGAAGTCTGGGGATTGGTGATCAGAAGACAAGAGCTAGCACCAGGAATGTTCACTGTCACTGAAGGTCTCCACTTCTGTCTCTTAGTGGGCACAGCAGGAAATACAGTTTGAAATACTGAGTTCACCCTGACAATACCTGACCCTTGCTAGATACAACAACAAAGAACAGAGGTCTGGTGAGCTCCTACACTGCTGTGTAACATGAAAGCATGGTATCAGACGAGCTGTGCGTGAGCTGCAGTCAACAGCAGACTACGCGTTATGTCCTCTTTCCAACAGGCCTACAGCTACCTCTGCCTACTTCCTTTCTGCCCTTTCCTCACATGGAAGCACATTCTAATTCTATTAACACAGAAGCTAACAACCAGCTACCTATTTTTCTGTTATTTTCACTTAAGTATTAAGAGTTTTTAATTCAGGGGCCTTTTATGAGACTGTTTCTCCAACCAAGGACCATGTATGGATATAACCTAGAACCCCTGCTCGGATGTAGCGCATGGTAGCTCAGTATCCAAGTGGGTACCCTAGTAAGGGGAACAGGGACTGTTTCTGACATGAACTCAATGGCTGGCTCTTCAACCCCCCCCCCCTCCACCCCCCGAGGGAGGAGCAGCCTTGCTAGGTCACAGAAGAGGACATTGCAGCCAGTCCTGAAGAGACCTGATAAGCTAGGGTCAGATGGAAGGGGAGGAGGTCCTCCTCTATCAGTGGACTTGGAAAGGGGCAGGGAGGAGATGAGGGAGGGATGGGAGGGATAGGGAGAGAATGCAGAAGGGGGCTATGGCTGGGATACAAAGTACATAACCTGTGACTAATATAAAATAAAAAAATAGAAGAAATTAAAAAAAGATTAAAAAAGAGTTCTAATTTCTCTACCTATATAAAATACTCTCACATATTTTAAATGGCAAACTGAAAAAAAAAAACACTGTGTACAATAAGATGAAAATTCAAAAGGGCTTGTGGTAAAAAGCAGCTGTCTCTGGTCTGTTGCCTTTCTTATGGCTAGGATTCAGCTTGCCCACACCAGGCTTCATAACTCTGATCATTAAACATCTCACTGCTCTTTGTTCTTCTGTGATATCCTCTTGTATGAGGATACCATTGTTTCTCCCCTTTATGTGCCATTAAACTAAAAATAGCTATGTTCTGTAAGTTACTAATGATGGTTCTTTCTAACAGTTGAACACTAATAAAACTTCACTATTTTTTCTGATGCAAGAAACAAAAGGATTTTTCCTTTTACTAATGTCTTTGACATTACATCTGATACAAGCTTTCACATTAAACACTCTGACTTCTAATGACCTGTATATATCATTTATATGTAGGTTAAAATATAAATTATAATACTAATATTATCAACAGGCGAAGTACTAAAGAACATTCAAGTTTTCACTGCAAGTTTATGTTCAAAATATAACCCACTAAGGATTTCTCCTGTTTATCATGTGCCAAATTTCAATTTGTTCTTGAGCATATCCTCAAACTTCTACATTTTATTCTATTTTTACATATACTTATATATGCCTGAGCACCAATGAATTTCAAGTGATGTGTGATCAGTTGAATAACCCTCTAATCAGCTCAATGTTGGGAACAGGAGATATATGTTTGGGTAGAGAAGCCTCTAAGGGTTTATTCTTTTGACTGTTCAATCGATCATCTCTTCTGTTCACCCTGGCAGAGAACATGCTTAGAATGCTGAATCTGGGCTTAAATGTTGCAAACGAAATGAAATTGAAATGTCTTTAAAGTACTTGAAACTAAACACTAATTAGATACCAATTCAATCCCAAACTGTACATGCAGGGATTTTATGTCAAAATCTTACTTCTGCAATAGTAAAAATGTGTGCAATGTTTTCAATTTAGAGCACAAAGCTAGAACTTATTCAAGTGTCTTACAGGAGGGCTCTGTTCCCTTCTGAGACAATACATTCTTCACCTCCAGACCTTTCCAAGTGAGTGCAGGACAGGCATGCATGTGTTCAGGGTGGCGCTGCTAAGGCTTCTGGGAATAATTCCCAGGTGGAAGTGATTTGTAGTTTGAGTTCCAGAAGAATGGTTGCTAGAGAAAGGACCAGACAATAAGCTCCATTTAGGGTTCATGAAATACTTCGAAAAAATTAATAAATTTACTCTCAATATCACACAACAAATCTTTCAAAAGAGTTTTAAGTTTGACAGTGAGTTAACTTGTTGGCCATACAGAGATTCACCTAAATATGAGCACAAGGAGAAGGAAGAAGAGCCCACTCTGCTTTGTGTTGCTGTATTGACACTCTCTTTAACAAGTATGGGCTGAGTATTTAGAATAAGCAGAAGGAGACTGACAATGCAGTGCTTCCTAGTGCACAAAATGTTCTGCACCATTTCATCAGTACTAAAGTATAGATGCAAGCTTTGCAGTACTGTACCTTTATAAAGTATCAACAAAATACATTATTTTTCTCAGATTTTCTTTGCCATTAGCTTAGATTTTAATAAAATACATTCATAACTAGAGTGCATACTGTTATGAGATCTTTAGAGTGAGATCTTATGTCCCTTTTTAATGTCCTATAATTAACAAGGCTCTCTCAGTGTGGGGGAGGTGTATGAGAACAAAGAGTTAATAAGCATCTCCCCAAACAGACTACAGTGAGAATTCCACACACAAAATATCTACACACATCCAGGAGGTCAAAGAATAACTGCAATGTACTTATGGAGGTAAATACTAAGCCCCAAGAGCTTCTCCACCAACAGTCCTACCACACGATTTCCTAGAGTGATCAGACTCCAAAGTTCGGCAGTGAGCACACGACTTCACATCCTGTGAGCCCCTGTGCACTGGTAAAGCTCCTGAGATAGTTTGCTGGGCAGTGTGGAGAAAAAGTAGGCCTGAGGTCATGTTTCGTTCGCTTGAAGTTCAGATTCTGTTTCCAAGGCTGGAACTACTCTGCGCCTCGCTGGCTCCTCCTTCCTAAATCTGAAAGATGTATAAAGATGTATGTGGCTGCTGTGTCCGACTTTCTGCCACATGTGAGATCGTTGTTACTTTTAGATGTCCTCAAAAGACAGCACTCCAGCAACAGCTTTAAGGTGGGACTTTGTTCTTCAGAATGGTTTGACAAAGAGTTTACCAGCACAGAGATAACAAATCAAAATCAGAAACCTTAGCCTTCGCCCAGCTGCTGTTGATGTTCACAACAACTGCCAAGCACTTCAAACTCACAGCGACTGAGTACTTAAACAAAGCACCCGGCAGAACAGGCACATATAAGTGAGGAGTCCTGAGGCAAGAGAGCCACAGCAGCTCCTGGCAACACAAATACGCCAGGGTATTGGGTAGGGGAAACTTTCATGAAGCTTTGGCAAGGTATCAGCAGAGATCATGGTAAGAAAAGACAAACCTGAGAAGGCAGCCCACTACACAAACAATGAAGAGAGCCAAACTCCTGATATTTACGGGGTATAACAAATCCTGAAGACTGCTGTTATCTACTCTCCCAGCCCCTCCACTCAGAACTGAGCCTTGAGTCTCACAAATGCTAGAAACTGCTAAAACTGGGCTATATACATGGAGGCTGGCTTTTACAGATGCTGTAATAGAACAGATTTTACCGAGGTTAGAAGCTTAGACTTTATCTGAGACATACAAGCAAAATTCAACCTAAGCCACCTTTTGCAATGAACTAAAAACAAACACAAAGGACATAATTTTACATGTTATGTTCAGACGACCCCGAATCCTTTGTTAATCTGACCTGCACCAGAAACATGCAACCAATGTACTTAAACCCAAGCACGCTGCATTAAATCTTCCTACAACCAAACAGTCTCAGCACTCTTCTGTGTTATACTCTCTCAATTATGAACCCAACTCCACTCCTAAACCAGGAAGGCTTCAGAGGAGTCAGCCCAGATACTTTCCAAGTGTCTGTGTAGACTCTTTTCCAAAAGCCAGTGCTCCAAAATCCTTTATAATGAATCTCGGGAAATGACAGCTGATCAGAGTCAGGTGGCAAGACTGTTAGTAATGAGAGTATTTTCTGACTCAACTATCAAGATATGGAGTTTGACAACAGGTCATGATTTATTTATTTCTAAAAATAAATACCTGGGGGGGGGAATCTTCGGATTTAGCTATCTGTATCTCAGAAGAAAAACATTTATTTTTGTCTCTAATTCTAAATTCTAATTTCTAATCTGAATGTGTTAAATATTTTTCTAAAATGTACTGATTAGCAAATTTCCCAAAGTAGTATCTATGTCAAAAACTCTCACTTGACAATAGCCGTTGACATGTGAAAACACACTTAAATATGGCTTATATTTTAAAATGGTATAAATTTAAGCAAGTCCACTAAAGTTAGTATAGTAGTACAACAGTCGTGATTTGGTAGTATCAACTACCCAAGCATCTTACACTTCCCTACAAATCAGATTGGAGCCATGTTCTTTGTTATGGGGACATCTGTGTCCCCTCTATGATGGTTAAGCTCACAGCCCTGATTTGATTGCGATACACAGAGCTAAGCCTGCGGATGAAGGTGGAGCCTGGTCTGCTAAGGATTCTGTCAGCTGTGAGGTACCGTCCCATTGAATGAAAAGAAGGATGATAGGCAAGGCCAGGAGTGCCGCCAACTGCTATCCTTACAGCCCCGAGGAGTGCTGTGTATCACTACTGCACAGGATGGCAGAAGGCTACCAAGGCAGCAGCTGCCACATGGTGGTCTAAAACAGGAGACCGTAAACCAGGCAGAGAACAAGGGCATACCAATTCATAGTATCAAATCACAGGATGAAGCTTTCGGTGGCCAAGAAACAATCCTTTCTGTGCAAACAGTAATCAGAGTTGAAGAGATCCCTTTACAGCAAAGCCACAAGAAAGGCGCATTTCGAAACAACTGCTTTCAAGTAGAAAGTGGATGTATAAAGATAGCTGCTGTTCAGATCAAAGAATGGTTTAATCATCAAGAACGGGATTAACTAGATTCCTCCTTTAAAGCAATTCAAACACTGTCTGGGAGTATGTCCCCAGCATGGTTGAGTGTCCCAGTCACTTTAAGACAGAACTTAAATTTGCATTGGATTGATTTTAACAGCATATCTAATAACCACAGGGCTGATTTTCATTTCCTCCAGCCAAAGACATCTTAGACAAATTGTGGCATTAAGTTATCATTGTTTTTTTTAATATATAAAATGAAACTGGGTATATTTTCATGAGAAAAACTGCACTTGGTCAATGACCACATACAATTCTTCTTGCTTTTGCTCATGAATGTTCCGACTGACACAGCAGAACAGAGAATTCAGGGAGAAAGGGGCCTATAATGGCAACTTACAGGTAGAGCACTTACATATAGCCAAAGCTTCAATTTCTAGCACTAGGAAAAAATAATCCTACAATATAAGTGTATAATGTCAATATAAGTATGTGCATCAATATAAGTAGATACCATAAATATAGATACATGCATCAATATAAGTATTTACCACCAATGTACATCTACATCCTCAATATAAGTATATATCATTGAACTTTAGGAAATAGTAGAAGATGGAGCCAAAAGAGGATACAGAAAGATATATTTCATCTATAGCTGAGCTCCTATTTATAAGCAAGATACGTCTCCACACAGTAGCTCAGGGGATGTAGCTATTCATAGAGAATTTGCTTAACATGTGTGCTACAACAGATACCCCAGTACTTCCAAAGTAAATGGGGGTGGGGTAGATATCACTTGACAGAGGCTAACTGATTCCCAAGTAACAATGCAACAATTACATTTAATGCACATTATAGAAAGGTTGTTGAGAACTACATATATTTGGTTCTTTCTGTCTCTCTCTCATAGATCACTACTCAGTTAAAGAAAAACTGGGTATGATTTGCTCACTCTCTGGAGGAAATACTCTGGTGAGACAGCCTGAATACAACTACAGTTTGGAAGTATAAAGTAACTTTAGCTTAGTATGTTCAGTTTTAGAAAATAATTAAGACTGAGAAGGTTATTCAGGTGATGTATACATTTCCCTGAAATTAAAAAGTATTCAAAATTGAAATGTTTATGCATTCTAACAAAAGCAGAATATATACAATTTTAAAGTAAATTGTGGCCTTCTTTCATTCCTTATTTGTGGTCAACTCTGAGAATATTTTGTTCACTAATTATATATCCTTTTCAAAAAACTATAAAATTCTGGGTAGCTCAACTCACTTTATGTTCTTACCTTAGAAAAACTGTGTGGTTTCCTGTTCTGTCTTTACTACCTCTCAGCTGTAGGCACATGGTTATGTGTAATTACAAGTTTAAAAACTGAAATCTCAAATGTTATTAAATGCAAACTCCAAGTGACATTCAGTAAATGTTCACACTGTACCAGACACTCTGCTAAGTGCTTTTTATTCATTCTGCTTTCTCAAACCCTAAGAGAGACAAAGAGTTGAAACTCTAAAAGTTTGAAGTGACTTGTTGAAATTCACTCAACTAAGCAGGTAGAATCCAAACACTACTGGATCCTGGAGCCTGAGTTTTACCCACCTCCACAGCAGTCTGCAAAACCACTCTTAGCAGGCCTTTAGGTGCCCTGCGTAATGGCAGTGAGTGGCCAACCATCATCTGAACCTGACTTAAACCAAGGACCTACTGTCACTACCATCACTACTAACCACTATAAATGGCCACACAGTGAGGAAAGCCACACAGCAACATGACCAGATGCTGGCATAGACCAGCCCAACTATTCAACAAGAGAGAATGTTGTATCATTCCCTTGATATAACAAGCCTCTGAGGCGTGGCTTAGTATATGGTGCGGCAGAGCACATGGTAAATGCTGCTTCCTTGAAAACTACTAGAGACGGATTGTGGAACACAGTGCTGGTCATGTGTGTGGTACATTTAGGTAAACATGTAGCCAGACAGTAGCACAACTAACATCCAAATCTAGAAGGGATGCCAAGACTGATGTTTATAGGAATTCTGTTATTCAGCTTTGAACTATTCCACACTCACATGTCATAAAGCATTATCTTCCAGGCAAAACAGCTGCAGATGAGCTGTGCCATTACCACTGAACTTGTATACTTCTGACATGGAAGGGATGTGTGGGCCACTAGACTCTTGCTTGCATTCCCAGACATTTCATGTATGAGTATGCCCTAATTAAATGGGCCTTAGGTCTCAGGACATGCAAGCACACAGGCTGAGAGAAGTCAATGGATCAGGGCTCATTTATGTAGCTACGGAGAGCCAGCATCCACCCTTCCACTGAGGCTGCTTTATAAGGTCACCCACACTTCTGCCCATGGCCACTCATCTGTGTTCTGTACGTAAGCCCCAGAAACTCATGGTAACCCAGGGTGAATTCTGGTGGAATCATACTTTGGTTCGTCACTGGGACCTTGTAAAGAAGGGGTAGGTGTTTATGTCTCCCAAGAGTGTCTCATGACACCAAGGTTTGCTACTTGGATGAAACACATTTTGGGTATAGGAGGAACTGGATAGATAAACATAAAAATCTGACTGATACTAAGCATTTAGGTCAGAGACAGAGCCTATCTTATATAATTTTATAAATTAAAATCCAGTCAGCTTTCAGGCATAGCTCTAGAAGCCTGGCCACAAACATCTCTACCCATCTCCAGCTTACCTGCAGCTTATGGCATTATGGAGCTCCGCCATGTTGTCCTCCCAGAAATTGTTAACAAACAAACAAACAAAAACAGGGATATTCAAGCTTTAATTACTTTCCACAGAGGCCTCACTGAATAAATAGATGTCAATCATTTTGATTATGTCATCAGTGCCCTTCATCTGCCATATGTGTTTGCTGTGAGGTTTATTTTCATTCCCTCTCCTCTCTCTCTAAGAACTGTGGATCCAGGAGGGATGAGTGGATGACTCGTCAGATCATACCTCCTTACTTCTACCATGTAATAAAACTACACGAAATGTCTACCATGAATCGGCTGTGAGAGAGCAGCAAACTCCATTGTGTGATTTTGAAAGATAAGTTCCCAGTAGATACTGCTGTGTAGGGATTCACCTAACATCTCATCAATGAAAGAAAACCACTTATGACAGAGACACATATGACATATACTGATATAAACTTTTTACTGCAAACATTGCACACTTATATTTACTTAGGATTAAATACTATTTAATAAAGCTGTAGTGCACTGTTATTTAAAATACACTATTTATGGAATTTGTGTCTCTTACTTAATTGTTTTGTTTTTGACATAGGGGATCACAAACATTGCCTGGGCTGACCCCTGAACTCACAATTTTCTTGATACCTGGGACTGTAGGTATGTGCCAGAACATGTGGCGATTTGGGAAATTTATGCACACTGTGACTATACATAGTTTGTTTTTATCTTATATACTATTCTACTTTAATTTCTATTGCTGTGATAAAAATCATAAGAACTTAAGGGAGAAAAGGGATATATCAGCTGACAATTCCAGGTTACAGTCTATCACTGTAGGGACACCAAGATAGGAACTTGCATCAGCTGGTTATATCACGTCTTCAGTCAACAGGAGAGGCAAGCTCACACGCTTGCTCTTCTTCTCCACTCCCGCACAGTTCAGAGCCCTCTACTTAGGGAATGATGGCTCCTATAGTGGCCTGATCTTCCCACATCGAACAACCTAAATTAGGACAATCCCCTACAGACACACAGGCTAACCCAATGAAGGCAGTCTCTCATTGAGACTCTTTGGTGATTCTCTACATCATGGACAATTTATCATAGCAATGGTGAGATTGGACTGTCTGATACCTAGAAATGCTATCTTTAAAACTCTATAGAGGAGTATATCCCTGAGCATGGGTGTTCTAATCAAAGACAGCTCCTCATAATAAACAGAAGAATTTGCAGAAAAAAAAGAGATAAGATAATTTATTCAATAATGGCTCAGGAAAAATACCCTTAAAACAGCACATTCACTCAATGTGCATTCTGGCTTCAACTATGCGTCTCCCCAACTGCAAGGAAGGGAACTCCACTACACATTTAGGTCATAGCAATGAGGTGTGTATTAATGTTAGGGGAGGGTAGAGAGACATATGTCCCATCTCTGTGTCACTGAAGTGACTCTTCTAATGCTGTGAGACATCAGAAAAATGTTCCAATTTTTGGGCATTCCCATAGTAAATTAAAAAGTGATTTACTGGTTTATAAATCAATCTCTTGTGAGTTTGGTTAACACAAATTAATTTTTCAGAGTTTGATTCCCATGGGCAATCTCATAAAATTAGATTTCAGAAGAATGGTACAGGAGAGGATGGGGTCAGCGTCTCTAACACATTACAATAAATCACCACAGAATTTCCCAATACACATCAACAGAACGCTGTATTAAGCTAGTCTTACTGTACCATAATCTCTGATGCCATCTTTTATCTTATCTTCTTCAGACAAAAATGAATATAAGTTTCTTTCTTTTTGTGCTTTATTATTGTAGAATATCACAACTCTCCACTGATTTAATGGTTAAAGACATACAACATGTTAATAAAAATAATTTTATATAATCTTGATAACAAAAAATTAGTATGATAAATGAACAAAACTAATAATTTCACTTGGCAGTATTCAAAGGCAATTCTATTTTCAGCGTCTAAGCATATCAATCTCCTGTGGGTGTGCTAACAAACTGACATTTTGAGTAGGAAGATAATAATTTTAATTGGCTCATCTCTGAGTTTCAACCTAGAAGAGGAAAAATTAACTTAGAGTCAACAGTAACAGGTGATAATAAATGGGTTTTGCATGCTTAATGTCCTATGTTAAGGACATTAAGAATACTGGAGACTGTGAACTTTAATAACTGTAATGTGTACCTCTTACATAGGATTTTATCATCAATGAGTGATTAGTATTATCAAAAAGGAAGCTAAGTAAGTGAGGCTTTACCTATTCAACCTCACACCTATACACTCAAACATACAGACTGGTTTACATGAAGTAATCTGTCTTTTTAAAAGGAAAAGACCTGATAAGCTAGAGTTAGAAACAAGGGGAGGAGGTCCTCCCCTATCAGCGGACTTTGAAAGGGGCAGGGAGGAGATGAGGGAGGGATGGGAGGGATAGGGAGGGAATGCAGGAGGGGGGCTATGGTTAGGATACAAAGTACATAACCTGTGATTAATATAAAATAAAAATGTAAAAAAAAATAAAAAGAAAAGATAAATATAAAATATTTACTTCTTAATGTAGATGTCTATTATTTTATTTTTATATTTAAAATTTTTATTTTATGTTTATGAGTATTTTGACTGCCTGCAGGTATTTGTGTTCAAGACACTTATGCCTGGTACCTGCAGCAATCAGAGGAATATGTCAGATTCGCTGGAGCTGGAGTCACTGAATGATTACAACCATCATGCAGGTGCTGGGAACTGAACTCAGGTCCTCTTCAAGAGCAGCAAGTGCTCTTAAATATTGAGCCATCTCTCCAGCCGTTGTTACCTGTTTTACATTTTTTTCTGTGTTTAATATTGTTTTTTAACGCACAAAACAAAGAACAGTGGCTTGTTTCCCTTGATTATAAAGACCTGTAAGCAGGAATAATTTAAACAATTAATTTTATAATTAAAATTGAAATTCTTAGTCAAAATGCTTGAGCATTCTGTCACAGAGTATGGCACCATTTGTGAGTTACTGTTTTTAAACAAGAAGAGTTAGGTCACAGTAACTGAGCAATGCTCTGCGCATCCTGCAGTATATCACAGCAATAGCACTAGACACCATCCTGCCTAAAAGAACAGTTAATGCACGTTTCCATTTGTGGGGTTTAAGCATCATGTTCATCATTTTAACTATGAAATACTTTGAAATCACTTCTGTATACATTGAAGTTTTTGTTACACATTCTCCACATAATTTACCATCTAAACATCAGGAAAGCAAATTGGATGTTGCTATTAAAAATAGTTATGCCATGGCTGAGCATGGTGGTACACAACTGTGAGTTTGAAGCCAGCCTGGTCTATATAGTGAGTTCCTGGCCAGCCAAGGCTTAAAAAAAGAAGAGGAGGAGGGGAAGGGAGAAGAAGAGGAGGAGGAGGAGGAAGAGGAAGAAAAGAAAGAAAGAAGGACGGAAAAAGAAAGAAAGAAAGAAAGAAAGAAAGAAAGAAAGAAAGAAAGAAAGAAAGAAAGAAAGAAAGAAAGAAGGAAGGAAGGAAAGAAGGAAAGAGAAAGAAAGAAAGTAGTAATTATGCCAGAACAACAACCTAGGGTCAGGAAGTAGAACAGTAACTCTTATTCGTTGTCTCAGAGGTTTACTACCACCAAACCTAGGCCTAGTCTTGGAAGCTTCCAGCATCCATACAATCTAATCTGGGCCTAGAATGTTTTCAGCCTCTGAGACTCACTGCATAATAAATAAGACTTACTGCTCACCCTTTCTGTCTCTTTCTCAGCTCTTGCTGGTTGGCTCAACTCAGCTGTTTGGCTCAAATTCCTCTCCCAGATGACAACTCAGAGTCTCTGAATTTTTCTGCTTGGCCTCAAACTAATTCTAGAAATCTGTTCTAATCTTCTGGATCCTTCTCATTCTCTGGATAGTTCTGTCTTCCCCTGTTTCTAGCTTTTCAACCTGTTTCGGTAAAACTGCCTCTTGTCTCTTCTACACTGCCTTAAAGAGCCTCCCTTTTCTGTACTGTTCTTATGAGAGTTGAGTGTATCCTATTCTGTCAAATCTTTCTTTGATTCATCACTTTTTCTCCCACCCAATTAGACATCAGTTTCAAGCATGAGTGCTTCCTTTTACAAACTAAGTTTACCTTCATTGTTTGGGACTAAAGGAAGGTACCACCACACCTGGACCTACGTTTTTCTTTACCTAAAACTTTTTCTATACCAGGATGGCCTTGAACTCATAGATCTGCTTGTCTCTGTCTCCTGGGATTAAAGATGTGTTTGTATTCTAGACAGATCACACAGACCTAGAAGGTCTGGATGTGTCAGAACAGCCATGTTCTGAATTAAAATTTGACTACAAGGCAGCATTTGACAAGTGTCCATCACCAGAGTGGACTATTATAATACCAGCACACAGACTATTGGTCTCCTAAGCAAAAAGGCTCTGAAATTGCTCAGAATAAGTGCGTTGGGATAGCCTGAGTGTGTATATGCCAGTACACACAGTGGCTCCCCTAGCTCCACTGCAGATGTTTGCTGTCTTCGGAGAAGATGGCTTTCATGACGGAGAAGGAAGGGGAGGGAGAGATCCTGGGTTTAGGTCCCCGAGCTTCATGTTCTCCCTAACTTTGGCTAAATACTATTTAATACTTGGATAGACTCAAGCCAGGCATGGCACACATGGGTGTAGTCCCAGCACTTGGTCCAGGGTGAAGTATGAAGGTAGATACAAGCTTGAGGCTAGCTATACAGTGAGTTCAAGGTAGTGTCAGTGAGAGGGGAACTAGTCAACAGGCCTTAATAGAGACTACTCTGTTGGAGAATGGGGGTGAGGAGGTGCTGTGGGTGAGCCAGCCCTCTGTGGATGGTGGGGGCAGCAGCAGCTACTGAGATATTGTACCATGTGGACATACAACTCACAATTAACCCACTCTTCCACAGTTGTCACATGCTTTAATCTTCACAAGTAACAAGAACACATGAGCCCACTTGCTTTCCTCTTGTTCAGTAATTTTACAGGCAATTCCTCCATGTTCCTAGGAACACTGAACACTGCCTTGCTGTAGTGCTTTATCACCAAATGTGTTTTAATTGTATGCTGATCTGTGCTGATCTCTTCAGTGTACAGACCCCAAGGTGTGCAAATGCTGTAAGGAAGTTAAATGAGGAAAAAAGAAAAATTCCAAAACAGAATACAAATAGCAAGGTTTAATCGAGTGTAGTTAACCCCTACTGACTACAGCTAACACTGCAGATGTAGCAGCAGTGGTCTGAAACCCAGGTTAGTGTTGGGAAATTTGAGCTCCAGGCAGCTATAAATGAAAAGTATTGGCTTTTCTTCCTAGATATCACTTTGAGAACATTTTAAAAGTAGCAAAGATGATAGTCATATGTATGTAGTCGAAATAAAAAAAATAGATCAAGCAAAAGCATTAATGAGAATTTGTGTGTGCTTCCTGTTTTTGATTAATATGCAGTAAAATGTGTAAATGTTCTATCTGGACCTTACAGGCTCAGTGACTTTTAAAAGACATGTATCTACATAAATCAGCACTCAGAGCAGAGTACCCAACATGACCACACACATTGGAAAGTTATCTCCTGTTTATGCACTTCTCATTTTCTGGCTGCTCTCAATTCACCTTCAGTTCATACCAAGAACACATGCTTGAAAACTGCTGAGTTAGCCTCCTCACTTCAATTCATTTCCAGAACAATTCTTTTGATTTTTTTCAGCTTTAGTCTGTCATTCCATGCTAAATGAAAAACATTTCTTAGGGAGGAATGGTACCCACACCTGTCGTCTTTGCTGCTCCAGAGGCTATAGAGGGCACAAATGTAAAGGCATCGTGCCCACCTTAGGAACGTCATTTCAAAACGTCAAAAACAGTATCTTTGAAGGGCAGATGATACATTTCTATGGCAGAGTGCTTCAGACTGTTACTTGATACAGTCTGGTCCTAGGCTCAATTTCCAGGACTGAAGAATGGAAAGAAACACAAAACAAAAACCTGTAAAGAGGGGTGGAGGGGAAGAAAGAAAAAGAAAAGGGGAGGAGGGGAACAAAAAAAGAGGAAAAGAGGAAAGGGGAAAGAGGTGAGCAGGGAAGGCAAGGCAGACAAACCCTTATTTCACAGGCAAGCCCACAGCTAAATAACAAAAAATGTCCTGCTGGCAAACTGGATATTTTGAAAACACATAGTTCAGAAAATATAAGGTACCAATCAAGGACACTGGTTCAAGATGTAAATACCATAATGATGGAGGGGATGGGTGAAGAGTGTGGTTACAGAACAACTCAAAAAGCATCCTCTAAATATGCCTTCACAAGCTGATACAGACAGAAGACAGCACAACACTGGAGCCCAGGAGTGTGCGCCACCATAAAAAGTTCACACTCCACTATACATTTCGCCGTGGATTAAAAGGGCTGCCAGTCTAATCACTAGCCCCCTTTACCTTATTGTTTTAATTCTTAAGCATCAGCCTAATATTTTTTTCTTTCTTCTCTTAGCTCTATTCCTGTTCCCTATTTGTTGGAAAGTGCCATTCAGGTCTGTCTTCCACTTGCCTAGAAGCTTCCTTGTGGAGTAGCCTTTGTCTTTATTTCCAGAATACAACAAAACCCTTCATTTTCTAATGAAGTGAACCTGGGAATTATGCCCCCCCCCCACTTGTTCTTAAACACTGAAACAATCATCACAGCTTCCTCTCCATTCTTGCTTTAACACCAACCCTATGAAAATACAGTAAACTTCATTCAGAAATGCTAAGTATGGAGACAATGTTTTGTTGTTTCAAAACAGGATCTCACTATGTAGCTCTGGTTGTCCTGGAACTCATCACTTGAGATAGGAGAGTCTTGCACTCACAAAGATTCGCCTGCCTCTACCTCTTGAATGCTGGCATTAAAGGAGTGCACCACTATGCCAGGCTTCATTGTTTCTTGTGATACTTCATATAGAGAAGTATCTTTCAAGCTGAAAAATTCTTATTCTAGAAGAGACTTTATTTTGATTGTTAATTTAGCCAAGTCAGTGTTTAATGATCTAAAGTATCATTACCAGCTGTATACACTCCACAGGGTTCTACTCTAGTGTGCCAGGTGGCAGGGGAACAGTAGAGAGTACCACAGGAAAGCTGGCAGGTGACCTGAAACAGGGACAGACTGGAAAGTAGGAAAAGCAAGCTCTGGCAGAAGTACAATACAGACAGAACCGAGAAGAGGAAAACATTCCACAAATTTCTTGTAGGCAGAATAAACTTGTAAGAATTGGGATCATGGGATTTAATACAAATCAAAACGAAGCAAAGGCCCAAACAAAAACTGCAGTGGCTCAGAAATGGGGTCTTTTGACAAAATTTATGAGACATTTTCAAAACTTCCAAACAGCACTCTGCACTGACATTTTTCTGATTCACACACGGTGGGTGGGGGGTGGGGGAGGGCTTTATGCATTGGTATAGACAATAAAGTAGCCAAGAGATTTGATAGATTTTTTTTAACAATTACCTGAAGTTGACCTAAATTAGCCTAAAATTCCTCTACAGAGGGTTGTCTTAAAGACCTATATAAATATGAGCATAACTATAGTTACATTGATGAACCAGAATTATAAAAGATCAGTCTTCATGCTTCAGGGCACTAAACACAATGAAAACGAGATTTCTCCCTTTGGTACATTATTGTCCAGGCAATACACAGGGCTTCAGTTCCTGTCTCTAACACTAAACAGAAATGTGTTAAAAGCAGAAAAGGAAACTGGAGGGTTGGATGGTTGCCTTCAAAAATGGTAATCCCTATGTTCCTAGGAGCGAACCCAAGGAGTGTGCTGAATGCCTTGGTGACTGTGGCAGGTCTGAAGTGTGCTGAATGAGAGAGAGAGAGAGACAAAACAAAACAAAACACTAAAAGAGCAAGTCCTGAGGATATGCTGACTCAAACCACAGTGAGATGTGTACAGAATAACGTACAAGGTATCAGGGAACTTAAAAAGGGAGGGGAGATAATTCCCATGATTTTCTCAGAGAGCACAAGAGATCTAAGACAGCCCAAGGGCATCTCTAGAGTTGCAGAAGCAGAAGCTTCTGAGGCTCATCCAAGGTGCGACAGTCAAAAAGGCCCACGCCTCACTCACAGCCTGTTTCAGGACTCCTTCCTCATATACCATTTGGTACTGAGGTGTTTTGTGTTTTTTAAAAACAACACTATCAGCATCTTTGAACCAAAGGCCAAGCTCAAAGTTGTGCTTGGAATGAGAAATAAAGTTTCCATACAGTTGAAAACTCACCATAGGATGAACTGAGGCTAGCATCTGACATCCAGGATTTCCAGTTACAGAAACTATGCAATGCATGTTGAACATCAGTAGTTCAGGAATGTGAAATTGGAAAAGCTTCAAAGGAACATTTTGAGCACTGACATGAGTTCACAGGTGTCAGATTTCAGAGCACTTCTGGTTTGGGATAAGGAAGACTGAACCAATAAAGTCTGTGGAAATGTCCAATACATGCTGCCAATATCGTGGCTGGCCCTTCTGTAATCTGAAACACTACCAGAGCTGAGGGTTTTAGATAATGGATCATAATCAACCTGTATCTAAATGTTATTTATTCAATGTATCAGTATACTAGAGCTTCATCCTGGTATTTCATGGTACCAAGAATTATAAAAAATACATACTGTAAAATAACTGCAAGCCCAGTCTCAATCACAGACCTCCATTAAGTTGTCATCGGGAAATAGCACACTATTCTCCCTTTGAAGATAACAAGCTCTAAGACATGGATGTGCTTCATGCAGTCAAGCAAATTTTTTAAAAAACATTACCATATTTTATGACTTTTGTTGTCAATACCCAATTTCTCCAATTCCATGTCTTCCATTCTATTCTGATTAGAATCTTCTGAATTATTCTGTGGAACAGCTCTGAGTGACAAGTAGGGGAAGAAATGATTACTCATGATATGTACACCTGGAAGTGCATTCCTACAATTGGAGGCTAATCAAATTTTATGAATTTAAAGAATTTGCTTTGATATTTGTGTGTGTGTGTGTGTGTTTGGCTTGACAGGAGTGCCCAGAAGAGAGCACTGGATCTCTTGGAGTCTGAGCTCCAGGCAGTTGTCAGCTGAACTTGGGTCTTCTGAAAAAGCAGGAAGTACTTTATATACAGAGCCATTTCTTTAGCCCCATGAATTTTATTCTCTAAACCAAAAACAAAATTTAATTTGCAAGAGAAAGTGCTGAAGTGAATGTATCTTCTTAGTGAAGAAAAAGAATTAGTATAGTGGAAAGGCTACAAGTTAGCTTTTAAGGGCTCAAGCTTAACTCTTTTTTTTAATGTAATTTATTTATTTTTATATTAATCACAGGTTAGGTACTTTGCATCCCAGGCGTAGCCCCCTCCCTCATTCCCTCTCACTCTCCCCATCCCTCCCTCATCTCCTCCCCAACCCCTCCAAGTCCACCAACTGAGGAGGACCTCCTCCCCTTCCAACTGACCCCAGTTCATCTTGTCTCCTCAGGGCTGGCTGCAATGTCCCCCATTCAAGCTTAACTCTTAAGCCCACATTGCCCACAGGCACATCCTCAATTTCTCTGGCCATGATGTAAACAGATGGCAGCTGCCACTGTGGTCACAGGTGAGCTGTGATCATCTGTGCGTAAGCCACTCTAGCTACCTGGTTCTAAACTAGGACTATAATTTCTATGACATGCAAACTACACTTAATGTTATAAATAAATAAGAGCTTAAGTGATGTGCTCTTTAAGAGTTAAAAATATTCAGACTTATTAGCCCCCAGAGTTAAAAGTTAACACACACAGAAACAAATGTCACTGAAAGACTAAAGTGCTAATTGTCAAACTAGTCAGAACTCCAGTACTACGTCCAAACTAACTAGCCAGAACTCCAGTACCATGTCCAAACTAACTAGTCAGAACTTCAGTACCACATCCAAAATAACTAGTCAGAACTCTAGTACTACACCTAAACTAACTAGCCAGAACTTGAGTACCATGCCCAAATAACTAGTCAGAACTCCAGTGTTGTTTTTCTCATTGATTTATATATAGTAAAATTAGAAATCATAAAGTAAAATTAGAAATCACTCAAGAGATACCATTGGGACCATTTGTAAAGCTTGTGAGAAATGAGCAATTAGCAAAGATGACAACATATTAAGTTTCAGGATAACTAAGAGAAGCTTTCAGAAAAATACTAAACTCCTACTCTTGTCCTCCCTTTTCGTCCCCCAACCTAGAACTCAAGATGTAGACCAGGCTAGCCTTTAACTCATAAAGATCTGCCTGTCCCTGCTTCCTCAGTGCTGTAATCGTGGTATGTGGCACCATGCCTGCTTCTCAGCTTTTACTTTTTATCTGCCAATCTGCTAAACAGAGCACAACTTCAACTCTAACAATAAAAATTTTCTTGACTGAAATACTCTGAATGTCTGGACACAGTTTCAAGTAAATCTACTTCAAGAAGCTTTTTATGGAATTATTCTCAGACAATATATAAAATTAAGTTTGCATAAAACTGTTAAAATATTTAAACCATAACTTATATTCAAATGTGTAACTTCACATAAAGGTTCTTTGGTCACATAAACAAACAAATGGTATCAACCAGCTTAAAGCTCAAATTGGTGGTTTAATTCCATGTATGTTTGCACTTCATTTCTCTGCCTACACTGGAAAGTAAAGCATTGCATAGAAAGTCCGTCTAAAACCAGACAGCTGAAGCTGCTCTGCACTCTGCACGTCCTGGAGGTTGCTCTTTCTTCCAGGCTCCTGGTAGCGTTTTAGCACATATTAAAATATAGGGCATGGACCCAGCATGTTTTGCACACCTTTAAGCCCACAGAGGCAGGAGGATCTTTGAGTTAGAGGCCAGCCTGGTCTACCTGGCAAATTCCAGGCCAGACAGGCTCACATAGTAAGACCCTATCTCAAAATCAAGACAAAACAAAATATGGCATAGTGTCTTAGCCTCTTTTCATGTCTTCATTGGTAAACTCTTTGAAGACAAAGAATATGTTTCCTTCTGCTTAAATAGTTTTTAAGTTAGAATATAGGATGATGGTTTCATTTTAATCACAAAATTTTCATTCATTTTTACCATGCTATTTTGTTCATATTCACCTCATTACTTTGTCTTGTCCACCCTCACTGCTTAGCCTCCCACATATAAAATTTATTTGTTTAGCAACTTTAGCACTAACTTCTTTTTGTTACTGCAAAGTACAAAAACATGCAAATTTCTGTGGCTGACTTCAGACCCTAGTCTAAAACACCAATAACTCCTGTTTTATTAAAACTTCTTGGTATATTCAAATGCCTCCATTGCACTTTCCAGGAATTTACCTGCTAAGAGCTGTTCTGCTGGGATGTTTCTTCTAACCTGTAGCACTCAAAGGTTGCCAAGCAGCCTTCCCAGGTGAGTATGCAAACTGGGCCAAACCCCAAGGACAGTCCTGGATGGTTGGTAAGCTGCATGTGAGGGGCCTCTGTCAAAAACACCCCTGCATTCTTGCAGGTGCACAGGCTTGTCTCTACAGTTAGGAGTTTAGAAACCTAGTTCATCTTTAATTTAATTTTCTTTGTTTCATGGTTTCCCCCTACTAAGTACACTGGAATTTCAAATTTTCAAAGTGTTTTGAAATGGAAATGTGTATATATATATATATATATATATATATATATAAATGTATATATATATATATATACATACAGACAGACTCTCTTTTGGTTTTTTGAGACAGAGGTTCTCTGTGTAGCCTTGACTGTCCTGGATTTACTTTGTCAACCAGGCTGGTCTCAAACTCACAGAGATCTGGCTGCCTCTGCCTCTGCCTCCCCAAGTGCTGGAATTATAGGTATGTGCCACAGTGCTCAGAAGTATAAGTTTTAAGTAATAAAATTCTTCATTAATTTTTATTGTTTACTGCAGATGAAGTTAAATTTTTAACTAATAAAATTACTTGCTTATTGTGGTATGTGTGTACATGCCACAGAAATAGTGTATAGGTACAAGGACAATTTGTGGGAGTCACTTCTTTCCTTCAATCACACGAGTCATGGGAGTTGAACTCAAGACATCAGGCTTGGCAGTAAACACCTTTACCCACTGAACAGTAAGGTAAAAACATACAATTAGAAATGTCAAGTAAAAGAAAAAAAATACTGCATATTAACACTGACTTTTACTAGAAAGGTTTCTGTTATGGTTAGAGAATATTTTAAATATGCCAGCCCCAAAGCAGCTTCCAGCCCAGTCAGAGTGGCTGTGAGACATTGTTCTGATGTCACTGTTCATTTAATTCCAGTAAGAAAAACCAGAAGATGATGTTTGGTTTGGAAGAGACATTTTTACAATTTTCTGACCCGAGTCCCTCCTGACTGATCTGAGGACCCAAGATGGTTTCTCCAGACCCAGCCTCAGGAAAAGCTGACCTAGACCTTCTCTATCTCACCACTCCATCTTCTCAAAACCTGCCAGAAACAAGTTTCTAAAAGCAATGGTAGCACAATGGATGACAGGATCCGTGCCTGCTCTCCGTTGGTAACACCACCAGTCCCACAGCATGGTCCTCAAGGAGTATGAGAAATACGGCAACAACCCAGAGGTCAGCAATCTGTCCAGACAATGGGGAAAAAAAGCAGCTGAGAGGCTGGAACCACCTGTCACCCCTTCTGCACCATAAATTGTTTTTGCCCCTCCCACTCTCATTTCAACCCTAAATTTCAGGATGCCAGAACACAGTGAGTAAAAGAACACACACACGATCCTGGCTTTGTTCTCATTATTAGCTATGCACCCTTGAAATTCTTCTTAGATATTTATTTAATATTTGTGGAACATTTGTGAGTCTCTATTATCAGTGGGTTATAAGATTAAACCCACTCAAGCTGCTGTGCTTCCCTGGGGCCCAAGAGGTTATTAGAGAATTGGCCCATAGCAGGGGATGCCTCTGATACATCGAACTGTGATGCCCAAAGGAATGCATCTAACAATGGAGTCTTCTCTTGTAGAAAGCAGGCCAAAGGAGAACTCTTGGGGATTGATCCAGCATTTAAACTGTAGAGTGCAGAGCAGAAGCTGGTTCAGCAGCTGAGAGCACAACTGTCCTTGCAGAGAATCCGTGTTCAGTTTCCAGCACCCACACTGGGTGACTCACAACTGCCTGTAACTCCTGCTCTAGGGGATCCAGCCCCTCTCCTGGCCTCCTCAGTTTCCACACACATGTGCACACACTGACACACAAACATGTATTTTTTAAAAATTGACAAAGCATTTCTTCCAATGGTTGTTCACGATAACTTAAAGATTTTCTGAAAATATAGAGAAGTTTCATGGTTCTAGTGTTATCAGGACATTTTTAAAGTTTAAAAACTTTAAAAAACTGTCTAGTTTGGAACATTTAAACAAGAACACATCATTATATGTACTGCATGGCACAGTCTTCAGTGAAACACAGAAAGTCTAAACACACAGGAACTCAACAGCCATCAAGACTCTCAATCACAGCGGCACTTTAAACTTGTGGCCTGTCTGCTCTCGTAGACAGCTCTATGCACTCACTGAAGCTATGTCTCAATGTGGAGGAGAGTGCCATTGTGCAGGCAGCAGATGAAGGGTATCAGCAGTGGCTGACAGGAATCAGGACCTGATGGAGCAGATGAAAGGCGCTCCATAGCATATGTGTAGCTGGGCTATATTGATGCAATAGAGACATTAAAATAACACAGGATATATTTCAACATTGTTGAGGGTTTTATTTTAATCAAATAAAGAACACTATTTGTCCATGTCCCATAAAAGATTAACTATTGTTGAAAGTGGACACAATGCCAGCTTTTCTTTCTCTATTAATTATTAGCTTTAAAAAAAGCACAGTTAGAAAGTGCCTTTTAAGGAGAGGGAAACCCAGCATTAGTAGGCCTAAACACAGCCTGGGAGCAGACTGCGTTCCAGGGAGACAACCCTTCAAGCACAGCTGCTGGGTGCCCCTCCCTTCTCCAGTCTAGAGTCAGTTTGTCACTGCCCGCAGTCCCTGCAGCTCTGCCAGCCTCAAGGAAGGACCTGAAAAGAAGCAAATACAGCACAGCAGCTGCTCAAAAAGGGCTGTGAAGGGTATTTTCAAAGGCAATTTAAATGTTTAACGTAATTCATCATGTGGTGCTTTCTAATTTTTGATGTGTGTAATCTTAAGCTTCAGCGACAGCCTTCCTACACCCCATTTCTTTCAAGATTATTAAATCTGTAATTATGCATGGCATTCACATTCATTTTTAGGTACATGATATCTAAAACATGATTTTGTGGTAATTACCGCAATTGAAACTGAAAAGTGTTTTGTGGTATTATTTTTAAACCACATATAGTAAAAATAGGTAACGAAATGACATATAAAAAAGGTACTAGTTCTAAAAGATGTTTAGAACTAAGGACAGCTGAACTCAGTGAAACACTGTCATTAGTCTGTCCTAAGTGTCAGTATTTCCTAGAGTTTTGTGTCAGTCCCAAAGAATGAATGAACAACTTGGCCTCCAGGACTATAGTGTGCTCCCATTCTCCTCTCTGTTAAACTCACCGCAACGTCAGGGGCAAGTCTAAGTGTACTGCAGAGTCAGTCAGAGACAGAACTGTACCTGCGTGAGTGAGCACAGCTGGGCTGAACATCAGCTTGGGACCAACCCTTACCCCAATACTGCATGAAGACATGGTTTCCATCATTCAAAATTACACCCTTGGGAGTGTCCACAAGTAAATTCTCAGCAACAGTGCTTTACAGTTTCCTCTCCAACAAATTTTCTTTAAAAATGACAACAATAAAACAAACAAATAAAAACCCCACTTTTTCTAGGCCAAAGAGGCAGTCCAGTGGATAAAGGTCCTTACTGCCACAACCCACATTGTGGAAGGAGAGAGCGGGGTCCTGCAAGTTGTCCTCTGAAAGACAGATGGATAGCAGACAGACAAGAGACATACACACACAGTGACACACGTCCACAAACATACATACATACGAAACATTTAATTACAAAGCTTAAACTAGACTTTTCTCATTAATTCATTCGTATTCAACAAATATTTCCTGATGTGACAGACACACACACACCTGGAATGGGCTCAACCCAAAACCCAGATTCTCATTCTTATTCTTTACTTTGGGGGGGGGGGGTTGTTGTTGTGCTTGTTTGTTTGTTTTTTTTAAGTCTCAAGTATCCCAGGCTAGCCTTGAAATCCAACTTCTGAAACTTTTCTCCAACTCCTAAGGATGACAGAGATGTAAGCCAACACCTTGTTTCTACAAGAGGAGGGATAAAAATAGCAGGGAAGCCAGCACTCCACCAACCAAGCTACAGGCCCAGTCTGAACCCAGCTTCCTGAACTGTGGGGAGCAACCCCATATGCATCACATTTCTGAACGTGGGGACAGCAAAGAATTTGGCAATCAC
Source organism: Pachyuromys duprasi (assembly GCA_028658305.1). Classification (NCBI taxonomy): domain Eukaryota; kingdom Metazoa; phylum Chordata; class Mammalia; order Rodentia; family Muridae; genus Pachyuromys; species Pachyuromys duprasi. The sequence goes on along the minus strand of CM053753.1, from coordinate 2,049,690 downwards.
AAAAAGTTTTGGAGATGCCATGGCCAAAATAAAATTCAAAGGCAAACCTGCAAGAATTCAAGCAGTCCTGGTCCGTGCTGCATCTCTCAGCTTCCATGTGAGGCGGTGAGCACATGGCAAGCCTGTGCTCACACTCACCAACACCAGCACATGCTGCCCACAACATCCTAAGTCAGGTACATAAAATACCTTCTGCTTTAATACAAACAAGGGTAATTATGAAAAACAAAAACTTTTAATATTCTCCTACCATTATTTCTTAATAAAAATAGTATATCTTTGCATTAGATTGTTAAAATATTTGATTTTAATGACTACTGTTTGAGTTTCTCACTTGTCATTAAAAAGCAAAAGGCTCAATGAATTTTAAAATTACCTGGAGTGAAGATAAAATTTCATTAGCATTACATCTCAGTAATTTCTGAAATGGCCCTGAAATATTTCTAACAGTTTGTATAATGTATTTATGTGAATCAGCATTATCAGCCTTGACTATAAAATCAAACTATCAATAATACTCCAAAAAATACTGAAGATGTCCTAGGTCCTGCCACCGCAAACATTCAGTCGAGCTTCACTTCTTTATGGAAAAAAATGAGTGGGCACATGTTCCGTATCAGTACACAAGTTTGCTCCCTTCTCTAACAACCAAATTTTAGATGCACACCAAAGAAATGTTCTAGGAGAAGTTTTGTATGGTTTATTATCAGGATGGTTTGATACATGGTTCACAAGCCTTTATCACCTAGGGCTAAATAAAAACTCTTTGTGTGTGGAAAGAACTCGTAAGTTGGGGGATGGAATCAGTGTTGGCTTAGAAGTGGAAATACGAACAAAGGTGGTGAGTCAGAAAGGCTGTGAGCGAAGGCACATGGCATTCAGGGCTTTTATGCAAACAGATGAGAGCTCTGAGAAATGTATTCGAAATGTACTTGCCTGACATTTTGATAACCTGCTCAGCATCCCAGGACAGGACCTCTGGGTAGTCACCAGACTTAATCACTTACCATCCTATGCCACCTCACTGCTACCCAAGCTTGAGTTCCAAGACGGCCAACATACACTTAAGAAACAACTTGAATGGATGGACGGAGAGTGGACATGACAGAATGCTCACATGCATCTAAATATTTTAAAAGTTCTGAGACATTAGTGTACTCCATAAAATCTACCCCAAATCACACCAGTGCTTCACAGGAGCTATGGTTTGCTTGTTACAGTCCACAAGGGCTGCCCTCTGTGGGCTTCTGCATGAGTTCCCTGGAAGCTTTTCCAGAGTGCGGAGTAGAAGGGGGATAACAGATCAGGATCTATTCTAAGGAACAGGAACCTCTGGGCCAAGCTAAGTTTAAGTATTGGCCAGAAGAAATATCTTCATGAGCAGCTTGATAGTCACAACCCTGAATGTTTTATGTTAAAACAGGACACAAAGGAAAAGAAGCACCAGGAACCTCCAGCAGCGCAGCCAGGTCTCGGACTTCAGCCCCTTCAGAATGAGTGTGGGCAGAAGGAAGCAAGCTTACTGAGTGAGGCATGGTGCTGGTAAATGTGTTAAGTTAGGACAGGCCTCCTGTATGGATGGACTCAGCAGCGTCTGCAGATGCCATTTGCAGACTTAAAACAACTTATTAGCAATGAAGTTTAGATATTAAGGAATGTTGTTGCTCATACACTGATTTTCTTATCTACTGCCAAGACCTTAACTTTTTTAAAGTATTTTTTTAATTTGATTTTTATTTTGTGTGTGTGCGGGGGGGGGTGTTGCTGCATATAAATCTGTGCACACATGAGTCCCTGGTGTACACAGAGGGCAGACATTGGGGACACATATCAGGCAGTCCCCTGAAACTGGAGCTACAAACGGTTGTGAGCTGCCATGTGGGTGCTGGAAATTGAACCTGGGCAGCCAGTGCTCTTAACTGCTGAGTCATCTCTCCAGCACCAAGACCTTGGTTTTAAAATTCCATTTAAAAATAAGGAAGCTATAAATTTTAGTCCATACTGGAATCGACCTGTGTTCATACACAATCCAATGAGTGAGTTTCCATGTGTTCATAATAAACTACATAGCAACAAAAGTGAATTACATACAGCCACACAAAGTATACACATTTCATAAACAAAAGAAACTATGCACACTGTACATGGTGTACAGTGAAGGGACACTAGTGGATGAACAGTCAGAGATCTACACTGCACAGCCCAAAGGCATTGCCAGCAACTGAAACTAGCACAAGAAGGTGCTGTCAACCTTCACTCAGAAGCAAGCACTGCTGTGCTCAATTCAGGAGGAATCAACCGTTTTACTTAGGATTGCACACTTTTTGTACATATATCACACTTAAAGTTACTTTAAAAGAAAGTTACATGTTCACTTCAGAAATAAATGAGATATCCCAGAAGCAGAAAGACATACATGGTATATACTCACTTATAAATGGATATTAGACATATAATCAGTATAAACATACTAAAATCTATACACCTAAAAAAGCTAAGCAAGAAGGAGGACCCTGGATAAGATTATCCTCACTAGAATAGGCAAAGGGGATAGACATCTGAAGAAGGAGAAAACAGGAAACAGGACAGGAGCCTACCACAGAGGGCCTCCGAAAGACTCTACCCAGCAGTGTATCAAAGCAGATACTGAGACTCGTAGCCAAACCTTAGGCAGAGTGCAGGGAATCTTATGAAAGAAGGGGAAGATAGAAAGAGCTGAAGGAGACAGGAGCTCCACAAGGAGATCAACAGAACTGAGAAATCTGGGACAAGGGGTCTTTTCTGAGACTGATACTCCAACAAAGGACCATGCACGGATATAACCTAGAACCACTGCACGGATGTAGCCCATGGCAGCTCAGTCTCCAAGTGGGTACCCTAGTAAGGGAACAGGGACTGTCTCTGACATGAACTCAGTGGGGGAGCAGCCTTACCAGGTCACAAAGGAAGCCAGTCCTGATGAGACCTGATAGGCTAGGGTCAGATGGAAGGAGGACCTCCCCTATCAGTGGACTTGGAGAGGGGCATAGGAGGAGATGAGGAAGAGAGGGTGGGATTGGGAGGGAATGAAGGAGGGGCCTACAGCTGGGATACAAAGTGAATAAAGTGAAATTAATATAAAAATTAAAATTAAAAAAAATTTCAAACACACAGAATGTACTACTTTCTGTCTTGAATCTTGCTTTTTCCAGTTTAACGCCAAAAGTATATTCTTGTGTCATTTAATGTTTCATGGATATCAGTACCTTTGCATATTATACTACATTTTTTAAATTGGGAAATGTAACTTATATGGAAGTACTGATTTATTTACATATTCACTGATATGTAACATTTTAATATAAACCAGTTAAAATTAAAGGTAACCATTTCTCTCTGCTATTGGAAGCTTTACATAAGGACTAGGTCCACACAATTTTAAATATAATATCATTATAGAAACATAACTGAAAAGCATTAAAAGGAAGTTTATGTAGAAATTTGTTATATATATTTATAAACGGACATTGAATATAGGCTTAACATATGCTAAAATAATTAAAATTTGTCTTTTCAACTTATAAGATTTAGGCAAGAAACAAAATGAGAGCATAAATAATATTTTTTCTTGCAAACTTAAAATTAATATCTTACATATTATGCATTTATTAAAAGGGTTTTCTCATTTTTAAAAATTATTTTTTGAGATTATAATTATGTCAATTACTCCTCCCCTTTCCTCCTTCCAAACCTTTTCAATCCTCACTTCAAATTCTTGGCCTCTCTTTTCATTAATTGTTGACATATGTGTGTGTGTGTGTGTATGTATGTATGTGTGTATATATATATATATATATATACAAATTGGTGTGTGCTTCCACAAGGAAGCCTATTTCTCCCTTTATACTCTCAGCATTAGTTGAAGTAGTTCTTTGTGAAGAGCTGAGGCCACCTGGGATTTCCCCTGTCCACGTTAGCATGACTGCTGTTGTTTTGTTCAGCTCATGCTTAGGTATGAGCTTAGTCAGTGAGACTTTATGGATGTAGCTTCTAACAATCCCAGGGGACAAAAATTCCAGCAAACTCCCTGATCCTCTGACTCTTAGACTTTCTGCTCCCTCTTTCAAAATGATCCCTGAGCCTTATGTGCAGGCATTGTTTTTAAAAGTATTCTTCAGTTCCACAACTATTTTGAATGACTGTGGCTATTTGCAATGGTCTCTGTTGCAAAGAGAAGTTTCCTTGATAAGGAGTAAGGACCATACTGATCTGTGAGTAAAAGCACAAATATTTAGATGTACTTAGGGATTATGTTGCTTTAGTAAAGTGGTAGTTGTAGGTTATCTTCCAAGATTCATGACTTGGTTTCCAGGACCAGGAATGCTTTCCCTCTTGTTGAGCAGGTTGAAATACAATTAGTGTGGCTACAGCCAAGGTATGTGTGTCACTGCTGTACCTTAGAGTCATTTTGTCATGCTGGTTGTTGTGTTCACTGCTGTTATACCTGATACACTGTTGGCTGCTTCTCTCCTTTTGAAGCCTGCAAGGTGCCTTCTGGTTCCATGGAGAGCTAATCCTCAGGGTGGAGCCAGCAGCTTAGTTCCAGCTCATGGACCTCTGAGCCCTGTGTCTGAAGAGTAGAGTGTCTTCAGCAATAGGGGCTTACCTTCTACCTCTGAGGGACAACCAAGGGCACAGCAATAGCCTATAATGTTATGTGAGGCTCTTGGACAGCCCTGACCAACAATTCAAAGCAGGGCTTCTCATGCCTCGTGTTCTAAGTTTTAATAGACAGTCTTGGGAACATTGTTAGTCAAGGTGGTAAAATGTTATTTAAACTACACATGCATGTTTATACAGAAACTTACATGTATATCAGTTTATTTTAGGTAGATGAGTAATAGTATATTCAGACATCCTTACTATTATTTTGTCCTTCTCTCCCCTTCTGTACTTATCTTCTTCCCCCTCCTTAACAGAAAGGTTACAGGGGTAAGTTAGGCAGAGAGGTATGGCATGACTTAGGTAGACAATGGAACTGGCTACTGTGCAGAATGTGTATCCCTGGCCCATGTGGCATGTAGGATAGATCTGGCTGGGGAAAGGTTGCATATGGCATGGGAGGGACCATTGGGTAGGCTATGGAAAAATACTAGAAATTCATTGTAGAGCAGGAAAGGGATGGCCAGGCTAGGCCCAGGTACTGGATATGAGACCAAGGTTAGATCTGGCAGACTGAGGAGGGTGCACTAATGAGAGGGCAGGCAGACTCACCAGGATAGAACCTGGAAAAGGATGTGAAAGATAACCTTTTAATAACTTTCCATGTCAACCTGCTGCCCACACCATAAGCTCCGTTAGTCTAACAAGTTAACAGTGACAAGAAGCAAGCTCTTCACAGAAAATGTAATTCCTACATTATTTGTCCTGAGGTAGAAGACTGCTAAAATTTTAGACTTATAAAATGAAGGAAATTATGTAAAATTCTTTTAATGGACTCAGGGCTTATTAAGGACATTTCCTTTCATTTCTAGAAAGTCTAGAAAGATCAATTGAATCCAATCTAATATCAGCTTAGATTTCTGTTATTTCCTATTTGAAAATTTGTGTACTCTGGGAATTAGGAGCACATTAACTTGAAACACACGTGAGTAGGTAAAAAAGCTAACCAATGCAGTTGCACTACAAAGGGCATCTGCATTCTGTAATGGAAGGAATGGTTTAGGAGTTAAAGTTTAATCTGTGACACTGGCTAGTTCATAAAAGCAGACAGAGACTCAAGTGAAATATTTACAAACCTGTAAGAGAACCTTTCCCTCCGGGAGGGTTCTTCCCATCCTCCCTTCTGTGCCAAAAAAAAAAGCTGTGTGAGTTTAAAACAAAATGCCCCAAAGCTACATGGCATAACTGCCCTGACTAATATTTCCTCCACAACAAATAATACATTTTCCTCATTCATAAGAAGTGGATGGGGTTAGTAACCAGGACTGCAAGATTAAAGGAACTCATAAAACAAGGTATAGTATGTACTGCTCCACAGAAGTCCACAGTTGTCACCACAAACACAACTACCACTAAGATGACATCAGCAGCAATGCAGTCCAAGACTGACATCCTGTTCCCAGTATTTAACGATACAGCTGGACAGAACACAGAATTTTAGGTACCGACAACTTCTATTCTTACATTTCATTTTCCAGTTAGGCACTTCCTGGAAACACAGCATGCATTTCAAAAGAAGCTCTCGTAATTTTCGGGGATGAGGATAATCTTATCCAACCAACTGGAGAGTGAACAGCTCCAAGAAAGCGAACCCTCTCACTGGAGGGCAAGTGCCTCTTCTCTCCCTGGAGGGCCAGTGCCTCCTCTCTCCTGGTCTCCAGGGTTGAGAAAGCAAACCCTCTCCCTGGAGGGCTAGTGCCTCCTCTCTCCTGGTCTCCAGGGTTGAGGTTGGTTGAGCAGGACTCAGCAAAGAAAGCACAAGGAGGGACTAGGAGGGGAAAGTCCATATATCTGCCCTAAACATCATCCCTGATGTAACAGCTGCTGTCTCAATAAACCAACCAATTAACCAGTCATGCTCCATAAAGCGTTTCTGGCCACAATTTTAGGTATCTGCAGAAGGTTTCTGAACATAGCCAATGTGGGGGAATGTGTTAGTGACTATGTAACTATCCTGTCTATAAGCACTCTGCTGTCCACTAATGAATGATTCCTGCCTGAAACAATTACTACTGTAGAATTTCCCTATTAATAATTTCCTTTTTCCACTGTTCTTCCTACATTTATTAATTGAAATTCTATAGCAAGATGTAACAATGTTTCTACTACTGATTTGACTTTTATACTATTGTTCAAAGGTGTCCCTAATCTGGCCATGGAGAATCCTTAATGAGTTTTGATGGCTGGCTGCATGTGTGCTATATGCTTACATGTAGACCATGCCATACAACTGACCACATCCTCAGCCTCGTAGGCTCTTTTAACAAACTCCCATCTTTTAAACAAGTGCCTTCTACTCCGGCACTTCTATCCATACTTTCTCTGCCTGTCCCAGGATCATCCATGTCTACAAGTCTATAACGTGTGACAGAACAAGATGTGGACATTAGAAGTTCCATGGCTGCTGTTTTGATTTCACTGCTCTCGGGTCCTTTCACAAATGTATATATAATGACTATATACATATGTGTACACACACACACACATACATATAGTCCAAAGACCACTGTAGCCTAACACTTTATCTTATCTTTTTCTGATATAAAACATTAATTTTAAAAACATAATACATTACTTGTTCTATTTTAATATATAAAACTTTTACAACTCTTATCTCACAACATCAGACTCTATAGTGTTGCTTGTAATCCTTGTAGACAGCATTTGATCCTAATTTTCACAAAATAAATGCTCATCCATCTAGCCCTGAAGAATATAAAAATAAACATCACTTCCATTCCTTCCCATCTTGGTGGTATATGGCAATGTCAGAAAGAACATGGCATCATTTCTTCTCAGTTACCAAGGCTGGCCCACTGTATCTTTAAGCAGCTCTCAAACTGCTTTGCTTTGCTCTGCAGGTGCCACTTCTCTCAATTAACCTACTGTCCTCAATTAACCTACTGTCCACACATCCATTTCTGTTCTCTCCCCACTCGGTGAGGCTCAGGCTATTTCTATAGATTTTAAACAGACACACATACACATGGCCATTTAATACTCCAAAACTGAACCTTCTGTAAATTTCCAGCACTTCTAGATGCTCTTACTCATGACTGTACTATCCAGGTCATGAACAGTTCCAGGTAATTTCAGTATTCTTAGTCACCACTATGCTGCTGTCAAAACAAATGCAACACTATGGAAGTTTATTGGGTCTTGGTGGGTTTTCCCCTATAATTGAAAAGATAGAGTCAAGTAGACACGTGCTGTGGTTTGGAGCCAGAAATCCTATGCAACGTTCTCTCTTCCTCACATGAAAGCATCTTCCAGTCGAGTAACTGTCAATCCTATGGGAAACTATGGAAGGCAGATCTTGGACAGGAAGAATGTCTTTCAGCTCACCTTTTCTTGGGCTTGTCACCTTCCAAATGATCAAAGATAAATAGCACTGTGCTCATGCTATAGCAGCTAGAAATAGTTCAAGGGAAAAGAGGGTCTCTCTCTCAAAGTTCAAAGACCTCACCCCCCCCAACCCCTCAAACAAGCTTGAAAGGTGCCAGTCTCAGGCTACCACCTGGGGATGTTACCTACTTCCAATCAGGGCTGAAATCATGAGCAGTAGGACTAGCAGAGTGGGGAGAGGGACGGGGATATTCACTGGTTTCATTCTTCCCATATTCCATAGAAAGCCTCTACTTTAGAGAAATATATTTCATACCTAGTATGTAGCTGCACTTCTCACAGCTGACAAACATATGTCGAGCATTATTTTTTAAAAGTGCTGAGCTGTAGAATATTTTTTACAAGGTGTTGAGTTTCTTTAAAATTATCAAAATGATTTTAAGGTTCAGTAAAACAATATAGTCCCTGCATAACTAGATACTTTTGTTCAGATATAATCATAGTTTCATACCCCATAACTACAACATGGAACGAACAGTAAACAAGCATGCCAAGCTGCCAGAAGGCTTGAAGGCGTCATCCTCCATGAATGCAGCACATTTCTTAGCCCACTTTTCTGTTGCAACCTTTGTTCTTCCTTCTACTCTTTAGGTCCTACAAGTCTTTCTTTAAATGTCCACACAGACCACTAGTTTGTGATCACGTGACTATAATGTTCCCTCAATTATTTATCTTTAATCATCATCATATATACACTTCCCTTTCAAAAGTGGCAGAGTCTAAAAAACACAATGTATTGGACAAGTGGAACACAAAGCAATTTTATCAGACACAATTTTTCCATAATACTTAGCATACATTAAAGAATTAAAGATCATTATTTCTTTTTTTTTACATAATAATTCTCACCACATTTTATTTACTTTTTATAAAACCAGACACGTATATATGATTGCATACATCAAGGCAATATTTATCACATATATATAATATATATCCTTTTATATTTTATGTAATTGGTATAATATACAAATCTTCCCATTTATATTATTTTGGCTTTGGGAAGCTGGGGTGAAACATGGCTGCTGTTTCACACTGCTCACTCCTCTATTGTCAGAGCTTCAGTTGTCCAGGTCACAGAACTTTTCTAACAACATGATGATGAAATCGTTACCTAACACACAGAGATGTGTGAGGACCGAATGAGATCGACGGAAACCCTTAGCACACTCATATTCAAATAGCTGAAAAAAATGATCAGCAAGCAAGCCAGCTTATAAGTGGTAACCGAATAGTGTCTTAAAAGTATATAGGTTTATATGAGAGAAAGTATAATGATCTGGAATATTTATTTAGCTTTCTCACAAGTTTCTCTCTTAGTAACAAGAGAGATGATGAGGAAAAATATATTTGACGAGGAAAAGAATTATTAGACCTTCTTGCAGTGGTAAATAACCCCGGGATAAGGGGAGGACATTGCAGCCAGCCCTGAGGAGACAGGATGAGCTGGGGTTGGATGGAAGGGGAGGAGGTCCTCCCCTGTTGGTGGACTTGGAGGGGGCGGGGAGGGGGGAGATGAGGGAGGGAGTGGGAGGATGGGAGTGAATGAGGGAGAGGGCTATGGCTGGGATGCAAAGTACCTAACCTGTGATTGATATAAAAATAAATAAATTAAAAAAATAACCCCGGGATACATGCAGGGCAAGCCTGTCCCTCACCAGTGAGTCCATGTCCAGCAACACAGCACAGTTGTATAGTAGTTATTTCTAATCAATACAAGGTACAAAGTCAGTTCTTTTCATCAAGTATGTACCAGGGATTAAAATCAAGTTTCTGGCCTTGGTGATAAGTGTCTTTACCTACTAGACTACTCTGCTTGTCTAAAATTTTAAGAAATTAACTTAAAGTTTAACTGAAAAGTCAGGCATGGTGGTGCACATCTGTATTTTAACAGTTGGGAGGCTGAGACAGGGAGAGTGCCAGGAGTTTGACTCTGAACTTGGCTTTGACTTACTTTGAAAGTCCAAAGAAACACATCGGAAGTCCCATGACTCCACTAGATCATAAAAACAATGACAGAGACGTGGCTATACTAGTGCCAGATAAAGTAGCCTTTAAAATGGAGAAAACTGCTGCAGGCAAACAGGGAACTCAGAACAGAAGGAGCTCAGAATCAGGAAGTAGAAACAGCATCTTACACATGAATTCACCAAAACAGTAAACACAAATCTAAAAGTGCACTTGGGAACTGAGAAAATCGTGGACAGAAACTCAAGAAGGCACCTAAACAAGCAGCCATACTGCAGGATGTGACTTACATGTTCAGAACACTCTACCAGTAATTACACTTTTTCAGAGCATTTAAAACCATCACCCAAACAGGCTATATACCCTCTATAATAAAAGAAACTTTCAAAAATTCAAATGAATTAAAATCATAGAGTGTCTTTTCCATTTTAAAAGAATCAAAGGAGAAGTGGCTAGACACCCACTGAAAAAGTCTCCAAAGAATATATAATGAATACTATATGTGCCAAAGAGGTATTGACTAGGACAATGAAGAAAAAATAAAGAGCTGGATGATAAAGAGAACATGGACGATAAGCTGTGTGAGGTGGAGCATAAGTCCTCATGCATCACCTGGAAGCTGTGCATGGCGACTTCCGATCTTACAGTGGCATGGGATGGGCTGCTAGTGGAGAAACCTGACTGACAGTCAAACTCAGCAGTCAATGATGTCATTGTGGTCAGCACTCATATGAATAGGAGCTGAGAAAATGGCAGTGACTATAGTTCTTCTTTCTAAAGCCCAATCTAATCAGAACAAATATACTGGATAAAATCCATTTCAGCTGGATATGATTATCCCAGATCCTTGGAAGAAGAGACAGGTTGATCTCTGTAAATTCCAGGTCACCAATGGTCACATCATGAGACACTTCTCTCTCTCTTTCTCTCTCTCTCTCTCTCCCTGTCTCACAAACACAGACACAGAGGCATGCACCACTTGAGAGATACTCTGCGGAATACCTGAGCTGCTTCTCAAAATGGTTAATTGATATCAATCAAGAAAAGCTTAATCACACACAGGAGTCTAAAGAGACACAATGGATTATATGAACTGGTATCTCGACTATTGCAGGGTCAGGAAAAGAACACAAGGCTTTTTAAACAGAAAGTAAAAGCTTTACACTATTTGGTTTGGTAACAATGTCCAATACAAAAAGCCCCAAACAAACAAACAAGCAAACAAACAAATGTTACAGAATCCAAAAAGGATAGTTAGAAATAACTCACATAATAATTCCATTCCAACCTTTCTCAGTGTTATCAAATCCGTTCTTATCTATTACTCTTATTAAGGGATAATAAATAAGCTCTTTGGAAAAGACAACATAACCTCAAATGTGTGTTCTGAGCCAAGGATTCTAAATTTGGTCTGATCTTAGAACTATGTAAACACACAGAACCGTAGGGCTCCAAATATTTTTCCTAACTCATTTATCCCAGAATGAATCCAAGTCCAAGGCCAGTGTACAAACTGCTGGACAGTAAAGGGGGCTAACTCCATCCTCCTCCAGAGACAGCCTCTACTCTGTTCACACTCAGGTAGCTCATTAGCTGTCCTCAACTGTATGCTGGCCCTACTCACTATCTAATGCAGACAGAGACTCAAGCTAATCAACCACTTTTGTACTCATCTGTCAAAGGTCATGTTCTGTTTTCTTTTGTTGAGGCTTCCCTCTTTCGAGATAGGGCCTTACTGTGTAGCCTAGGCTGGCCTGGGATTTTTTTTTATATGACCTAGGCTTGCCTTGAACTCATGGTCTCTTCCTGCCTCAGCCTCAAAGCGCTGGAATTAAGCATGTGCCACCATGCCCAGTTTGTCTGTTTTAAAAACAGTCATTGAGGTAAGTGTATCCTAACTAGCACTGTAGAATGTACTTTCTTATGTAAGTGTTCTGGGAATGGCTGGCAACCACACTGTCCACTGTACTTACTGTATTAGAATTGATGGCATAGTGTAGTTGCAGTGCATATGCAGGAGCCCATTCCTCAGTGGTTTTATACACAAGGATACGATCAGCACCTGTGATGTGAGCCAACACTGAAGGCTGAAACAAGGTGCTTTGCAATAACTTACTTTTCCAAGTGAAAGATCTCTCCATTTCTCAGAGGCAGAAGTTCGAGAACACTAAAATATATTAAGAGGAGTACAGATGTCGTCAACCCCAAGGTGAAGGGCATGGGAGATCTCCCAGGAAAGCCCTTATTAGCAAAAGCCTATGTGAGACAATGCTCTCTGGAGACACCCCACAGGATCTTCAAGTGGGAGCAGCACAGTAAGCCATGGAAATAGTCCTGGCAGGTGCTAACCACTGACCTTACACAATGGCACCACTGTTTAAGCTACGGGTTGCAATCAACAGCTGTGTGTGATTGGCTTGCACAGCAGCACTGACACCACTGCAGAGACTCACAAGTCCCTCAGCAAAGCTTTTCTGAAGCCTTGAGTCATTTGCACGGAGCAGTCTGCCATAATGCCTGCCCTGCTGCTCAGCACACCAATTTCCTGTCACCACGGTAAAATGCAGTATTAACTTAACAGTAATGCAGTATTAATGGGCTTCAGAAAATTCAAGGCAAAAGAAACGGAATATACGACTGCATAACAGCCATGGTGCACTTAGATATAGGGCCTTACTCTTGTCAGAAGCTCCATAAACTGTGAACATTTGTCTGCTTTCTTGATTGAATTTTCAACATAATACTGAACTTTTTACTTTAAGCTATATGTAGTGTTTCTTATTATCAAACATGAAAATTCCCATAGTGCAGCTGGGATGACAGCTCAGTTAGCAATGCATCTATCATAAGATCATGAGGACCTCAGTTTGGATGCCCAGTACCCACATAAAAGCTGGGTACAGCTCTTTTGGGACTTGGCTCCAAGAAGAAACAACAGTCGTGCTAAAAAGGGGCCACGGCCATGTGCAGCCAATTTGCTGCATGAACTGCAGCTGGCGTGTGCCAATTGTAGAACATTGTAGAAGCTGCTGCTGTCAGAACATATCCAAAGCTCTGTGTCAAGCTGCAGTACTGTGTGAGCCATTCATAGCAAGGTGGTCAGGAATGGATCTTGAGAAGGACTGAGCTCCCCAATCACAATTCACACACATGCTGCACCACGGCTTCCACCAAACACAAAAGGCTTTGGTGACAGAAGGACAGAGAAAAACACTCAGGGCAAATAAAATGGAAGATTACTGAAACAAACAAGGCTGGGCACAATGGCATGCATCTGCAACCCCAGTCTTGGAGTTGGGGGTGGAGACTAGAGGCAAGCCCAGAGTTCAGATGGGTGAGTGCCAGGTTCAGTAAGAAACTTTATCTCAAAAAAGTCATCAAGGAAGACATCCAGTTTACACCTGGCCTCACATGCATACACACATACATACCCTTACACACACGAACACATACACAAAAGAATCACATATGTATCAATTCCTAAAATTTTTGTAACAGTAAACACTAAAAATTCTATCCAAAATCACCCTGCACATTTAAAAAAGAAATTTAAAGCTCAAATCTTTAATTCCCCCAGTGACCCAGGCAATTAAAAAAATCAACCCCTAACCTGGGGCAGTGGTAGAACTCTGAGGGTCTGGGCCTAGGGGAAGGCAGTTAAGTTGCTGCATAGCTGAAGGAGTTACTGAGATCCTGCCCCCTTCTCTTTTTTGTCTGCTTTCCAGCCAGCTTGAGATGAGCAGGTTTCTATGCCATGTGTTCCCATCCAAAAGAGCTTCCTTACCACAGGCTCAGCAATACAGAACCAAGTGATCCTTGACATGAACCTCAGAAACCATGAGACCAAACTACAGTTTCTGTTCTTCAGCTCATTATCTTAGGTGTGGTACCATAGAGACAGAAAGCTGACTGACAGAGACCATCATCTACTCCAGCAAATATGAGGACACAAAGTGCACAGCGCGAACATGGGCTTGAGTTAACCAGGGTGCACACAAAAGGACTGCAGACAGAGGGTACTAATGGGTACCCTCAATGGGTAGCTCAATGGGTCTAATTTACAAACTTAAAGACAGAGTTATGCAGTATTTCTGAGAACTACTTACTCTTTTATTTCACAAAGCTGGCTGTCAAGATTACTAGCATGCCTTAGTTTTATTTGCCAAATTATCAAGAAATGTTGCATGTACTTTTCATATTAGGTTACAAAAAGAAAACATTTCTTAAGAAATTAAGGATGCCATCAAAAGACGAAACCTAAGAATAATTGGAATAGATGAAAAAGAAGACTCCAGGCTCCAAGGACCGGAAAATATTTTTAAGAAAATCATAGAAGAAAATTTTCCCAACTTAAAAAAAGAAATGTCCATCAACATACAAGAAGCCTACAGAACACCAAATAGACTAGACCAGAAAAGAAATAC
>CM053753.1:1957577-2034692 GCA_028658305.1 Pachyuromys duprasi | reverse complement strand
GTGGAATTTCTTGTAGCTGAGAATGAAAAGTTAAGGAAAGAAAATAAACAACTAAAAGCCGAAAAGGCCAGACTTCTGAAAGGTCCAACTGAGAAGGAGCTAGATGTCGATGCCGACTTTGTGGAGAAGTCGGAGCTGTGGAGCTTGCCTCCACACTCGGAAACTGCCACCGCCTCTTCAACCTGGCAGAAGTTTGCATAGAGTACTGGGAAGGCCAAGGACATTCCAATACCCAATCTTCCTCCTCTGGATTTCCCATCTCCAGAACTTCCTCTTATGGAGCTCTCTGAGGACATTCTGAAAGGATTCATGAACGATTAAAGTGGAAGGCCATTGGAAAGGTTGGTGACACAGTTAATCCAGTAAAGAATACAAAGGGAAGGCCACGCCCCAGGGGAATCCCAGAGATGCTCCTTCATCTGGTATACTGTGGGAGAAGAGGTGGTGCCAGGGCCTGGGAAAGTCACTGTGAAACATCACTTCCCCTTCTTCCCAACTAAAGCTCATGATTCCGACATGGCAGACACTGAACTCTTGGAGGGTCGCTTTCTTATGATACAAACCAAATGGCTACCTGGAATAATTTTTCAAACAGTTATTTTTCTTATCTTCAGGGTTAAATGTATAAAAGTATGTCATGTGTAATTAATCTATAATGCCATAAATGATAATGCAAAAGCTAAATATGGTGGCCTGGGAGGCTCACTTGTATTTGGAACATGCTTTCTATCATGCGTTGACTGTATGCATTTTATGCACATTTTGTTTGTTGAGATACGGTGTGTATGATACACCCTTCCGGATGGAACTGTATGTGCCACGGTTTGCACTACTCGTAACATAATGGTAACCTCAAGACAATCAGGAGAAATATTTAAATTTCCATTTTATGAAGAAAGGAACCAAATTATTAGTTATGCTTTTTAAAAATTACCAGTTTACATAATTAATCAGGGTGCATTTTAAGTTCTAACTTTGTGTTATATGATGCATCATTTGAAAAATCTGAGGAACTCTCCTTTGTTCTGAATGATGCATGTGTGAAAGTAATGCTAGTTAGCAGTATTTGATTGTAAGGAGTCAATAAAGTAATTGTGTTAAAAAATAAATAAATAAATAAAATTAAATCCAAACTGATACCACATCCAAATAAATAAATATTAATTTCACCGTGACTTTTTGATATTTTTAGTATTTTTGTTTGTTTCTCCTCACCCTTTGGTGAGTAATGAAGACTGAATGTAGGGCTTGGGAATATTGGAGACTAACCACAAGACCTCAGCATACTAGACAATCATCTGACCACTGAGCTACATCCTCAACCATCAATTCTTGAAAGTATAAATGATCCAGTAATTTCATTTTGAGTGATCAAACTCCTGTGTGCCGAGACAATTCCAGCCTGCTGCAGTTTTCTTCATGTGGTAAGGCTTCCTCCTCTCTGCTTCCCACTAACTCTGCTCTTGCAAATCTAGTTTTTATCAGGACTGGTTCTAGCTGGGGGCAGAACGCAATTCGTGTTGTTAAATATTGATGGCTTCACTTCCGTTCCAGTGTGGTTTGTTGCACAGATATAAAAGCCATGGTCTGTATCATGTGTGTCCAATTCTATTATTCATTATGTAACATACAATCCAACAGAACATAAATGCACAGAATAATAGTCAGAAAACCACAGGCCTTTGTTCTTTCTAATTCTTCTCTCCTAAAGAAAGATGTGGGGGAAAATTGAGAAACCAAGGAACATTTTATATGCTTCTTTCTTGCAATGCTGGTTGAGAAAATTCTATGTAAATCCTTACCAGTGATACATGGAGGCAAAAATAAAGAGGTCACAGAGAGAAATTTTAAACCTAATTTTCTTCACACTTAAAATTTAAGCAATTGTATAGCATGTAACAAAATTGAAGAATGTGAACCTCTTTTCCTTATATGCTTTCTGATCTTGCAACTAATAAACAGGAGCCTGTGGGAAAGCAGTGGCTGGAAGGGATGGGAGAAGAGTAGGGCGAGGACAGAATCTGGACAGTCAAACACACCATTCTACCTGAGACAGAACCTTGTTAACTCCCTTCCTAAGTCACAGGAAGTCTGAGCCTTTGGAAACCCACTTGGGGCAGTCAAGACTTATTTTTAATTTAAACAATATTAAAAATATAAAAATCTATTAATAAAAACATATCAACATAAATGTTTTTATACAAGGACAACAAACCTCAAAAGTAAAACCGCATTTTTTATTTTAAAAAAACCTCTTTCATGAATAATATTTTTAGTAAAGTCACATATTCAACTTACACAACATTCCTGTGAAGCTACTCAGCCGAGGTCTCAAGAGACCACAAGCAATGAAGAAGAGCAGTAATAATAAACCAAGTATCAACTCAAGAGGCCAGAACATCCATGCACAGCAAACAAGAGTAAGAAGTATTACCACTAAGCAGCTAACTCAGAAGCTGGGAGGGTGTGTTGTTCGGCCTAACCAGTTTTCAGCAGCCAGTAACACTTGGGCATCCCTGCATTCATCCACCTGTAACCGTTTATGCAGCTCCACTCTAGAACTCCAGGCTCAGGTCAGTGTTGAGGCACTGTCTAACCAGCACTGCAGTAAGAAAGGCAGGGACAGGAAGAGGACAGGAAGGGGTAAAAGGGCACTGTGACAAGTCAGTCTTGGCATAGAAGGTGACACCAAGCTGCAACTTAAGGAGAGAAGTTTGCTAATGAGGAAACAATGAGCAGCATCTAACTCCCCCTTCACCTGGGCTACCTTTAGAGGCTTGTCAATTTAGTCCTCATAAGTTCTTTTGCTAAAAATCAAGTTTTTAATTTCTTTGAAGAGAAGTTCTGGACTTTGGATTTCAGATTCTGAGGCTGGGGTATTTGACCTATAAAGTATATGCAATGTTTCACTATTTGAAATACAATACCATCTGACACACTTCAGGCCAGCACTCAGACAAGGCACATTCTGTACACAAAAGCATGTGTCAATAAATAGACTCAACCACTACTTGATAAGGTCTAATAAATCTTGATGCTAGAAAATATCTGACCTGTGGGTTGAAAGGACTATTAATTGAGGTACATCAAACCTTATTTATGCTCTTAATAACTTAGTTCTGGTCTTACTGAACAGTAACTGTTTAGAAAAGAAATACTTATCAAAATTCTTAGGTCTCATAGGATTTAGTTATGCCTAAAACCAAATTATATTAAACAGATGTCAGATTAATGCTAGACCAAATGATTACAATTGATTTTAAAGAAAGCCTATGACACTTTGTAATGTTTCTGGATACATGCTGCATCATGGATTAGTAGGGGTGCTGTGGCTTTGTTTTTGGCCGCATTGTAAGAGTCAGAAAATTTCATTACCTTTATGGACTCAGTTACTGCATCAAAATGATACTAAATCAAACCTAAGGCTCAAGTGTGTCTGACACTGGAAGAAAGCATTAGCAGTAAATGAACACACACAGGGAAGTAATCACCACCCTATAAATCACAGTCTAAAAGCTTTAGGAAAACCACAAGAAGACACTGTGATTACATCTAAAAGCAGCACTTCCTCTGGGTGAACTAAAAGAAATTTGAGATGATCCCCCATTTCGTATTTCTCTAGTTACAGCGTGGAGCTTAGATAAACCCAGAAACTATGAAAAGACTAACTCATATGAATATATTTTTAAACACACTGTCCAGATAACCCTGTTAGCCTGGTCAATTCAGTTAGAAGCCCACAGCCCACATAGTGATGGCTGTAGCAATTAAGATACTCATGAAAGAGACACAGTGCAGCCAATTCATTGTGTAAAATCTCACATTCCTGCTTTCCTGATGTGACTTAGTAGTTCAAGAAAGTTTTACTTTATGAAATTAAATGTTACCACTATTCTTCTCAAAACATTCAAATTTTTTTATGTTTCACTATATAAGTACAAAGGGCCATCCACTGAATTAGGAAACAATTTTGGCCTTATGATAGTGGATCATGAAAAGTTTTCAGTAGTTGATTAGGTTGGAAACTGACATCAGTATTGATGGGAATCATTCCCCCATGATTATAGTCTGAAATTTATGTCACCCCAGCTCTTACTCTGAGTGATGCTTTAAGAACCATCCAAGGCAGGATTGCTAGCGTGGTGCTAAAGGATGGTACAGAAACTTCCTCCCTTCCAACACAGTAAGACCGTATCTGGAGAATGATCAAAAAGCCTGCCACAACAATGAAGCATTTACTCAGCAAAGGCTTGATACACTGCACACTGCCAATGGGAACCATGCTGTTCAAACCAGAGGCTTCCCTAGCCTCTCCCACTCCTGTTATGAAGAAGCGTTTTCAGAGTTTCACCAGTTATTCTCTTCTCTCGCAGATCCCTGGGGTAGGAAAGCCATTCTTGGAGGGTTCAACAGCTGGTAGCATAAGCATGTATTACATTTCAACCTCTGTGCCAAAAAAACCTAGCTCAGGCAAGTGACAGCAGCTAGGAATGACCATTTGTCATTTCTACCACCCACCACCAGCCCCAGCAGGCAGGGTGGCAGGATCAGCTCCTAACTCCCACACACTCCCAGATATCTGCTCATAACACAGGTCTAGGTAGGGCACCATGGAAAAATAAGCCCTCACTCATGCCCAGCTCTTGCTCCACAAAGAAGTCCCAAGAGAGAATGCACACATGCTTTATAAACGGGCAGTATCCCACTCCTTCCAAGAAGCCAGGCTTTCTCTAGATCTGACTATAAAGCAATTTATGCCCACAAAACAAAAGCATAAGCACCTGTTATGAAGAGAACTGTATAACCACAAAAGCAGAGGTCTTAAACCTTTTACCACATCTGTAGCCACTTTATTTGGACAAGAAATCACTGGATGTCAGCCAGTCAAAGTTAAGGTCATCAGGGGGACGCTGTCTAATGACTGGTAGCCTCATATGAAGGAAATATGAACACATACAGAGAAGAACATACACAGATATATGAGGAAGGAGCCCATGCAAACTCAGAGGCAGAGGAATGGAGCAAACACCAGCAGCCAGAAAAATCAAGGAAGAATTCTCTACAGGTTTTAAAGAAACATAGCTCTGCCCAATATTTGACTCTGGATTTTTCACCTTCAGAATTATGATGCAGGAAACTGCTAAAGTCACAATTCCATTCACGTGGCCAGGCTGTATTCTGAGGAGCAAATAGAGTTCTTGGTATCTAGTGGACCTCGAAATGTGTTATATAAAAGAAACTAAACACACACATACACAGTATTCTGTGTTGGTCAATTCAAACATGTCCGTGGCAAACACATCTGTAAGAAAGAAGCACCCTAGGTATGGGAAACGAAAACTGACTGAGTACAGACTTCTTAAAGAGACAACTGCACAAGTGTGCAAACGAACTAAATTAGTTCCGTACTTTTTGAAGTATGTATTAATTATACAGTACGGAATTTGTTCTTCTCCTTCTTCTTTGTCATCGTCTTCTTTTGTTAAATAGGAGAAGGAGGAGAGTGAAAGAAGAGGAGCAGCAGCAGCTATTCAGCCCATAACTGTGTGGAACTAGAAAGTAATAACACCTGAGGGAAGCACAGAGCAGTGTATAGACCACCCAACATGGCAAACCTGCTTTATCCTGGGTGAAGACTTCAGACATGGCTGCTGCCATGACTGTGTGAAAACTACACTTCTCTAAAGACATTTATTGGATGTGCGGTCATCAATCTGCTCAACTTACTTTCTCCACTCAAACAATGCAGGAGCCACAGCCTAGGAAATGGTACTGCCCTCAGTGGACAGGTCTTCCCATTTCAATGAGCACAATCAAGATAATTCCTCCAACAGACATGCTCAGTAGCCCATCTCCCAGCAGATTCAGGTCTGGTCAAGTTGCCATTCAATACTAACTATCATAATGCCTGACCTGTCAAATTTAGGTTATTGAAAGTGTATGATCAGATATCAAACAAAGAAAAAGATCTGTTAAAAACATGGAGAGAGAAGCTAGTTTTTGGTCACAGAGCAGCCTGAGAATTACATGTTATAGCATAGAGGAGTACCTACACATTGTCAGTGCTATCTTCCTTTAGTTGACTCTTTCTAGTTTCAATGAAAAAGATTCATGTTGGGGGAAGAAAGAAAGAGAGGAAGAAAGAGAAAGAGAGAGAAAGAAACAGAGAAAGAGAGAGATGAAAGAAAGAGAGAGAAAAAAGAAAGAACGAGAGAGAAAGAAAGAAAGAAAAAGAAAAAAATATCCAGAAGTTAAATCTAGAGGCAGACCTCAAACTTTTAAAAGTTGAGACTTACATGGTTTGGATTATAGGGCAATGATAGCAGGGAGAGGACTGAAGCAAAAATAAATAAATACATAAATAAATAATAAAAAAATAAAAAAAATTCCTTAGGAAAAATGGATATAGGCCTTTAGGTAGACTACCTGTGGAAAGGCAGAGAGTGATGATCCTCCCTAGAATACTACTTGTAATGAGGTGAGTAAACAATGGGAGGGGCCTTTCTGGAGGACTGCTGGGAGGGAGATGGGGAAGGACCGCCCAGAGTACACTCAAAGGACTGGCGTACTTCAGCAATACAAACAGGAAGCTGGTTTGGGGGCGCACTGGGGAGTCTGGTTTCAGATCTGCTTATTCAAAAGTATAGAACATACAACTCAAAAAATTTCCAAATTAGCAGCTACACTGTTTCCAAAAGAGCCAGCTCTGACACACACATATAACACACACTCAAACACACACATACACACTTACTTGTCTTTACAGTTCTTCATCACAGAAGTAATTAAGTTATGCATTCCACAACACTGAAATGCAGTCACTCCCACACTGGAGTCAGGTATAGGAACTGTCTGATACATCTCCTCTTAGTAAATGTCAACCCTGTCTCCTGTTGAAAGTGATTAGCTTCGGATGAAGGAATGACGACTTGATGCCAACTTCCTGTCCCCATTGAAGGTGTAGAGAGCCTGTGGGGATCCCCTTCTTCATCTGACTCTTTGCCTCCCCTACACATTTTAAGGGTGCTGAGGCAAGCAAAGTGGCCACATGAAGAGGAAAGAAGCCCCTACCCAGCTCCACAGGCAAGTGTCTTGAGATATTCCAGCCCTAGTGGAGCTTCCGATGATTCTAGATTGTTCAAAGCACACATCACTCTTTGTTCGAGTAAAAATAAGATATATATTCAGTACTCACGGCATAATATTTTCATACACATAAAAAACTATGAAAGATGTCAGCAGATATCCTGGCAGCAACCTCCTGAGAGATGTCAAATGGGAACATTCCAGCTCACCAGTGTACAAGCCTACACTCCTAACCCAGAGCGGCTATAGAACAACATGTAGGTCACCACCTTCAGGCAATGTGTCACACAGTGATAACTAATACATCTTCTCACCGTTACCACGACAGTCCTGTACAGTGTTGAATACACCACTGCCCCATGACTAAAGGAATGAAAATACAAAACTTACTACATCTCTACTTGCTATTGTAAGCTAATGATCTGGCTCAATTCCAGTAAAATTTGAGATTAACAGATACCAAATATCATAAGAATACCTGTCTTCAAATGATAAAAAGTTACTATTTTCCATTAAAAAGTATGTTTTAAAAAGATACCAAGCCCATTTTTATTATGTGATATTCATTAGTGTTTAACAGTATCTTTCTCTTTCTATAAAGTTCTCTTCTAACTTTATTGCCATTTCAATATGGTATGCAACAGATTCTTCACAGTAAAGGATAACAACATTAAAAAAAAACCACAAGCTATGGGAAAGTGATCTGGTATCTGTCATCTAACCTCAAGCAAAAAAAAGAATCTGGACAACAGCTCACTGAGGCAAGAAGCCTGCGCCTGCACACCTGACACCACAGCATGGGACACACCACTTCACCGCACTTCTGCCTTTCCTTTTTCTTGAGTGCAGAGATAACAGGCAATAACATCAGGCTCAGAAAGCCAGGCAGAGCTGACTCTGGCCCTAGGACACCTCACTGATCACCTTACTATCATTTACCGTATTTTACAATGTTCGTGAGAATTCAAGATTAGGATTCGTAACATTCCTTTCTTAGAGTGGTTACCTGATCATTCAGGAGAAACATGTAAGTTGCAGAATTAACTGCACACATTTAAACTAGTCCTGTCCTCCTATAACTCTCTCTCAAATCTGAGCCACTGCTTCCAACCTCAAACACTAAGAAGCTCTACATCTGGTTATAGCTACCAAATCACTAGTGAAGATGTGGGAGATTTAATAATTCACAACTTAGTTCTAAAATACTACAAACTTTTAAGAGGACCACCATAAATGTGATCATTTATAACTGACCACTTTGAAGCCACAGTTATTTAGAGAGCCGCACAAAATAAAAATGTGATCACTAAAGTAATTTTGACCTATGTGACTTTAGCATATGCCTGCCAAACTTATTCCAGTTGATGTAAGAACTGTACAGGTGCTTTCATATTTTCTTCCCATAAGTAAATATGGGAAAAATACACACATTGGCATTTCCTCTTTTCGAAAGTCATATTAAAATGACAAGGAAATTCCCAAGACCCCCAGAGTGAGAGGAGATAAAAGGAAAATCAACTGGAAGCTGGAGGCACATAAACTGACTTTGAGAAACCTGCTTCAATATTAAACACATTCAGTGAGCCAGGAAAAGAGGAGGAAATGGGGGTAGGGGAGAAACAGGGGACAGAAAATGGGAGAGAAATAGTTGCAAGGAACCAGAGAAGGAAATGTGGGAAGTCTGCTCCCCACATCTCCAGATCATTACATTCCCCTTCATTTTCTTCATGCTGCAATGAACATGACCCCCACATACATCCACATATCAATTTTCTGGTGCTTTTCTTTGTTATAAAGCCCATGTTTTTAACTTATTAAGGAAAAGGATTCTTACTATGATTTTTTTAAGTGTCAATTTTCCTCAGTTCAAGAGCTAGACTGGTGGCAAAACAATCAAATAAAACATTCCCACACTATGCACTTATCAGTGGACTTAGGTTGGAACACAAAGACTCATGTCTCAACTGTAGTTCTTGCTTTGTGTCTACTTCTTTATCACTCATCATTCAGATGGAAGGTACAGAAAAAAACGTAACCAGCATATACAGTGAACTGTGAAAACACATACATATGTCCAGCCATAAACCATAGATTAGTACCACTAAATGCACTGATGTCTGTGACATAATGACATGGCTATAGCTTTGGGGAGCTTCTGGGCTGTCAGGCTGCTTTGTTATTGAGCCTCAGCACAAAGACTTGCTTTCACCCTGGTCTTTACCTGGAGTCAGTGATAAGCAAGATGTTTTGCCAAGCCTACCTCCTTTTGTTTGAGAAAGCAGGTGGAGTGTCTTGTCAAGTTCACACCTTTTGTTTGTGTGAGGATCACACAGACAGGTGGTAGAGGTAAAAGAGTTTGACTTCTCCTTGAACCCATTCATCCTACTGAGGTGCTTTTGCTCTTGCTTAAAAAGGGATTATTGGAATAAACTAGCAACTAGTTTTCTACTGGAAGCTCACTCAGACATATGTGTTGTGTGTTGGTTTACTAATTTTCTTTCCGTCCTCAGCCTTGACTCAAGAACTGTTCAACTCTGCTGGTGGGTTCTGGCATATTGTCATATAAATTGTTCCTTTATTTTGATTGGAACTCTACTAGTGCCTATTAACTAAGCCAAAACATTTTAATTTTTGTTGACAGATAATGTTTGTTCAGCCCTCAGACATGGGCAGTTTCCACAGGTGAATATGGTGTGCTTCCATGCATGCATTAGTGCCTGTGAGCGCACCAAGCCAACTCCTCTCTTCAAATGAAAACCACAACTGAAGCACTGTTTGTTACTAAACCACAAAAAGGACTGTTTTCTCCCATGAAGGTCTACCTCAGCTCATTGCACATGGCAGAATCATGAGGGGACCCACTACTCAGGAAATTGAGCATCAAAGCAGAATGAACTGCTCTGAAATCCAAGCAGAACACACATGGTATTTGAGTTGATTTTCAATTACTCTTGTAAAATAAAAGCTACTTTAGTTTTTGTAAGCATTTCAATGGCCAGGCAGGTTTCTTGCACAAGTTTTCCACAATTTTCAAGTTTCTATCTAAAGTGTGATCTCTATCAATACCATAACCAAACCTACTGCCTGCAGCCAAAACAGAGACAACTGCAGTGATTCTTGTTAGAAACTTTAAAAGTCTGTGTGTGCATGTGTGTGCATGTAGAAGTCAGAGGACACAGCTTATAAAATCAATTCTCTCCTTCCACTATGTGGGACCCAGGATGGAGTTCAGGTCATCAGGCTTGGTGGCCAACCCCTTCATAATACTGAGCCATCTCACCAGCCCAAGCATGAATTAAGAGCTAAGGATATAGCTCAATGACATAGTGCCACACCAGTATGTACAAGACACTGGGTTCCATCCATAGCATGACCCTCTGCCCCCCAAAAGAAAACTATATTTCTTTATTAATACCACTGATATTAGAAAAACTTTTAAATTTTGGTAGCAGATAAATTTCCCAAAATTCAGATTTTCATTTAAAAGCCTCAACTTTATCATTGATGATAATATTGCCTCTTATTTTTCTTGATGTGTCAGGCTTACTCTCATTTTTAGAAATATCTGCTAAGTAAGCAGTCAGTTTGTGTGTATTTTGTAGTTCTTTTTCATAAAATTGGTGCATTTAAGAAAAGCAGTCACTTTCAACTTTTTAAAATTTATTTTTTTGTTAATTAATTTATTCACTTTATATCCCAGCTGTAATACCCTTCCTGGTACCCCCAATCCCAGCCTCCCTCCCTCATCTTCTCCCATGCCCCTCCCCAAGTCCCGTGATAGAGGAGGTCCTACTCCCCTTCCATCTGACCCTAGTCTATCAGGTCTCATCAGGACTGCCTGCACCGTCTTCCTCTGTGGCCTGGTAAGGCTGCTCCCTACTCAGGAGGAGGTGATCAAAGAGCCAGCCACTGAGTTCATGTCAGAGACAGTCCCTGTTCCCCTTACTAGGGTACCCACTTGGACACTGAGCTGCCATGGGTTACATCTGTATAGTGGTTCTAGGTTATATCCATGAATGGTCCTTGGTTGGACTATCAGTCTCAGAAAAGACTCCTGAGTCCAGATGTTTTTGGTTCTGTTGCTCTGCTTGTGGGGCTCCTGTCCCCTCCAGGTCTTTCTATCTCCTTCTCCTTTCATAAGATTACCTGCACTCTACCCAAAGTTTAGCTATGAGTCTCAGCATCTGCTTTGATACCATGCTAGGTAAAGTCTTTCAGAAGCCCTCTGTGATAGGCTCCTGTCCTGTTCCCTGTGTTCTCCCTCTTTTGATGTCTATCCCATTTGCCTTTCTGAGTGAGGATTGATCACCTTACCCAGCTTCTTTAGGTGTACAGATTTTAGTATGTCTAATATCCACTTATAGGTCAGTATATGCCATGTGTGTTTCTGCTTCTGGGTTACCTCACTCAGGATGATCTTTTCTAGTTCCCACCATTTGGCTAAAAATTTCATGATTTCCTTGTTTTTAATTGCTAAGTAGTATTCCACTGTGTAATATACCATAATTTTTACATCCATTCCTCCGTTGAGGGACATCTGGGTTGTTTCCAGATTCTGGCTACTACAAATAAAGCTGCTACAAACACGATTGAGCAAATGACTTGCAGATAAACGTACAAGCAACTTTATTCAATGCAGCCCTCCTATTGCGTTTAAGATACATGTGCAATGGGCAGAATTTAATACAGTTGAGCTCAGGTCATCAGGCTTGGTGGCAAGGGCCTTTACATGCTGAGTCATCTCACCTACCTCTCTATGTTTCTAAGACAATCCAGCATATATACTTGAACATATTTATACCTTCTGCACAACTTCACTGTACTTTGTCTTTGGTCTATTTAAGGTCAAAAGTGGCCTGCCAGGATCAGTTTTAATCTTGTACAAAGTAAAGAGTGAAACCAAATATACCCTACAGCAGGACAAACAATAGTGCTTCCCTAGAGGACAGGAGATAACTGCTCAGTGGTAGAAATGAAATTATCTAACAGTCAAGAACTGAAACAAGTGCTTTGCTTTAAAGTGGCAGCTACACTAGTCCCAGCACAATAGATACATTCTATGAAGAGTAAAAGTGAGGACAAAATTACAGTGGCTGGAATCTGTCCAGGGTAACAGTGAAGAGAGATATGGGAACTTTAATGATCAATGGTGCTCAGGACTTCATCACTGAGCCATAGCAGATCCGGATATTCAAAAGTGAATGTGTACTTGGAGCAGTTCAGACTGGGAAGTCTTCAGAGGCTGAAAGGCCGGACCTCAGCTATTGAATGAGGTGGGGTCTGTTCAAAGAAAGATCATTGCAGGTGCGCCTTAAGAGCATCTTAGGGCCTGGCCTCCCTCTCCTTTTGCTCATTAGTGAGATATGAACACCTCTGTACTCTATTCCAGCCTCCCAGCTGTGATGCTCTATAGCATCTCCTGCTTAAAGGGTTGTGGCCAAGCAGCCTGAACTGACACCTCTGAAACTCTGAACCTTAATCTGTCTCCCTCTCCTGCATTAGTTTTCTTAGGTACCCCATCAATGTCTCTGAGTCTTCTATCTCAAATATCAAGTTGTGATCTGATTCAGAAACTTTCTTTCCTTCCAAGTACCGGGAGATAAACAAAGCATCTCTATCCTGTATATTCTTAAAAGCATACTAATTGCTAAGTACAAGCAGTGTTTCTCCATTTCAAAATAGTACCTGATTTTAAAGTGAACTAAGCATGATAATTTATACCAAACAATGAAAAATATATTATGTTCCCTTTGTTTTACAATATGTCTAAATAAAAGTTGCAGAGGTTACTATTGCTGTTTATGTATTTCATTCTTCTGAAATTGCTCCCAAAAGATCACACCCATAATCCAGCATTCAGGTTGATGCAAGAGAATTACAAGTTTGAGGTCACTCTGGACATCGAAGTGAGATCCTGTTTCAAAACACCAAAATTAAAATGAAATGACCATCACCAAGTAGGAAAAGTTCATGAACAGCATTAGTATTACTGTAAAAGGAAGGAAGGAAGGAAGGAAGGAAGGAAGGAAGGAAGGAAGGAAGGAAGGAAGGAAGGAAGGAAGGAAGGAAAGAAGGAAGGAAAGAAGGAAAGAAGGAAGGAAGGAAGCAGCATCTATAAACCAAACAAGCCCACAGGATATTTTTTGTTAAAGCTGATGGAACACAGCCTCAGGAAGCAGTGCAAGTTCCTGCCAATGGGTGCTTTTATACTTCTGTAGAGGGATATAGGAGTTATGTGACTGATCTATTTTGGACTCTAGTGCCAACTAACATAATCAAGGTCAAATCACAAACTGTGCATCATTTTTAAAATGATGCAGCAACAACTGGTTGATTACTAGGACACCTTCAAGCTTTAAAGGCCTCTTGAGTTTAGGTGTCAATGCAGTATTCACTAAGGGCAATGGCAGCAAAGAGCCATGTCAGTGTGAATGGGGTCCATAGAGAAGATTCCCTCAAGGCACAAAATTGAGCTAAGCTATCACACTGTGCTAGAATTTTGGATGAAGAACAGAAATCAATATATGATAGTAGCAGGAAAATCATAGTAACTGTAAAGTCAGAAGACATAACAA
The DNA here is from genome assembly GCA_028658305.1 of Pachyuromys duprasi. NCBI lineage: Eukaryota > Metazoa > Chordata > Mammalia > Rodentia > Muridae > Pachyuromys > Pachyuromys duprasi. The sequence continues at coordinate 2,021,031 of CM053753.1, read as the reverse complement.
GCTTCCAAGCTTTAGGGATGAGCATTGCTTAGGGCAGCAGTTCTCAATCTTGCTGCAACCCCTTAATATAATTCCTCAGGTTTGGTGACCCCAACCCTAAAATTATTTTCATTATCATTTCATAAGTGCAATTTGCTACTGTTATGAATCATAATGTAAATATCTGATATGCAGAATAGCAGATATACAACCCCTGTGAAAGGGTCATTCAAAGGGGTCACTACCAACAGTTGAGAACAAGTGGCCTAGGAGAAAGCATTGCTGGATGGGGTAAAAGCAAGGCAGGGCCTCTGAAGGTTTCCATACAAACAAATTTAGCAAACAGGATACAAGAAAGAACAATGGGGACTTTTGAAAAGAGAAATGCAATGATCAGATTTCTCTCTAATGGAGATGAAGTATGGCTAAAGAAGGCATTTCTGACTGGGAAACAAGCCACCAATCCTGTCCGGCCATGGGAAGAAAAATACGAAGAGAAAGATCGATAAGGAGACATAACACAGCAAGAACCATGAACAGAGAAGAGAGGGAAGCCTTCCAGAAGTCTGAATTATCATGGAAATAAGTGACAACAAAGGAAGTTTTCATACTAGTTTGCAAGAACAATAATGTAGGTATAGACTTAAAATTTGAGACATAGCAAATTTTAAGATGACTACCATCTAAACATTAAAAAAAATGGTGGGAGATCTTCAAGATTTAGAGCCAGGTTAATAAATTAACCTCGTTTTTCATTTTTGGATTGTAATTTTATTTTTCAAGATAAAAAAATTGGCTTCCTACATACTTATCCTGGGGGCATTGATATATGAAAAGAAGATCCAAAAAAAAAAAAAGCTGCACCCTTCACTGGGCCACTGCAACGGCAGTTGATGGACTAGACCCTCAGTTACTGTCATAAGTCTGGAATGCCTGAGTCCAGAGCCAGGTTACCTTTGGCTTCTTTAATAGCCAGCTTTAGTGCTCTTACTAGCCATACATTGCCCTCCTCTGTACCTGACCTAACAGCTTTGTGGCCATTAGGTAGATCTTTCTGAATATAAAAATGCACACCATATTCCAATAACCAAACATGGAAGGCTATCAGACAGCCTCTGAGACCTATGGTAGAGGCTTCCCTGCTTTGCTTTAATTTGGCTTTCTTTTTTTTTTTTCTGTTACTATGAAAATTTCATGAAACTTCTTCCACATTGGAACATTGATTTTGAGTAACCTAAATCTGTGTTCTGTCCTAAATGACAGTCATGCATATTTGGCTACAGAATAATCTCTCTCTTACAACATGTGCAGCTGGTGTAAACCACAGCTTGAAGGAGCCCCATTCAAAACAGAGTACTATTCAAAACTCTATCTGAGCACTCCCAAACTTGAACTGACAGTATATATAAAATCTGGGGGGTTTCACATAACTATCCCCAGTTTCTTTGGCTTACAGAAGCCCAGACTACATTAAAACTTTTCTACCACATAATGGTAAGCTAAAGCCAAAGTCTGTCCTGGAAGCAGAGATCTGTTCACTTATGATCTGTGTCCTGAGTTGGTACGAGAGCATGTTATCTAGTCACCTTAGACTTGATGCTGAGAACCTGGACAGAACCTCTGCCTCAGACCAGGTTCTCAGCATCAAGATCTCTGCTTCCAGGACAGACTTTGTGTTTGGATCTAAGAAAGGGGCAGGGGAGGACAGAGGGAGGGCAAGGTTGTTCTCAGCTGAGTGAAAACATAGAAAAGAAATGCAGCCTGCAAAACAGAAGAGTGCCTTCACTACATACCCATGTGCCACACCTTGATCTCAGACTCCACAGGTCTTCAGACCTGAAAGGAATGGATGTCTGTCTATTATACTGTTAAAACATAACAGTATATGCAACACAAACTGAGGTACCATCTAAAATAGTTGTGAATGTGAAATAAGCAAGGCAGCACTCTCTTGTGAAGAAAAAAATACAATAAGTAAAAAGGAACAAAAACAGACCATAGAAGCTAGCCTCCTGTTTACTCCTTTATTCAGCAAATATTTACTGAGCTAAATATCTGGACTACTATGACAAGAGTGCAGTTGCTGTGAATGACCCAGAGTGAAAAGGGTCGGGCACGGTGGTGCATGCTGATAACCACTCAACAGGCCTGGGCAAGAGCACTCTAAGTTTGAAGCTTAGGATATGTAGTGAGACTCTACCAAAGAAAAGAAAGAAAATAAACTCTTTAAGGTATTATTTCTGAGAGCAGCTAATGGATCAAAGCAATGGGCCTATGAAATAAATGCCAACCTCCAAACTCAACTGCCAATTCCAGTGTGGGGGGAAAAAAGTGGAGAGTGAATACAGAGCATCAGAAACTGGACCTATTCACAATCCCTGAAGACTTCTGAGAAGGGTGCAGGGACACTGCACATGTGTACATTTAAGTTTCCTGGAAAACACTAGTGGTATGCAAACCATACCACTAACTGACTGAAGCTAGGGATACTGTCTGAATACCCAAGAGATTCATGGAGAGAGAGTTAAATAATAACTACAGGCAATCCCTCTACACACATTTTTAGTAGGTCACTAAAAATGTCTACAGTCTTCCTCTGCTGTGACTCTATCTTTTCCTCAATGTCCTCTTCTCTGTGAAAGCCACCTAAGAACATGATTTAGTGGTTTAGACCTTGATGTGGCAATGAATCAAACCTGTTTTTTCCCCTGGTCAATTTGCACTTGTTAGACTTCTAGTGAGTGACTGAACACAATTACTGCTGCTAACTGATTTAAGCATCCAACTGATATCACAGAGAACAGGCTTAGCATTTTTGAAACCACAGATGATCGCTTACTTAACCAAAACTGCTGGTTACCTTAAAAATCAAAGAATGATGGGATAACTTAAAAGCAAAAGTGTTTTAAAACCATGTTTGCAGTTTTAAAACATAATTTAAATGACAAAATCATTCTGTCTAAGCCATAAGCCTTAAAATTTTACACCATGACACAAAACTTTATCAGCTAAGAGTATTTCAATTCTAATAAAGTAAAATTCATTTTTAAAAAGTCACATGAAAGCAGAAAATTAACACACACATCTCTGTTTAAGTAACTCTATCAACAAGTCATAAATAATACCTCACAGTTTTTACATCTGGCTCCACATTGCTGGCATTTGAGCTATGGAGGTCTTCCCAGTTTTATTTATGCAAAGCATACTGCTAAATCCCAACACACATCAATTCTTTTTATTGTTCTAAATTGGTTTCAGGTTTCATTAATTAATAGTTATGAGATGGCTGCTTATAATTTAATGTAGTCACACAATTGCTTGATACGTTCTCAGAGCTGCATTTAGGAAGCAGACATTTAATTCAATTCAATAGATGTTTCTGTACAAATACAACATGACCTAGACAAATTACACATTTAAAGACAGACTGCAGTGACAGATGAATAGATGTTGTTTATTGTAACCTTCTGTTTACTGGCACAGAAACTCCTCAAAATAACGCCTCTTGGATCTGGAATGTGTGTAGTCTTGTAGCAGACTACAGTTTAAGAGAGGCTGAGTGAGGTACTTAGCCTGGTATTTTCAGTGACTTTTCAAACCTCTTCAGATATACTCTCTTACAATGGACACTCCTTAGGCACAACTGTACCTTAAGGGCAAAAATGGATGACTTTTCATAAATTAAGCAATATTGTGCTTAAGATGGAAATATCAGCTGATATGATGAACATAATATGCATCATGGTTCACACATGGACACAGCTGCATTGACACATCCTCTGATGAATGCTTATTTGCATGTGTTGGTCTCTGAAATGTAGTTCTTTTTTCAAATACTGAACATTGATCCTTATCCTTGGCAGACTTTTCCCATTCACTAATCAGCCATTTTTACCTTAATCCCAAATGATAACATCAGACTGGACAACATTTAGATATATGAGTTTTACTAGTTCAATGTCTTTGAAACACTAAATCTGAAAGTAGGCATCACAGCTCATATGGTGTAAACCATGAACTTCAGATCACACAACATGTCAATGTCTCAGCAGGGTGGATATGAGTTCTTAAAGCATGTGGATCCTAAGCACATCAAAAACAGTGCTTGGAGTGGGGACAATCAGTCTTACAGACTGATCAGTGATATAGCCCCATAGCCTAGAATAGCCTATGCATACTTAGAATTCTCTAAACATTTAGTGAGTTAATTTCACTAAACTCTAACGTATGGACTACATATACATATAACAGCAGAACTACAATCGCTTCACAACTCCCTTAGGGCTTTTTACTATGTTTGAGGAGTCTGTGAGGGCACTGTATTTGCATCATTTTCAGCCCTCCATTCCTCCTGTGTCCCGTTAAACAAACTTTCTTGAATTCATGACAAGGCTTGCTTATGTATTAACTTTTCATGTTGATTTTTGGTAGCAAATGAGAATATGCTTATTTTGAAATGCATGCTTATTTTATTTCTTTAAGAGGTACTTTTGTTGACCCTAGGAAAATAAGTGTTGGTCTGGGCTCCAGTTCTTAGCTGGGCTGGATGCCTGAGAGGTTTACAGAGTAAATACAGTACAGAGATAAAACCATTGACCTTTGAAGCCTGACGGAAATCATAACTGTCTGAAACCCACACTGTCAATTATCTCGTGAAAATCTTATTATCATCACACTTGCTTCCTGCCACAGCTAGTGGCTGAAAATGCAAGTCAGTATGGACTTTCAAAGGCAAGTCCCACGTTGGTGTGAATTAGTTCACACTTCTGTGGCTGTTTTGTATTTAACATTCCTTATTTAAAAACTGCCTGACTACTAATCTACTGTAGAGTGATCAGGCCTTACGCTTCATTGATCAATCTGCTGTGGTTTACATGACTTGGCACACAGTCTACTGTCAAAGTTTGTTCACCAAAGCCTTTGTTTTTCAACTGCAACCACTTAAATTAACATTCTTATGCTGTGCTATTTGTAGAATGAAAAAAGGGGAAAAGCTCCCTTGTGTCTCTTCAAAATTATTCTGCTAAAATATGAGTAGTTAGAAAGAACTACAACTTTCCTTTGACAATTCTTATTTAAATCATGACAAAATTTTTAAAAAATCATAATCAAGACAAGAACAAAAATACAGTTTGACACAGGTAAAAATGCTCACAATGGGAACTGGTAACCAAAGAAAACCTTAACAAGTAACTTTCAGTTTTCATCTGTATGTCCATAACTACCAAAACCTCAGGACGCAAGCCACAAGCTCTGGCTCTGGCTTTCATAAAGTACCTGTTAGCGCCGTCCTTTGCTCCAGAAGTGGGCATCAGCGATGGTTCTATCCATTACAATATTACCTTGCCTGGCACCAGGCTTTGCACATAGCAGGAATCCAGATGTTCCCAGGCAGGAGGATGATAACAGTTCCCTCATGAGGGTCTTTTTAGATTAAACTGAATAATCCACATAAAATCCTGGGCATTTAACATGTTGGGTGTTTTATATGACTGAATAAAAGAGAGCGATTAGGCAGCATTTATTAGAATTCTTCAAAACTAGATGTTTGGCATAGATCTATTCCATTTACTTATTAAGTGCATAGCATTTATTACAAAGAAATATCTAGGTCCTTATAAGGTGGCTCAGTGGGAAAGGTGATTGCTGCCAAGCCTTGAACCTTGAATTCAATCCCCAGGCCTGACATGGTCGAAGGACAGGACTGATTTCTTCAGGTTGTCCCCTGACTTCCACAGGGTGTGTTCTACGGCAAAACACACCTCCTCCCCACACAAACATAAATAAACCTAATTTTTTTAAAATTATAGAAAACAAATGAGAACTATGCAGAATATTAATAAACATGATATCCAATATACAATCATTTTTAAAAGATCTCTACTTGCTACAAGGAATTAGCTATAGATCATACAGACACAAGAATATGCAGACACTAAAATTCATTTTCTTAATGATCCAAGGAATTTCTTAACAATGTAAATTTTCATAACTTTTAAAAAGAGCTACTTTACAGACTGTCACTGGTTTTAAAGATGCTCCAAGATTAGATACCAGCAGCACATGTAGGGATGGGGATAGCACAGCGACTCATAGCAGCTGGACATAAAAAGCACTTATATGTAGAATGATAAGTCAGAGGTTAAGTGCCCATAACTCTTCCAAAGCACTGACTTTGGCTCCCAGCACCCATGTGAAGAGGCTTGCAAACTCCAACTCCAGAAGACTGGATGGCTTCTTCTGGGTACCTATATTCATATGCATATATCTCCTCCCTGACCATACACACACAGCTCAAAACTGAAGCCAGGGCCTGACTCACTGAAGACAAGTGCTCTCTCTAACACTGAGCCAGACTCACGGGCTGAAAACAGTATCAGTAACATTTTATCAAAAGCAAGATTTTGCATGTTTTATGAAAGGGCTTCTGGACAATGATTATTCAGTCTGTGGACACTCAAGTTTGTTAATATCAGGATCAGACATTAAATAGCCTGTACTATGTCCACTTCAAATAAAATTAGTGCTGAAAAGTGAGGAAATGAGCCATAGGCTAGGAGGTTCATTCACTTCTTTCATTCAGGAGCTGTGGCAGTAGATAGTCTCTGGGGGAAAAAGAGAATCATTTGGGAGTGGGGTACTTACTTTTTATTTCTTTAATGATTTCCCTGCATGAATATCTGTGGGGCACAGGTGTTCCCAGTGCCTCCAAAGGCCAGCAGAGGGAACTGAGTCCTCTAGACCCAGCACTATAGGTGGTTGTGAACCACTAGATGGGTGCCAGGAAGTAAGCCTGGGTCCTCCAGAAGAGCAGCCAGTGCTATTAACTGTAAAACCACCTTTCCCGTGTGAGAACGTTTTTTGTTTTAAGGGTATGGCCACTAGTAAGTTTCCCATGCTTCAGTGGATGGTCCCACACCCTTACACATATGGGCAGCACCAACTGGATTTAGCATGTTCTCAAACAACAACAACAACAACAAAGCATGAAGTTTGTAGGTAGTATAGTGGGAGACATGCGGAAGTGGGATATGATGGGGGACATATAGGGATTTGAAGGGAGGAAATGGGATTAATATGATACCACCTTATTTCTCAAAAATTAAATCATGCTTTTTATATAAAGTTTCAAAAATGTAAACTAGCTATGAAGAAGTCACATGTTACTTGATTAAGCAATGGGTACAGACATCTGCCTGATAACACCCTTCCACTGTAAGCCATTATCTAGGGCGTGGGAAAAAAACCTGACCTACTCAATTCTCTAGTCTGCTCAGGAGGCTTCCCTCACAGGCTCACTGCATCCACTGACCTACTTGCTGCTTACTCCTTCAAATCACCTGGCATGACCTGGAGGGGGACTGCTCTAAGGGTGAAGGGTGTCCTCCAAGTTTTCATGTATCGAAATTAATCCCCACTATGAGGCTGTAGATGAGGGGAAACTTAATCCATCTACCCATTTATAAGTAGGCTATAAAGGACGGGATTAGGATTAGGCACAGTCATTATAGCTGAGTGCTTGTGACTGAATCCTGGTGACTTTATAAGAGGGAGAAAGCTTTGATACACAGACACATAGGCCTCCTACAACACCGTAACCTTCATGACCTCCCAGAAAGAAGGCTATCACCATACATCCTCCATCTGGTATCTCCAGACAATGAGCTGCAATAAACCTTTGAGATTTTGTTGTTGTGTTATATTTTGTTTTTGAGACATGGTCTCATTATATAGGCCAGACCTGTCCTTAAACTCACAATCCTCCTGCTTTTACCTCCAGAGTACTACAATTACAAGAATATACAACCATATCTAGCTAAACTTATTTCCTTTTTTTGTCTTACCTTTTTATTGAAGTTTGTTCATTAGTATGTTCTGATCACACTTTCCCTCTCCCACAAGTCCTCCTGGATCATCCTCACCCACCAACTCTACAACTTTTCTTTCTACAAAATAAAAATTAAAAAAAAAGCAAACAAAATAAACAAATCCACCAAGAAACACAAATGCACACACATACCAGAAAAACATAAAACAGAAACTAAAATACACACACACAAAAGCAAGACTAAAAATGCCCAGACAAAGCAATCTGAGACACCATTGAGTTCATTTTATGTTAGCCATCCACTGCTGGGCATACCCGGCAGCGTGGTTCATAAACTCAGTGAGACTCTACTAGAAAAAGGAATCTTCCCTTTGTAAGACTATAAAAATGACCAGGACGACTAAGCAGCTAGAGAGTGGCTTAGAGATACTAGATCCAGAGAGATTGCAATGCTTAATTTGCTAGAAGGAAGGGCTCTTGAGTGGCTTCTTTATAATGAACTCAAGAAATCCAGGAACCTGAGGTATAGCTTAGCCCATGGCTAACACAAGGGTTCAATTCCCAGAACCACAAAACAGAGATACATTCAAAGAAGAACTTGTTGATCACTTTCCTGCCAAACTCCACACTTCTGCAATGTAAAGTGACTTTGTGACTTCTTCCCCATTGCAGTTTCCATTCAAAAACAAAAACAACAAACAACAAACAAACAAACAAAATGTCTTGACTATATAAAATAATCCCAGGTAGTGTTATGAAGATGGAGGCAGGGGAATCAGGAGGCCAGTCTGGGCAGCATAGCAAGGCCCCACTTCAGAAACACAAGAGGAAAGAAAACATGCCTCCTTAATGAAATAAGGTGGAAGAGGTCCCACATCGCAGCGAAGGTATTTTACATAATTAGAAACATTGGGACAAATGGACAGCGCCTCCTTTTGTGGGTTATATTCTTATATGATCACTAGAAATATGATCACAGGTTTTTTTTAATAAACAATATGAGAATCTAATATTTGATAGCACTGAAGCAGCACATGGTGGCCACCCTAGAGTCAGGTGATGAAAATATAAAACCTGCCCACATTTTCTCTTCTCTATCAGTTTATCCCCACCTCTATTAAAACCACTGCTTGCTTGCTTTTGTTTTCATTTCTTTTCATGGTACTGGAAATTGATCCCAGGGCCTAATACATTTTAGATGGATACTCTACCACTGACCTATATTCCCAGCCCAATTCTTGGGGTTTTAAGAAATGATTTACTTTCTGTATGTATGTCTGAATGCCTTGTACATTTGTGCACTGTGTGAGTGGTCTGGTACTGAGGAAGCCAGAGAGAGAAGGGTGTCAGATCCCCTGGAAACTGAGGTTATAGGCAGCGGTGAACTGTCATGTGGATGCTGGGAACTGAACCCAGGTCCTACCCTTCTTGTCCCATTAAAACCATCTGTCAGCTGTCATCTAGTTACTATTTTCCTACTCTTTTTTTTCCCCCTAGTTTAGGGCACTTTGTTTTGTTTTGGTTTTTTTTGTCTCTTTTTTTATTTTTATTTATTACAGTTTATTCACTTTGTATCCCAGCTGTAGCCCCCTCCCACATCCCCTCCCAATCCTGCCCTCCCTCCTTCTTCTCCCATGTCCCTCCCCCAGTCCACTGATAGGGGAGGTCCTCCTCCCTTTCCATCTGACCCTAGCCTATCAGGTCTCATCAGGACTGGCTGCATTGTCTTCCTCTGTGACCTGGTAAGGTTGTTCCCCACTCAGGCAGAAGTGATCAAAGAGCCAGCCACTGAGTTCTTGTCAGAGACAGCCCCTGTTCCCCTTACTAAAGAACCAACTTGGACACTGAGCTACCATGGGCTGTATCTGAGCAGGGGTTCTAGGTTATCTCCATGGATGGTCCTTGGTTAGAGTATCAGTCTCAGAAAAGACCCCTGGGCCCAGATTTTTTTGTTTTGTTGCTCTCCTTGTTCATTTTCCTACTCTTGGCTCTAGTTTTTCTAACCAATCCTGAGTCCTTGGTCTTGCCTTCAACGTGCTTGATACCGTGCTCTGACCTTGCATTTGCTGCTGCTGTTCTTACCTGTCAGCATTCCAAACTCAGCTCTGCCAGGCTTAGAGTCCACTGTTGGAATAATCATTCCTATTTTACAAACCAGTTGGAGAGGTATTATGGTCACATTTTCATCTATCTTTTCTTTTTAAGTCATCTCCTAACATTTACCTCACATAGAACATTTTCAGTGGAAGTTACTGAATAGATGAAAACAATGCGTTAATGAAGGAAAGCAACAGGAAGAACATAGGAGTCAACCAAGTGCAGGAGATTCCTTGAGGTTCTTATTCCTGAGTTTGTACTCCTAAAGAAGAAAAGTAAGATGAACACCAGCCTTTTTATACTTTAACTTTTTATATAAAACACTGATTTTCTCCAAATGTTTTTAATTTTTATTTTTTATATTGATGAATGTCTTGTTTGCATGTATGTGTGTATACCACATATAGACATCACATCTCCTGGAATGGGGGTTATATACTTGTAAGCTACCATGTGGGTGCTGGGAATCTAGCCTGCATACTTGGCAAGAGCAACAAGTGCTCTTAACTGCTGAACAGCATCTCTCTAGCCACTACTTCCTCCAAATTTAATAATGAAAAAGATGAAAAGTAATTCTGGTGTGTAGATGAAGGTACTTAGTATCTATCGAGTATGCTTGGCGTCAGATCAAGCACAAGTTCAAAATTTAAAAACACAAGAAAACAGGCAGCTGAAACTGTCCATACAAGCAGTCTTCTTTAAGCAAGACATGTGGTGGAGGGAACCATTGTTAAAGCTTAGGGAACAATACCCCAAAGTATAATGTCTTGCCATGGTGGGTGCTTTTCCTTCCTCCCCTCCCTGGTACATTTGCCTTTGAATAGCCAAAAGGGTCTTTCTTTGAAGTTGCCCTCTGTAGCTGGCAGTCTGATCCTCCAGAAGGTCAAGGAGCAAGACAGACACCACAGCTAATCCCAGATAAAATGGTCAGGCACTGCCTAGCCTTTCATCCCATTGGCCTCTACAAGAGATCATTTATCCTATTCTCAAATTGCCTGTATGCCCCACTTTCTTCCTCCCTATGAAGGAACCCTGTAAGCTTCAGCTATTTAACTTGGCCTGTATTTGAGTGTCATGATTTGTGTAACTACCATGAGCTTGAAATTAATACATTTGTATGCCTTTTCTCCTGCTTGTTTGTCTACTGACAGTTTAAGACTCAATGGATTTCTCAAACCATTGGGGTTTGAACAGATGTTCCTTTCCTTCTACCTAAGCAGACCAGTTTTTTCCACAGTCCTTTGCACAGGGAAACAGGAACTACAGGAACAAACGTTTGCTCAAAGTCATTCTACCATGCCTGAGCTAAGGAGCCAGTCATAATGCTCCATTCTGATGGGAAAGTGCTAACGGGAAGATTTCCAAGACACACTTTAAGCTCTCAACCTGTGCATCACCATCACTTTGACAAACCTATATGTCTAAGATTATTTATATTATGATTCACAACAGTAGCAAAAACTACTTTTCTGGTTGGGGTCCCCACAGCATGAAGAACTGGGTTAATTGCAGCACTGGGAACAGCAAGAACTGGAAAGGCATAGTTTTCGAGCTTGTGCCATCAGTGCTGACCATCCACCCCTTTCACAGCATCCCTGGCTTGTATGAAAAATGCAGGCGCCACAGAAAAGCTAACGTGATAAAGAACAGTTTCTCTCACAAGCCCAATCTACGCACAGAAAGAAGCACAGTCATAAAAACAACAAGACCAGGGGTGAGGAAATGTGGAAATGGGGCAGCTGAGCCAACTACTTTGTGGTTCACAGCATATCAGGAAGCACGCTTCCATCCATATGCACGTCATTAAAACAGGCAGAAGAGGGAGTGCTGGGGAAAGGACCTGGGTTCAGGGCCCAGTACCACATGGTGGTTCCTAACCAACCAAAACTCCAGTTTCCAACCTCCTCTCCTGACCTTGTGGGCACCAAGAACACATATGATACACATACATACATACATACATACAGGCCAAGTACTTATGCATATAAATTAAAATAAATAAATCTGAGAGGGGAAAAAAAAACCCTTCAAACATACAGGCACGGTAAGGGACTGGGGTGAAGTGCTCATTCCTCAAGCTAGACCAGATGCCCTTCTAGCGACCTCTGAGGAAGTAAATGGAAATGCATGTCAGTATGGAAAAAGGGGCTCTATGTGGGAAGTGAGGGGTAATGCATTTACACATGCTGGGAGATGAGCTGATAAAGCTTCTAGGAAAAGAGCGGAAAAAAAAAAGTTCAAACAGCATGAAACTCATAAAAATATAAGTTGACACACTTGCAGTCCCAGCATATGGAGACTGAGGAAAGAGGAAACAAGTTTAAGGCTAGCCTGTGCTATGTGGTACTCTGTCAACAAATAAATAATACACATGTGTATCTTATTATTGAATAGCCTTCTAAAATGAAAGATGAAAGTCAGTGAGCTGGCCCAATGGCTAAGCGAGCCTGGCTACCAGTGTTCAAGCCCCAGAACCTTTATCAAAGTACAAGGAGAGAACAGACTTGTCTTCTGACCTCCCCACTCACACTGTGGCACACATGCTCATGCATGTGTGCATGCAAACAAAGAGACAATAAATAATTAAAAAGCTTACTGCAAAGAATTATATGAATCCCTGCATATTCAGTATGATAATGCAGTTATTTTATATATATTTACTAGAATGCACAAAGAGATAAAAAGAAATCCATCATTTTAATTAAAGATATCATAAGACTGTAAGTGCTAATTATTACCAATTATAATACAAAGTATTACCTTTGTAAGGTTTTCCCTACAGTGCACTATAAGTGAATGAATCCTTCAAAAGACCACTTTATAATCAGAAATTTATAAGAACAAAGACAAGGTAGATGGTCATGATTTGCACACTTTGCATGCGATAGAGCAGGCAACCAGACCCTCTCTGCACTGTTCCACTGCCCCAGGATGCACAGCAAGGGATGTTCAACCAACCTTCAAAGCTGGTTGGGAAAGCAAACCTCTTCCCAGAAACTGTTCAGCTGGAGTTTCTGTCACAGCTACTGAGAAGTTTGCCTGAAATACAATAATGTGGATGGGAAGAAGTCAAATCTGCTGAAATTCAAGACAAAGATACTGGCCTGGTAGCATTTTGTTGTTATGATAAAATATTCTGACCAAGAGCAACCTAAGGGAGGAAAAATTTCAAATGGCTTACACTTTCAGGTTACAGGTTACTACTGCAGGAAGTTGAGGCAGGAGTTTGAACCAGAAACGATGAAGAAATGGCTCCTTCTTACATGCTGAGCTGGCTTTCTCATATACCCCAGACCACCAGCCTATGGGACCACCCACAGTGGACTGAGTACTCCTACATTAACAATCAAGAAAATCCCCACAGACATACCCAGAGGCCAGGCTCATCAGGGCAATTCCTCTGTTGAGACTTCTTCTCAGATGATTTCAGGCTGTCCAGTTGACATATATATATGTAAACAGAAGGTACTTATACTTCAGTAAATAAAAAGACCAGCGAATGGAAACATCAACCTGTTCCCAACCTGGCCAGTGTTAACAATTTCCTCATTTGACTCTTCTGCCTGCACTTCTCAGTCTTTCCCACTGCTCACTGTCACTCCCTTTTGCCTTCTTTCAGATGCCTTATTACTTATAAATAGCAAATCTATCTCTTACCTTTCTTCTATAGCATGCTATTTTAAAGCTCCTGATAGAAATCAGTCAAATAAAAGTTACCCTTTCAACTGGCTCACAAAAAAAAAAAAAGTGTTAAGATGTACTAAAGATGTCCAGGTTATATGACATCAGTAATAACTTTCACAGTGCTGGCTTAACCTCTTCATTGCCAAATTCCTTTTAAACGTGGCCACATTCTTACTCTCAGTCATGAAGTGTAAGAGGAAATGGCTTCAAGCAGCTAACAAAGTCCCCACATGACTAGTATGATTGCTGGCTCCTCTTCTCACTCCCAGTCTCCTCCTTCAAAGCTGGCTCACTGCACCTTCCTACAGGGAGTCTCCTTTGATTCTCCTTTTTATGTTCTTCCCAGAAAAGATCAAGCACCTCCACCCTCTCCTGTGAAAATCTGTAACATCTTATTGTTTTTCTCTCTATACATAAGGTATTGAATCACAACTATGGAAACAAGAGTTTTAATAAAGTGAAACAAACCCTACCATGCCACATTTGCTGCTGCTTACTGAGTCCCAAACTAGACAGAGGTCTTTTAACTTCTGTAGCTTTTTTGGTGTGCACAAGCATACCTAGGCCAGCTAACCTGTGATTCCAAGTCACTCTTTCAAAAAAGTATTATTCACATGTATATGTGTTTTGTGCATGAGATAGGAGTCTAGTAGAGAGGGGAGGACAACTTTGTGAAGCTTGTTGTAACTCCTTGCAGATTTTCACAGGTTCCAGGGGCTGAACTGGGTTGTTAGGCCTACAGAGCAAGTACTTACCCACTGGACCATCCTGTCAGCCCCCAAATCACTCTGGATATAAATAAACACCAGTTCTCAGAGTGTTTCATGAAGCATGACTGGAATCTATCAGTTGGTTAGATATGAGCCTGACTGCAGAGTGGTTAAGTAAGACCCTCAGCACTACCCAACCCACAGGACACATGCCTGAAAGAGGCACCCTAGGAGACCTGCCTGTGTCCTCTCAGGGCGGGTCATCATACTGGAACAGTAGCACATTGAGAACAAGAACAATTAAAACGTATATTTTAAATTTAATATGTATTTAAATTGATATTTTAAAAATAGTGAAACATTGTTTCCTAGAGACTAGGAAAGAAGAACACTTGCCATCTCATTCTTCTAGCACAGAGATTATGAAGAAAACTTCCTTTCCTTTTCATATTTTATGACTTATAGATTATGTTTATATACACTATTGTATTCACCTTATCTTTTATTACTGTATTGTCTGCTTATTTTAATAGAGTCACAGCTATCCAAGAAGTGAAGTCACCATATTTACTTAGTCAATTATTTCTCCTTACTAAAAATGGTATATATTTTACATAAGCTCAAGCCCTTTTGTGACATTACTGAATAAGAATATGACTAAACACCTTGACTTTCTGAAGCGTACTGCCCACATGCTTGCTTACATCTGTCATGTCTGTTGGGTCACTAGCAAAGGTAGACAACTCCAGATTCCCAAAGACCTGCTTACCTGCATTTCTTCGCATAGCCCTTACCCACACCAGTCATTACCAAGTTCTTAGTGGCCTGTGACTCTGCTGCCGTCACACACACTAAATATGTATGTATGTATGTATGTATCACTTCTAGAAGACACCCTCTGTGTTTATGTTTGTGTTTTATTCTTTTTGTCTAGCCTTTTAACTTTTATGTAAGAGATGGGCCATTCTGCATCTCCCAACAGTCCACTTCGGTGTGTTTCACATATGAAGCATGCACTGGGCATTTAATTATTCCTCATTAAAGGATAACATCCAGAAAATGCTAGCCATTGTTGGAATCTTATTAGTCTCTCCACAAGTTAAGACACAAAACCTAAGAAGTACTCTGCGACCAACAGCAGGACTGTCCCCTTCCAGCGCAGGAACGCAAGCCCCTGCCACATAGCACTTCCTCTGGAGGAAGCCCTGCATGCTGCAGGGGAGCCCGTTAAGAACAGGATGTTCCACACGGAGTTTTGAAGCCTTCCATCCTGCCTGGGGTGCTCCTCAAAGTTCAGAAAGTAAACTCAAGCTTCAGAAAGTCCCTGAAACTGACCAAATGGACTAGGCTTCTACTTCCCCCAAGCTTATATAAGCAGTAAGGACCGCTGCTGAGAGACACTCTCAGCCCAACCCAACCACCTAGGAGAGGCAAAGACCAACAAAGCCTTGTGGAAATTCCTGTCAAGTTGCCTGCAAAGTGTACATTACGGTACAGGTTTCCAGCTTCCACAAGCCACCACCCACTCTGAGGTGGGCTCCGGTAATGATGCAGCTGTCTTTGAGTCATTCCTGCTCCTTATTGGGGTTATTGGTAACCCCAATAAAACTCATTGGTTCACCAAGCTGCACTTTGGTGGTATCTTACTTTGACCTATCATCAGATTCCTGTCTGGGGTGAGTAAATGTTTGTTCATTTCCCCAGGAATAGTGTCACACACTAACCACATGGTTTAAGAAAAGAGGCTTTTGTTGGCAAGCTGCGTTTTCACATCATCATTAAGTCACATAAACTCCCTTTCACACACAGTTGGCAGTGTGGAAGATGGGAGGATGTGTGATACTTGTTTTGCTAAGTCACAGTCCTCAGATCACTGTCACGTGTATTGTGTGCACTAAACAACTAAAGTTCATACTGTCACTTACATAGTTGTTCAAGCTACGCATCTAACTGCTGCCACTGTGACAGCATGGTAGTGTGTTTGTCAATCACCCATTCTACAATAGAAAAAACTGTAAATACAGTTTAAAAATTTAAACACACCAAATATCACCCAATACTTCTATTTCTCTTTTCCAGCCTACTTTTTAATTGTGTGGTTGAACACATGTGCATACATTCATGTGCCTATGTGTGTGTGTAGAGGCCAGAGGTTAATATCAGGTGTCTTCCTCTGCTGCTGCCATCTTATATAGTTGGGGTTTTGTTTTTGAGAAGAGGCCAGTCACTGAACTTTGTCATTGCTATTTCAGCTAGGCTGGTTAGCCAGTGAGCCCCTGTCTCTGTCTCCTGGCACTAGAGCTAGAAAGCACCATGCCCAGCTTTTATGTGAGTTCTAACTCTGAACTCAGGTCCTCATGCTTATGTAGCAAATGCTCTTTCCTACTGAGCCATCTCCCCAGCTCTAATTGTAATTTTTGTTGCAAGGAAATGGCCAAGCAAAAAAAGAAAGACACAGTGTCAATTTTTTTAAGTCAATAAAAACAAAACAATCTATGTGTTCCCTAAGCTGCAGCATGTATGCAGAATACCTGTTAATCTAACAATATCTCAGGTCCACAAGAACACTGTTAAGATGACAGCTGTGGGTTTTAACCTTGCCAAGGTTTGGGGCACTGAGCCACATGTGTTGAATGGGTGTACTTTCTCTGAAATGCTTAGGGGCAGCGGCACCCAGATTTCAGATTTTAAAATATTTTCATACCCATAATGGGTCTTTTGGGGGTGAATATAGATTCACTTATATTTCTCATTTATACACAGCTGAAGAACGCTTCCTGCAGTGTCTCCAGAGCACCTGTGTCCTAAGACATCAGTTGGAAGAAAAGCAGGTGTGGAGTTCTCTACTGGAGCATCAAGTCAGAACTTTATATTTTAAGATTAATCACATTAGGTTTGTTTGTCTATTTTAAATAATTGTAGTAACTCTACCTTACATTTTGGGATTGTTACATCTCCTAATTAACACACAAATACATCAGAGACATGGTTAGGATTATGTAATTTACCTTTAAAACCTTTAAAATGATTCAAAATTTTTTCTTATATATTGATTTTTATTATGGTTGAAATAAGTATAAATATAATTTAATAATGAATTGTTAGGTCCTGGGGGGAAAGAAGAAGGGGCACATGAGTGACATGCTGTACTCATGAAGGCTGGAGTCCAGCACCCACACACCAAGCCAGGTGTCTCATAAGCATGTGTGCCCTCAGTATTGGGTGCTCTGAAGGGGCCAACATCCTCTGTGGACTTCTGCGCATCCATAGGCACTCTTGCCCACGTACAAATATGTATGTACACACTCACACAAACATACACAGAAATACACACATATAAATAAAAGTAAATCTTTAAAAAAAGAGAGAGATGGAAGCACCTTTAATAAAAAAATAGATGCAGCTGCTCCACAGTTGACATGAAACACCAACAAGCCTCTGCCATTTCAGAGCTAGGGGTCTTTAACATTACAGATGCTGCCTTTTAATTTCTGAAGGAGCTGACAGATGAGATGGTGTGAAAACAATGATTTGATTTATAGTCTCACTGCTGTCTCCCCAGTGGTTCTTGAGGCAGGTCTTGAAGGCAGGGAGTCCTTGGCACAAGTCACTGAAAATGTTGGAAAAACCTAAGACACTCTGCCTGCCAAGTGCCCACTGTTTGCAAACAATTTTACCTGTTAACTTCAGTAGCACTCATGAGTTTCCTGAGCCAGTCTACAGTGATGCATCAAAACTTCTGCTGCAGACTCGGAGAAGAAACTCCCCACATCAAAAGCACAGGCTAATAAAGTTACTATAATTAAAAGGAAACACAACTCCAAGCTTCCTGGAAGCCAAAGCAAATAGAAACATGAGTTACATAATTCCCAGTGGTGGACAGAGGAAGCATGCCAGATCACAAGGAGGGAAGCATGCCTTCTGAAACAAGATTCTCAGAGCCTGAATGTGAATTCTGATGTTAGGAGCTAAATGCAGTAAGAGACAATAGGCCACTTTATAGAAAATGTAGGAATCTTCTTATTATGAAATAGCTTTTATGTATAAAATACTCAAGACATTTTAAAACACTTCCATGTCAAAACAGGGGCACACACAAGATCAGTCAACAGATAACAAATTAACCCCTCAGGCACTCCAATTCAATGCCTGCTTCATAACTACAAACAAACAACAGAGGATCCAGACAGGCAGTCCCTCTTTCCTGGAGGGACTTCTGGTATCCAACTTTTCTCTTTTCATCATAAGTCCCTTAAGTACCTTCCAAATCTGCTGAGTCCATCCCAGCTCTTCCCTGAAGCTCAAACACCTACTGCCCAAAGCTGAAGTCAGGCTGCCCAAAGGAAAGACCCAGACACATCCTTTACAAACATCTAATTTGAAATATAAAATGTAGGATTAAATGGGGTTCTGGTGATCTACTTTGGTTTGAAATTAGAAAAAAAGTTATTGTCTCACTCTCCAAAATCACAACAATACTTGTGTATAAAAATCAAAAGGCACTGGAGAGGTAGCTCAGCGGTTAAGAGCACTGGCTGCTCTTCCAGAGGACCCAGGTTCAGTTCCCAGCACCCACATCGCAGCTCACACCTGTCTGTAACTCCAGTCGAGGGATCTGACATCTTTATACTAATGCACATAAAATAAATAAAGTAAATAATTAAAAAATTCAAAAGGCTTTTGCTGAGGTGGACTCCAACTCAGAATCTTCAAAGCAGCCATTCTCAGTTACCTGGAGTGGAACTTGAACCCTCTACCTATTCCACAGTTATACAAAGGAGAATTAGACTACAAAAGCAGAGCAGTTTTCTGAAAGGGTTAAATCTAAATCCTGGCTTATCTACTCATGAGCTCTGAGGCACTGGTTAGTTACTAGCAACTGTCCTTATCCCTAAGGTTGTTGAGCACCAAGTGAGCTGATATTCTAGAACAATATCCATGGCCAGTTGGACCACGTGGGAAGGCCAGTTGCTTAGTCAAGTTTGTACCCTCAGTTATTCTCCAATCTAACTGTTCATAGTCTTGTTTATAGTGAATATGCACTCCTCAAAGAGTAGGTTAGCATTCTGTTTAAAATAAAAACCCTCAACAACAAGGCTAATGAAAATAACCCATGTTTCAGTTATGCAGACATTGATCAGGGTCACTAAAGCCCCTATCCAGCTAACTGATGTTTCTCCTCAGTCCATCCTTTACTTCTCTTTTATTCTCTTTGACCAAAACTTTAAAACTGGAAAATAAGCAGAGTTTAAAGACAACTATTTGATTAGAAGTCCTTTCTCTATACATATCTTACCAATTATTTAATAGTGTTTAGTTCATCTTGGATTCACCTAATATTATCTTTCTCCAGAATTTGGTTCCAAAGTCATATGAGTGACAACTGCATAATCTTATTCCCTTTGATATCTTGGCCTACAGAGTGTTTCTCCCACAAGGCCCAACCATATATGTCCGAGTTGTGCCAGATGGCTGTCTCTTCAGCTCAGAGCACCTCAAGAAGGTTACATTCTCATTCAGAAAAGGTAAATGCTCACATCATGAAGCACTGTCAGGAAGAGAGAGGGCTATCATCCAGCACGTGGGACAAATATTCATTCATCAGCACGAAAAGGCTGAATGGCATTCATCTGCACTCTTTAAAAGACATTTTCCTCAGTTATGTGTTTTCCTATTGCAAAGAGGAGTATGAACAAGTGAATTGATGCAGGTTAAGGAAGATGCAATTCACATAAGGTAGCATTTCCCTTAAAAATTCCTAGTGGGTCTGATGCCATGCAACAGTAATACTGCTTTTAGGTTAATTCTCTAATGTGGCACATGATACATGCATGTGCATGAGTGTGGGAGCCAAAGGACGAATTTGGCTGTCACTGCTCACAGGCCATCCGTTTTTGAGATGGGTTTGCCCATCGTCCTGAAACTCTCCAAAGCTAGGCTGGTAAGTCACAGAACCTATCTCTGCATCCCCAGTTGTGGGATGCAAATGAATGTCACTATACCTGGCTTTTCTAATGGCTTTTGGGAACTGAACTCTGGTGTGTCTCCTCAGCTGCTAATGTAGTGGATTCTTTTAAGAGGTCTGCAGAGAAAGTAATGGGAGATGTTTTTGTGTGTTCTAAAAGTTTAGTATCTCATCCAGTCAACAGAACTCAGTTTTCACCTAATCCCTAACCTGGTTTTCATTCCAAGATGACAGAGGGGAAGTAATAGTCTTAGCAAAAGGCCAGGGAAAGTACATGCCCATCTATTAAAAAGGGAAGGAAAACAGGTGAGAATATTAGTCGAAGCTGACTAATAAGTATTCCCAGGGCAGGAAATGCTATCTGACATCTATCTTTAAGTCTTCGAACTGACACATCTGTAGAAACCTTAGGCTGGGATCTATTGGACCACTAACTGCTTTTCTGAGTGAAGGTACCTGCAACAGCTCTCAACTCTATTACATCAGCCATAGTTCTTACATGGCAGCACACCATCCACCATCGAGCCAAGCACTGGGACATTAACAACATTTTTCAGTTTCTATTTGAATATAAAGTGGGAAGTCACATGTGATTCTGCAATTGACTTTACACAAGTTGCTTTCTTTAACAAAAACAAAGGAGAAAATGTCAGAATTATTTTATAAGCTAATATCTTGGGGAGGTACCCTGAAAAGACTCCAAATTCAACCACAGTGTTGGAAAAAAGCAAACAACAAAACAAACACTTTTACCATACCATGGGAGAAGTCCTCCTCTTTAGTCTAAAATAATCTTTTTATTATGTACTCAGAAATGCAATTTATCTAAGTATTAGTAATAAAAACTAACACAACAAAATACAAGATCAATAATATAAAACTAGTCCTTCTAGAAGGTTTCAGCAATAAATTCTCTTCTTGTAGTCTCTAGAAACTGGCTTTCAAAAGACAGTACTAAGAATAATTTAAAAGATACAGTTTCCACTGTGGAGTCACTTAATTTGTCGGCAGTGGCTGAAAGTCTACTCCATGCCAAACAGTGATCCCTATAGTGGGCAATCAGCACTTTCCAGGCCACCATGCTTCATATTTAACTGATAATCTCAGGACCTCTGTGCTCCCATTTAACCGCTTATTTCCAACAACTTCTGGCCATCTATATGAAGGTTCAGGTGAACCCCTTCTTTTGCTTATCCTCGATCACCTATTTGGCCCTGAGAGTCTGTGGCTTTGGGTAAGAGTTTGTGGGAGAAAGAAAGAGGCGTAAGCAAATGTCCCTGATGACTTCTGAGGCTTTCCCCCTTTCATTTTAAGAAGATCTAAAAAGGACAAAACAAATTACTTGACAGAACTAGTTCAAAATGTTGAGAGACATAAAAGTGTTCTTTAAAACTGTAAAATGCTTTTCTATCATTATTAGACAGAAATTGCTTGGCTATTCTGGTGATGCCAACTAATCATGTGATTATTATGAGTATCAGAAGTTCCCTACTATCTGAACTGCTACAGAGAGAACTAAGAAAAATCTGTAACATCTTTATGATGCTCACTGTAGTGTTTAATTAAAGATGTCAATACCCTGTGGCAGTCAGTTAATGCTGAAGGAATAGTAAAGGAATTGTAACTTCACTGACTTCTAAACAGTGGTCTAACAAGGGAATGGAATTTCAGTCAGGATCTCAATTGTGCTTTCATATGACAATATAAGCTCTCTAAACTTCAGTCTCTCAGCTATAAAACGTGGCTGATAAGGAAGCCACAGCATTTGAATAAAGGAAAAGGCAACATTCAGCATGTCTATGTAAGAGAACTTAACATCCCTTCATATCTTTTACTAAGCAGTATAAACTGCGGGTCAGCTGTATACTCTCTTGAATAGGCAAGAATTCTGTAGGGCTTAACTTTTTGTTGGTTTATCTATCCCTTCCCATTTTTATGTAAAGAGAACTGAAATTTCAGTATCTTTCAAGTAGCCCATCAACTTTCTGAATAGCTTCACGAGGCCATTCTGATTATCCACGTTGGTCAATCACACTTCCGTGAACTGCTGTGCGTGGACCTAGAGCAAGCTTCCACCCACCGTTAGTTTATCAATGCGGTTTAGCACTCTGCCTCGGACAGACTCAGCAAAGGTAATAAATAAAGCTGTGAGCGCAGACAGTGTTCATTATCTCTTTACATTGTTTACATAAAAGATCACAAAGATTTTCAGAAGTATATATTACATTTCTCTATATATAATCATTTACTCAAGCAAAATACCATTATTTCCTTATAGCACTTCAATAAAAATGGCAACTAAAATTAAATATTTGGGCTGGTTCCATCTACAAAATCTATGCACATGTTTATAAATGTGTATCATCCAAAGAAGGCACTATTAACCACAGCCAACCTCACACATGGCTGCTATTTACTAATTTCTGTGTTTTCTTCTTTGGGGCACTGTTCTAGGATACAGCCTTAATGAATAAACCTGGTATGGTTAATTATGTTGCTATACTAACAATAAAAAGTTGGCCCACTTCCATTTTGACTGGAAAAATCTTCACTGAGGATAATGAACGGAGACTGAAAAGCCCACCACATAGAGAGGCATGGGACCCACCAGAACAGGAGGTTCTATAAACAAGCCAAATAAAGTCAAAACTAGATACTAATTCATCATATATGCAAATGCCAACCTGACAACACTGGGTAGGAATGTGGTTGTTAGTTGCTCTTGATTAAACTTTCTACATGATGCTTTTCACCTTGAAAGTATCCCCTAAGCACATTTTGTTGTTGTTGCTCTCAGAGTGATTTAAAATTTTTCCATTTTAAAACTTATTCTTGTTGGGTATAGTGGCTTGGTGTATTACCAGTATCTGAATTAAAAACCAGCATAGACTACATAATAAATCCCTCTCAAAATGATTTTAAACACATACATAGAAAGACAGACACACACATAGGTGCACTCGCACACAGGGGAACATACAATGTCTTTTATTTTCCTAAATGGGGGAAAAAAGAAAGAAAGAAAATGAAATCATTAAAGGCTGCAGAGGTTTTCAAATGTTCCATGCTAGGAAGGGGGACTCTTACCAGTGAGTCACTGACATAGCTGTAGCTGAGCATGATAGAAAAGTGGATGAGTGAGGAGCCAAGAAAGTAGATGGGAAGGCCAATGAAAGGCCCTGCTGTGCCCTGACATCATCATGAAAGGCAGCTGGAGAGATGGACTGCATGAAAAGCAGAACATACTGTAATCTAACTTGAGGTGAAACAGAAGCCATTGCCTTCCATTAGATGTAATATTTTCAGGAATGCAACCTGGAAATATTTCATCATAAAGGCCCAATTGCTAAGAAAAAGAAATACAACTTGTGTAAAATCTTTAGGTATTACAAAGCTATTCAGACATTAAATGAACTTAATCAGTGCCTGAAAAAAAGTTAGGAAATGTGCCAAAATAACTGTGTTCTTATTGACAGTGGGATAACTTGACTGAGCCATAAAACAGTATTGTTCTTAGCAATCACCAAGTTCCTAAGTAAAGCCATTACTTTAAAGCAAGTCTATGGTAATCTTAAAGGAAAATTCAGAGTGTTAAATATAAAATTTGTAAAAGCCAGGAAGAACGTAGGGGCTAGTGGAAGACAAAGGGAAAAGTGTGATTGGGAAACTGAGGCTCAAGTGCTGAGTACACATACACAATAAGACCATGTCACAATAAACTAATTAAAAATGTGGCACATAAAAAATGCATACAGTCCACCCAATCACAAGGTATCTACCTTAGCACATAGACTTAGTACACTGTCCAGTCTCCTCTGTGATCATGTGACTGTGGTCCTGTGAGTTCATGTGATTATGTGGGTGCTGCAACCCACGTTGCTATCAACACCAAGAGGACCATTCCAGTGTCCCTCACATGGGAGAAAATTGAAACCCAAAAGCCAGTCTTCTGCTTAATGCACACCACACCACACTGCCCTAATGCAGAAATAGTGAGACAAATCACAAATGAGCAGAGATTGCTTTTGTTTGGGAAAATGAGGTTAAATCATCTACCATGGAGACCTGCTGATATCATAATAGTTGATACTGTGATCTGTGATCTGACACATACATGCTCAACTAAGGATGACTTTATTACCAGCATTAAAATCATCTTTCTATTAGAATGGCATTAATGAGGTGAGAGAACTATTCTATATACCAAAGCATCCAATCAGCACAGTGTTCTTTCCCTTCGACTACAATAGTTGTTTAATCTTTTTAAAGTTATTTCTACTTAATCACAAATACTCTCAAATAATGCAGTTACAACAAGAATTAAGAATCTGGTGCCGGGTATGCTGAAGAGATGTCTCAGCAGTTAAAAGCACTTGCTACTTGCAAAGAATACAGGTTCCTAACATCCATGCAGCTCACAACTATCTGTAATTCCATCTCCAGGGGAACTGACACCCTTTTCTGTCCTCCACAGCACCTGCATTCACACACAAACACACACACACACACACACACGCACACACACACATATGCATGTGCACATGTACACACACGCACATACAATAAAATGATTTTTAAAGAACCTGGGGGATTCGCCACAGGAGTAGCTCAGCATGAGAACACTTACCCAATATCTGTAAAGACCTATGTGGCATCATCACCAGAACCACACTTTTGTGAAGAATCAGGGTGGGGTGAGGGATTCTTACATAACTAGTGTATTAACTAACAAGTGAAGGCTCCCCATCAGAAGTGCTTGAGAGTCAAAATGTACAACTTCATGTTTCAGTATGACAACCTGACACTCATAGTACTCCGTTCTCATATAAAATGATCACCTGGATACTAACAGTTCTCATAAAATAGCAAAGAATATCACCCTCAAGACACAAAATTCATGAGGGCAAAAACTGCAAGAATAATTTAAGCCTCTCTTCCACAAACTCAACAAATAGTACTTGTTTCAAAGTACATTCTGGCTTTGTAAAGTGCTTATGATTTTACTGGAAAATGCAGAATGAAAAGGGCATCATTAACTTATACCTTACATGAGTAACAAAGTTTTATGTAATAGAGTATTGCTCTGAAATGTACTTTATTTGTATGATGGTAAAATAACTTTAAAACCATCATATGAGGACTAAGAGTCCTGAACATTTGGCCTTGCATACGTAGGGCACTCCAGTTTAAACACTAGCACTGCCCCTCCAAGAGAGAAAGAGAGAAAGAGAAATCACTGTTGAGAAGTATGAAGTATGAGAAGTAAGAACATTAGGAAGGCTTCTATTTTGTTATCAATATATACAAATAAGGAGCAGTTTATATTATCAGCATATACCAATAAGGAGCAGATTACTGAACACTGATGTTCCAGACACTATTCCAACTAAATAAAGAGAACACACAATACACAGAACAACAGATGAGCAAGACAGATAAATGTTTGGTATTACATCCTAATAGAACAAAGAACAGAGTAAAACAAGATAGAGGCATGCTGAGGTAGGAGGATTCCAGAAGGCCTGACTGAGGTGACATTTAAAGAAAGACGGAAGGTGAGGGAATTTGGGAAAGGAACCATCCCAGATAAGGAAGGAGCCAGCAGAGGACCCGTTTGGACACCCAGGGAAGAGGACAGTGGAGGAGAGGCAGAATGTCCGAGAGTGCAGAGGTGAGTGGGAAAGGGGAGCAGGCCACAGGGGTCAAAGGGCAGCCTAGCTGCTAGCTTTCAGCGCTGGAACAGCTGCCCTGCTGAGGCTGTGTGCAAGGAAGGGGAGACAGACCAGGGAGACCTCCTGGGAGTTTGTGGCAACAACCCAATCAAGAATTGACGGTGCCCTAGCCCAGGGTTGTAACCACAAAGCAAGTAAAGCAGGCTCCGGATATATTCTCAGGACAGGACCAAAGAGATGGGATGGCAGGGGCTAGAGTGAAAAGGGAAGCAAAAGCTCAGATGACCCACTGGCAAGGGCATGAGTGAGCCCCAGGATGATCCTTGGGACAAATCACCGGTAACCTCACAATGACCCCAGAGTCTTTAGCCTAACAGGAAAGTCAGATTTGCTGTTACCTATATATACAAAGGGATTATGGTCACAGCGATGAGGATGTGCAAAGGATCTCAACTTGTATTTTGTTGATTCTGAAGCAGTACTAGACATGCAAATGAAGTCTTGAGCAGGCAGCTATACTTAGTAGCTAAATTTTAAATGACAGTTTATTTTACAGACAGCTAAACAAAAATAAAGTCTAATCAATAAAATGAAACCTTAACTTCTAACATCTATTTGACTAGTCAATATAACACATTTTCTCCATTATTAACTTTCATTTAGTACATCGATGTAATGCTTCATCATAAAACTCCCAGAACGCTATTAAAAACCCTCAATGAACTCCTAAGCTATCCTAGCAGAATAATTTCATTCAATGCACAATTAAAAATGAGTATTAACAAATGGAGAAATAGGCTAAATCATTATTCAACAATATAAAAGGTTCAAATCACCCCCTGTGTAAATTATAATGATTAGAAATAAAATGGTAACAGATCTTGTCAGATTTCAACATAGTTTTCACTGAAGTCTTGGTATGCTTTGCAGATTCAAAATGGTGTGAATGTAGCACTCCATAGATACAACACTATTCGATCATAGATTTTAACAAAATGATGTGATTATTTTAAAAGATAATGTGAAAGAAAGAAAGAAAGAAAGAAAGAAAGAAAGAAAGAAGGAAGGAAGGAAGGAAGGAAGGAAGGAAGGAAGGAAGGAAGGAAGGAAGGAAACCTCAGCATTTTGATAGTTAATGCAGTCACAGTGTATGAGAATGACCCCCATTGGCTCATCCATTTGAATGCTTGACCTCTAGCTGGAAGGCCTTGTTGCAGGAGGTGTGCCACTGAAGGTAGGCTTTGAAGTGTCAAAATCCTGTACCATTCCCAGTTGGCTCTCTGCCTGTGTCGGATGAGATATAAGCTCTCAACTACTGCTTCCACATAACATGCCTGCCTGCTGCCATGCTCCCTGACGTTGATGGTCACGGAGTCTAGCCGCCTCAGTCGCAGTGTCCTTTCACAGCAATAGAAAAGAAACTAAGACACACTGTCTAGCAGCTGCATGCTGCCATGTATCAAACATAACCCAAATCAGGGGCTGACCAAATAAACAACTCCCTCGACTCCCAACTACACCACATTTCACAATTTTTGTCATCCTTCAGTTATGATTTTGTAGCACAGTTACAAATACAGAACTAGGGTCTACATGTGTACACATGGGCTTTCAAATGGCTAACCCATGAGCCCAGCTGTGAGCTTTGTGAAGACCATTACCTTAAATTGAGAGACAAGACAAATGCACTGACTTAAAAGGGAGCTGCCAGGAGAGAATGTGCATGCAACCTTAAGTATGATGTGATCGCAGGCAGGATGCTATTGAGATTCCTGTTTCCCAGTCCCAGAATTTCCAAAATTAACTATGCTAATCTCTAACACACACAAAAAAATTATAACCCAAGAAAGAGCTGGTATCATTGGCAAGTGGCCTATATCCCTCAGATTATGAAAACTGGACAGAAATGAGACATGTACTTTCAAAGAGATAGAAAAAGTCAAATCTGGTATCACAGAACTACCAGATTACCCAGCTAGTTGGCTGAGACAAGAGGATCACAAGTTCAAGGTCTGCAGAGTAAGTTCAGAGCCAACTTGGGCAACTTACTGAGTTTGGGGAGGGGCGGAGTATGCTGCGCTAGTAAAACCTATGTCTCCCATTTGTGAGGCCCTGGCAAGCTGAGACAGGAGGGCTGCAAAGTCCAGGCCAGCCCGGGCTTTCAATATAAAGAAGACAGACTGTCCTTCTACTCAAAACCTAAATCACCAACCAAAGAAAAAGCCAGTTGGCCTTTATTTATACTGTTATAACTAATTATTTCAATTATTTCTTTCTTCATCATTCATTTGCAATAGTAGAGATCGAACCCAGGGCCTTGGGCAGGTCTGAGCTACTCTATCCCCAGCACACCATTTAGACTCCTCTACTTATCACCTGGCATACTTGGTGCAATGCCTGGCACACTTAGCACAGTGTCACACATACAAATGCTCAATATTTACTGATTTAAACTTTTCTTACCTTCCCTGTCTATCTTCTCTCGCTTAAGCCTTCTTACCTGTGCTGCCTACTTTTATGTCAATATGATACAAGCTAGAGTCATTTGGGAAGAAGGAAACTCAGTTGATAAAAATGCTCCCATCAGATAAGCCTATGGGCAATCCTATGGAGCATTTTCTTTATTAGCAATTAATGTAGGAGGGCCCAGCACACTGGGGACAGTGCCACCCCCAGGCAGACGGTACTAGGTGATATAAGAAAGCAGGCCAAGCAAGCCATGGGGACAAACTAATAAGTAGCAGGAAGGTTCCTGCCTCCAGCTTCCTGCTTGAGTTCCTATCCTTTCAGCAACATACTGTGGATGTAGAACTATACACTGAAATAAAACCTTTCCTCACCAAAAAGTCATGATGTTTATCATAATTCAAACACCTAGCTGAGGCATCACCCTTACCTGACTATTTAGCATTCATTACAAAATGGAATGCTTTATCATACTAAGTTGAAGAAGGCAGATGCTAGGCCTCCCTTAGATGATACTATGACTACTGGGGTAAGGAAGTAATAGTTTCATTCTGTGGTAATAAAAATGTTTTGGAAGAAACAGTAAGGTCAGTTATACAAGACCTTCCCTTCATAGTTCAGGCCTAGGCCCAATGGTCATTCTTGCCCTTGTCACTGTGCTCCTTTTAATTGCTACAACACATGTGCTCTGCCCAAAAATATGAAGACATATTTATATTTAACCATGCTTTAAAATACATACATTATTCTGGTTCACCAGTGACATAAGCAGGGTGCAGTTTGTGAGTTCTGTTAACTGCAAAACACTGAATTGGATGCTTTAAAAGGGTGGATTGTATGAGTTCGAATCCTTTGGTTTCCAAATAACAGCATGAGCGGTAGTTTTTTAGGACTTAAGGCAAAGCGCTATATACTTCAGTATCTCAGAAGCTCCAAGATTCATTGACTTACTGAGGTTCACAGCACAGTCCTACAAATAAGAAAGATGCTATTCTCAGGAGACAGCTGAAAGAAGAAAATGTAAAACTCATTTTTAAAACGTATCTTAAATGAAAAAAACATAGAACGTTGAGAACTTGACATATTTTGATTAAGCAAATGTACCCACAGAAACATACTCATCTTCCAGAAAGGCACTGGATCTACTTTCCTGCTTACTAAAAATCTTTCCCAACTACTCCATTAACCATACACACTGACTTCTAAAAGCATCTTGTTTTTCCCTAAGGAGAAAATGTTACCTTCCCTTCATAGTTCAGGCCTAGGCCCAATGGTCATTCTTGCCCTTGTTACTGTGCTCCTTTTAATTGCTACAACACATGTGCTCTGCCCAAAAATATGAAGACATATTTATATTTAACCATGCTTTAAAATACATACATTATTCTGGTTCACCAGTGACATAAGCAGGGTGCAGACACTTGCTGCACTTCACAGTGCCGTATCTTATACCAAAGCCCAAAGGTTTGAAAGGAAGAAAATGCCCACCAAGTTTTCAGTAAGTAAATAAAAGCACACATCTGTATGCTTTCTGATTTTTCTCTCTAATTGTTTCTAATGACCTCCTCTAAGTACAATACTAAAGTCTAGCAATTATACTGCACACTCATCCCCCATCTCCACAGCAAAGAAAAAGCCAGGCTATCCATGAACACAGAGTACTGTGATGGACATTGAGCTGTATCATCAAAGAGTGAACTATTAGACAAGTAAATCTTTTTCCACTTAGAAAGCTGTATAAGAGCTTAAAAATTAATTTAAGCTCACTTTCTAAATCAAGGACATGGTTGGCAAATACAGTGTAGTGTATGTGTGTGTGTTTATTTAAGTAGCTTCACACTTTTCGAACATTGTAGCCTTCTGATGGTAGTAGCTTCTGTTAAGAGATATCAGACCCGAATGACTCACATACTTATAAAGATTAAGCAAAGTACATCACACTGAGTATAATTAACATAAAAATATTTTTTCAGGAAAAATTCAGCTGACAATAAACATAACCTCAATTAATGAGTTTTATAAACATGAAAAACCTCATGAGTTAATGTGATGACAAGATAGTAAATTCTGCCTAATGAATTTTCTAATCATCTTCCTTTTATTATTATTAGCGCAACTGGTAAGATATCCACATACAGATGGCAAGCATTACCTTTATGATAACATACTGACAACTGAGGGTCATGGTCAAGCTTATCTTCTTAGAGAGAACAAATCATATAAGCATTCTCTACTTTGGTAATATGAAAAAGAATTTGTCTTTTATCCACATAATGTGTATTAAAATCATGAATACATTGTTTACCTTCAGCAGGAAGCACATGCATTCATACCTTATAAACAATACCAAAATTAACAACAAGTGCATTCATTAACTCATGTAATCCTCACACAACCCAAAGCGACTTTACAGACAAAGTAGCTGAGTCCCAAGAAGGTGAGTATGTAGACCACAAGATTACACACAGAAAGAACCTATCCAGTCTCCTGAGAAGAAGGTGAGTATGTAGGCCACAAGGTTACATACAGAAAGAACCTATCCAGTCTCCTGAGAAGCCACCACTGCGTAACACTACCTCTGTCTCACAGTAACATGAGCCATCAGCACCCTGAGCACAGACAGAATCAGCACGGATGTGGTACCTGAGGTGGGCCTTAAAGTCTACATGGAGAAAAGGCCCTGCTTGAACACTAGTGTAAAGGCTTGCAGCCTCTGCCCAGCCTGTCTGGCCTCTGCCTCACAAGCCAGAGTGAGAATAGAGAGATGGACAGTCCACAGACCACAGGAATATCTGAGAACACATGTAAGCCATATTCTAACTTCCAGTTAGAATGCTCCTAATTGCTTTCTTGGAGCAAACACTTAACTTGTTTTCAAGAGACAAGAGCCGCCAACATATAAACTGTCAGGCTACTAGCAACAATTTCTGTAGAGGGAAAAACATTTTATTAGAGAAAGACTATAATAATAATGATACATACCCAACCAGTTCTGTTCAGTCCACAGGGGAAAATGATCTGAGAGTTATTAACAGCATTCCTAGGCCCCTGAACCTGGCTGGTCAGCATTCAGATGGAGAGCTCTGCTCCCAATGGGAAAGCTTCCCTCATGAGTCCAATTACAGAATCTGCTTGAATAAGGTAACATGAAAGCAGCTACTCCTGAAATGTCAGTGCAAGTAGACGGGAGAGACAAGTGGTACTCAGGATGCTACTTTGCTTTGCTAGTTACTTAAATATTTCATTCATGGGAAACTTTGAGGGTCTTCACTAAGAGCTGTGTATTCTGTGTATACCTCACAGTAACCCGCCGTGGCTTGCCTCATGTCCCATGGTTGCTGTTTTATAGCTTTATACCAACTTGACATAAGCTAGAATTATCTGAAAGCCTCAACTGAGAAAATGCCTCCTGCATAAGATCTGGCTGTAGGGCATTTTCTTAGTTAGTGGGAGAGCCCAGCTACTGTGAGTGGAGTCACCCTGAGCAAGTGGTCCTGAGTTCTATAAGAAACCATATTAAGCAATCCATAGGGAGCAAGCCAGTAAGCCGTACCCCTTCATGCCCTCTGCATCAGCTCCTGCCTCCAGGTTCCTGTTTTGTTTGAGTTGCTGTCCTGATTTCCTTCAATGATAACACTGCCCTGTCATTCCCCACCCCTCTGACCCACCTGTCACTCTCCCCTCTGACCCTCCCTGTCATTCCCACACCTCTGACCTAGCCACACCAGACTTCTTCCTGCATCCTAAACACTATATAATGGAGAGTTAGTCCTCTCCGTGCATCTGAGAATTCAACCAAGAAAACAAGCAGGGGCGTAAGGAAGTGCTTCTCTTTTGCTTATCATTACCCCCTAAAACAAGACAATACAGCCATACACTCAGAGAGCAGAACCCTAACACTATGATGGACACTGTAAGTGAAACAAAGATAGACATGAGGTCTCTATAGGCCATAAGTACAGCATTTCATAAATGTGACTTGAACATTCTAGATTCTAGCATCTGCCTACAGCAGATGTGTGCTGTGCTGTGGCTGTGTTTGTTTTCATTAGGACTTGCGGCATATGAAGCTTATCATGTAGAGTCCTCTATACCTTCTTTTTTTTTTTATACATTTTTGCTTTAAGAACAATCTGTGACACGAGAGCCTCCCTAGTCCAACCAGAAGCAGAGTCCTTCTCTGAAATTAGTCACTTGTTTTTCTTCATAGCCATCACAAGATCTTTTTACTCCTCCCCTTCCTCATAAAGGCAGTTTTCATTTTTGTCTTGTTCTGAAACAATTCCTGGTCAGTCTTCAAGGCTGAAACATAAGCCCCACAGAGACTGCAAGTTCCCCATGTCTCCTTCATAACTGAGTAACCAGCAGGCAGGATTGTACTCAATGTTAAATGACTACTAATCTTAAATTACTGCACACGCCTTCTCCTGCTCGTTTACTGGCGGTGTAGGTGGTTTTTTGAACACGCCACCACCTTACACATCCCTGCAAAAATCTAATTCTACTTTGCCACTTCCTAGTCCCCAATACCACCTTAAACCTAAGTGGGCATTCCTATGTGACAAGATGCCCACTGAAAACACCTCACTGTTTAAAATGATGATGAACTAGAAAACAAAAGAACACTCTGAGCATGAAGAACAAGCAATTTCCTTTATTCAGCAATTCCCTGAGTAAACGATCCCACTAACCTACATGTCAGTGAGCTGAAAACTCTGGCAACTAATGTTAAACAGCCTTCTTCTTATAAGCTGGGTGCATCTGGCCACACACGGCTAGAAGATAGCAAAACCTTAATATTAATTTTACATAGAATTTTAGTTAGAATTTCCATTGTGATGAACACCAAGACCTAACGCAGCTTGTCAATTACCATGTCACACTCCATCTCTGAGGGAAGTTGAGGAAGGGGTTTAAGGCCCTGAGAAAAGCACAGCTGCACAGGTCATGCAGGAACACTTCTTTTTTGTTGTTTTGTTCTTAATTATTTTGTTTATTTTCTGAGATTTTATCATTTATCACTTCAATTAATTTGATTTTAATTAACTAAAATACAGGTGCTATTTTATACCCTTGGAAGGAGATGAACAAAATGATGAACAATAAAATGAGTTAAGATATGGAACAACTAATATTCTTTTTTCATTAAATATTTTTTTAAATTTGTAATAGTCTTATTTAATTTATTTTTTAAAAAAATCTTCTCTACTCAATAGAAACAATGAAAGTCACATTTCAGAAACTTTTTTTTCATTTATTTATTACATTTTTTTCACTTTGTATCCCAGCTGTATCCTCCTCCCTTGTCCCCTCCCAATTCCACCTTACCTCCCTCATCTCCTTCCATGTTCCTCCCCAAGTCCACTGATAGGGGTGGTCCTCCTCCCCTTCCATCTGCTCCAAGCCTATCAGGTCTCATCAGGACTGGCTACATTGTCTTCCTCTGTGGCCTGGTAAAGCTGCTCCCCTTGACCCCGCTCAGGGGGAGGTGATCAAAGAGCCAGACAATGAGCTCATGTCAAAGACAGCCCCTGTTCCCATTACTAGGGTACCCACTTGGAGACTGAGCTGCCATGGGCTACATCTGTGCAAGGGTTCTAGGTTATCTTCATGCATGGTCCTTGGTTAAGAGTATCACTCTCACAAAAGACCCCTGTGCCCAGATTTTTTGGTTCTGTTGCTCTTCTTGTGGAGCTCCTGTTCCCTCCAGGTCTTTCTATTTCCCCCTTCTTTCTTAAGATTCCCTGCACTCTGCCCAAAGTTTGGCTATGAGTCTCAGCATCTGCTTTGATACCCAGCAGGATAGTCTTTCAGAGGCCCTCTGTGGTAGGCTCCTGTCCTGTTCCCTGTTTTCTCCCTCTTTCCATGTCCATCCCGTTTGCCTTTCTGAGTGAGGATTGATCATCTTATCCAGGGTCCTCCTCTTGCTTAGCTTCTTTAGGTGTAGAGATTTTAGTATGTTTATCCTATATTATATGTCTAATATCCACTTATAAGTGAGTATATACCATGTACGTCTTTCTGCTTCTGGAATACCTCACTCAGGATGATCTTTTCTAGTTGCCATTTGCCTGCAAATTTCATGATTTCCTCGTTTTTAATTGCTGAGTAGTATTCCATTGTGTAAATGTACCTCACTTTCTGTATCCATTCCTTTGTTGAGGGATATCTGAGTTGTTTTCAGATTCTGACTATTACAAGTTAAGCTGCTAAGAACATGGTTGAGCAAATGTCCTTGTTGTACACTTGAACATCTTTTGTATATATAAGCCTAGGAGTGTTATAGCTGGATCTTGAGGAAGCACTATTCCCAATTGTCTGAGAAAGTGCCAGATTGCTTTCCAAAGTGGCTGCATAAGTTTACATTCTTACCAGCAATGGAGGAGCACTTATTGGTTTGCTCCTCACAGCTTGTTCAGCCTGATTTCTTACAGCACCCAAGACCATCAGCCCATGGTGGCACCATACATAATAAGTGGGGTCATTTCACATTAATCACTAATCAAGAAAGTACAAACAGCCCTGACCACAGGCCAGTCGGGTGAGGCATTTTCTCCATTGAGGTTACCTTTAGCAAATAACTCTCCCTTGTGTCAAGCTGACATAAAACTAGCAAGCACAATTACCAAGTGATGATTTTAAGATGTACTAACTGGTTTTTAACACCTATACTTACATTATTTGACAAAGGCTACTTAAATTCTGAATTTCATATTTAAGACAGTTATAATATTGTTTGAACTCAATTTGGGGGTTCACAGTCCATGAAAATGTAGCACTTTTTAAATATTCCATTTCACTATGAATATTTACTATTATTATTGTTATTATTACTTTCACAGTGAATTACTAATTTCCCACTAACATAGTGGATCAGAGACAAAATGAATCTGTTACAGTTAAGTTTCCAGAATCCATTTGCCCTTTAAGAAGAACTGTGAAATTCTTGAGCAACACAATACAAAGCTAAACCTATCCAGGGATAGTACAGGGCATCTGACTAGTCCCAGAGTATGTAATTTTACAGCAAACTGTGTAGGGTTTTGTTCCACCACATTGAGACATCATTGAAAAGCAAAATGACCTATTACATCAACTCTAGAAACTTCTAGGAGATTTGACAACAATTTAATATAGTAACAAATTTAATTTCTCTTCACAATCTTAAAATATAAGATCATCCTTTTTCCCCTGCCCTGGCTGCTTGGCCTAATCCTGCTCAGCTGTGCGTCTGGCTGGTACAAGTCAGGTGCTGAAGTGATGAAAACGCAGGAGGAAGGCAAATCTTTTTACCCTGACCTGGAGGGCATCATGCTCACTCAAAAGAAGCACTGCTCCTACCCCAGGGTCTCACTCCGGGTAGCCTGGCCCTCAAGCTCCATGGATCTACATTTTCAGTCATTCCACCTTGTGCTGCTTTTGTAGGCTCTGGCTATGCAGTGCCCTTCTGCCGAGCACCAAAGCCTGTCCATGCTGGGTTCTACATGCTGGCAAACTTGAGCCTCATGCCAAAATGTTCATTGCTGAGACAATGAACAGTTCTGCCATTTCCCAGAAAAACCTGAACTAGCTCTGGACCAGCACTTACTTTCAGTGCTCAAAGCGTAATCTGTCACCGCCTTCTGTCTTACCAATTACAAACAGCTCCCAAGTCATTCCACTCTGAATAAGGCCTCAAACTGTATCATGCAGTTCTACCATGAGTGAGAGTGCGTCACAACATGGCAATTCTACAGAGATAGCACAGCAAGCCCTCAGAGAAACACCAAGAACAAAGTCCTAGGTCTGCCACTTCGTAGATGGCCTTGGGGACTGTCTCACCATCTGTGAAACTAAGTCTAAAACTAATATCAACCTCAACTGACCCTCACAAAGATTAAATAGGAAAACTCTGACAAGGCATGTCCATTGCCTCTATGGCTGGAAGCATCCACACATCCCAACTGTCAGGAATCATGCTCCCCTGTTTCTCATTCATCCTAAAAACCAACAAAGATCTGAAATGGCAGATGAGTAAAGAGCTCTCACCCAAGTGGGCAACATAGCCAAAACAGTTGAACCCCAAGCACCAGAAGAACAGGCAGCAACAGCGCTCAGGAGGAAGAGTGCAGATCTCAATAGAGGCCCTTTTGTGAAGATTAGTTCTCTTCTTCTGATCATTTTAACTTATGACCGTATCTCTTCACTCACACAGTTAAGAAATCCACCTGCTGGTACTGGAGCACAAGACAGATTGCAGCTTATGGATGTGCCTGGTTCTAGTTAGATTTCTGTTGCTGAGATGAAGCCATAACCAAATGCAACTTGGGAGAGAAAAGGGTTTATGTGATTTACAAGTCCATCCCGGCAGAAAGCCAGAATAGGAGCTCAAAGCAGGAACCCGGAGGCAGCGACCACAGAGGCACATTGATTGCTGGCTTGCTTAGCTGGCTTTCTCACACAGCACAGACCCACCTGCTGGGTAGTATTGCCAGCAGAGATGGTCCCTTTCAGAGAGAGCCCACAGGCCAACCTGATGGAAGCAATTCCTCAGCTGACTGAGGTTCTTTCTTCCCAGTTGACTCTAGTTTATGTCAACTTAACAGAAACTAGCACAGGGTCATCCTAGAATAATTTGTTGCTTATGCACCAAGACTTGGATATCCCATTATTCAATTTCATAGTTCTAAGTAAATTTGTATTTTTAAAAAATTATCTGAATAAAAAGTTCTATAAATGCAAATACAAATATTTTCACTGTTCTTAAAATAAAATGTGCCAAAAGGAAGCTTTGTCTTGGAGTAAATTAATGATTAGTTGATAAATGATTCAAATCGGCAAACAGAATAATCACTGTAAGGAAATAATTCAGATATACAAAAATAGTTTTCAAGATAGCTTAAAAAAACAGAGCACTCCGAGAATTAAAATACTGCATATTACAAAGTTATATGGCACTTTATATCTAACACACACAGGCAATAAACCTGAAATAATACCCAGTTATACCTATGAACACAATAAAAAATAAAATGTTTGCCACCATTATAAAATGTAATTCCAGTGTAATTACTTAATATATGTTTTCAAGCACATTCACATATGTTCTCAATGCAAGACAAAGCAAAACAAAGAAAATACTATGGTAATGCACACTAAACTCCTTTCATCATGCAGCATCTTTATAAGAAGATAAATATTATCTAAAGAAGGATTTGAAAAAATAACATTTTTAAATTTAAAAGAAGCACAGATTTTTTTTTTTTTTTTTGGTGATTTTACAGAGACAGTAATACTTCTTGGATTTGCTTGGTTCAACAAAGTTTCTGTTGCTGGGAAGAAACCATGACCAAATGCAACTTGGAGAAAAAGGATTCATGTGGCTTACAGGTTATAGTCCATCAGTTGTCAAGCTGAGGTAAGAGGCAGCACATATGTACCCATGAAGCCTACCTGGCAAATAGGAATGCCCTGAAAGGCCATGTGCTGGCTGTGTATTGGTTGAAAAATCAGCCTCAAGGCAAAGGTAAAAGGAGAAGTGGACATACACTCCTGTCAGCAATGAAAAAGGTCATATTTAAAACCATAAAAGAAGGTAAAGAAACAGGAGTATAACTCTAAACTCCTAAAGCAGTTGTTCTCAACCTTCCTAATGCTGCAACCCTTTAATACAGCTCCTCACGTTGTAGTGAACCCTAATGATAAAATTCCATTGCTACTTCATATTTTGCCATTGTTATGAATCATAATGTAAATATCTGGTATGAGCCCCCCCCCCATACCTGGCCCACACATTGAGAACAGCTGTCCCATTAAAAGCCCTTACCTGAGGCGATTATTGGCCTAGAGTGCGGTAAGGGTAGGGAAACAAACTGTTGTTGCTTTGCTAAAAGATCATGCTGTCACACTCCATTCTAAATGCTTATAGCCACAGATTTGTGCTACTCTAAACCTTGGTCAAAGAATCTTGTTCTTACAGGACTAGCACAGTCTTCTAATTGGTCACAGTGATGCATATAATTAACCCTGAGTGCATAGCTGTGGACGGTAAGGGTCTTCCCTATCAGCCCCCAAGGCGTGGGAAGTGGCAGAAACAGCCAGCGGCTGGGGAGAAGAGCTGTGGGATGCTGACATTTGGACATGGTGTGGCTGTAGTATGCATCAGTTCAGAGTGGCTATGATTGTCTGCACTAGATCAAGACAGTCAAATTCTGACACAGATGGGGTGGGAGCCAATGCCTATCAGAGGAGCTATTTACAATTGATAGCTGTTGAGGGAAAAAGTCACTCTCCTTTGGGGACATGCGCTTTGTTACATTGCTTCAGCCTCACTTGATGGGCACACACCCATGTGCTTTTCATGGACAGCAGTAATTGGAGTCAGGGTTATTAATGACCCATAAAGAAGGGGAGGGCATGCAGATAGGAGGGAGGTGGGGTGGGAGTGCTGGGAGGAGGTGGAGGGGGTAGCAGTAGATGGATGTTATCAATATTGTATAAATATACGAATCTTCCAAAGAATAAAAAATATCAACAGAACCAAAAAATCTGGGCCCAGGGGTCTTTTCTGAGACTGATACTCCAACACAGGACCATACATGGAGATAACCTAGAACCCCTGCACAGATATAGCCCATGGCAGCTCAGTCTCCAACTGGATTCCCTAGTAATGGGAACAGGGCCTGTCTCTGACATGAGCTCAGTGGCTGGCTCTTTGATCACCTGCCCCTGATGAGGGAGCAGCCTTACCAGGCCACAGAGGAAGACAATGCAGCCTGTCCTGATGAGACCTGATAGGCTAGGGTCAGAGGGAAGGGGAGGAGGTCCTTCCCTATCAGTGGACTGGGGGAGGGCCAAAGCGGGAAAAGAGGAAGGGAGGGTGGGAGGGGACAAGAAAGGGAGCTAAATAAATTCTATAATTGAATAAATTGTAATAAAAAATTTTTAAATGAAAAAAATATATATATATAATTCCATAAAACCACTTAAATATATTAAATCTGAATCATCTGCTTTAGCTGTGTAACCCTGAGCAAGTTACTTACACTCTAAGCAGTAACAAGACCACAAACCATGAGCAATGCTTCTTCAATATCTACAAACTGTTATTCAGCTCTTACAACAACCAGAAGGGAAAAGAAGCTGTGAGAACAACTAGACTTCTGAACTGGGTGTTCTTCCTAGAGATAACACCTCAGGCACAGAACCCTCCTTACATCTCAGGGACTTCCCATTCTATAAGATGGTTTCAAAGCACATATACATACCCACTCATGCATCCACATAAAGATATACACACATGCACACACATATTACTTCCCTTCGCACTGTTTTAGTAACTATGATCTAGAAAATCCTTTTTCCTCTATTAACTTGTTCGCTTCCCCACAGTAAAGCAGTGAAAGCTTCTGACCAGTTGTCACAAATGTGATAACTGAGAAACTTGAACTCATGGAGGGAGATAATAAGAAGCAAACCAGAGGGAGGGTGGATACACTCACTACAAATACACACTGACCACAAAGTGTGTTCCTGGCATAAGAAACCACACACACACACACAAAGAGATAGGGAGAGAACAAACAGAATTCAACAATATCTTTATATTTACAACCCAGTGATTCCCAACAAGAGTGTCAAGATAATTCATTAGAAGCACAGAAAATAATTCAAGGATTGGGAGATGGGGTTACAAAGGAAACAATCTTCAGAGTTAAGATAGCCTATAGAATGAGAAAAAAAAAGTCTGCCAATTACACATCAGAAAGAGAACTAATATTTAGAATAAAGAACAGCAACAATTAAACAATAAATCATCCAATTAATAAGCAGGCTAATATGCTGAAAATATAGTTCTCAAAAGAAATACAATGGCCAATAAACACTTGACAAAAAAAAAAGTGTTCAACTCCAGTTTGAGGAAATGCAAGTTAAAACTGCTTTGAGATACCATGGTCAATATTATGAAAACAAATGCCAGAGAGGATAATGGGGGAACAAACCCTATTCACTACTGGTGGAAATGTAAACTGGTATAGCCACTATGGAAAAATCAGTATGGAGGTTCCTCAAAAACATCCAGCTAGAACTACCATGCAAACCAGCTGTGCCACTTGTGTGTATCTACGACTCCAAAGTATACACAGTGCAGAGGGACTTGCATATCTGTATTTATTGCTGTTCTATTCACTATAGCCAGGAAGAATCAGCCTAGATGTCCATCACAGATGACTGGATAACGAAAATGTGGCGCATATGCACAATGAAATTTTATTCAGCTGTAAAGAAAAATGAAGTCATAACATCTGCAGAAAAATGGACAGAACTTAAAATTATTATGTCAAGCAAAATGCACAAACTCAAAGACCACACATTCTCTCACATGAAGAACCTAGATTTAAAATTATGCACTTGTGTGCGTGTGCACATAAATGCATGTAGCAATGAAACAAAACAAAGCAAACACACAAAAAGGAAATCCTGGAGAGTGGGGAAATATCTTGGTGAGGAGAAGAAGAAAGGAATCCATGTCACTAAAAGCAGGAGGGAGAACTTAGGGAGAGAAAAGGAATCAGA
Organism: Pachyuromys duprasi; assembly: GCA_028658305.1. NCBI lineage: Eukaryota > Metazoa > Chordata > Mammalia > Rodentia > Muridae > Pachyuromys > Pachyuromys duprasi. Next base: position 1,980,075 of record CM053753.1, on the reverse strand, counting down.
AGGAGGATCAGGGGTCACAGGAGGGAAGAGTAGGAGACAGGGACAAGGTAGAACAAAGTATAATGCATGTATGAATGAAAATGCCATAATAGAATCTTAGAAAAAATGAGAGAGGCAGAGGAAAGCTCATAGCTCTTATAATCATTAATAAATGGTGCTGGGAAACCCAGAGAAACTGGAGTTGAACTCTGACCTCATATCATATACAAATTTTAGTTCAAATAGGGTATATAATTTTTCTTTAGCCATGACCTGATAGACAAATTCTATCAGCAGAAACTTTTTTCTTAGATGTATAATAAAGTTGTTTTGAAACATTACACTTCAAACTGTAATGTAGATAGAAGAACTACTGATAAAGGAAAAACTAAACTCAGCTTAAAAAAACAGCACGTATTTTATTTTTACCTTTCTCAAGAACAAAACATACATTGAAATTTTAACACATACAAACATGCTCTTCCTACGTGAAGTAATTTAGCCTGTTAAATCACTTGTGGATGCTCTTTTAAATAAGTATTTGAGAGCTCACTGGGTGATCACATGTTTACCACTGTATTTCATACTTATTAATGAAAAACTAAGTAAGTTTAGGTTTGTTCAAAAACTAACCAGTACTATATAAGAAAACTTCCTCTGGAAATTGCTTACACAAGTATGGTTGTCTTCACTGAATGTGTAATTTGAGGGGGTCTGGAAATTGCTCACACAAATATGGCTATCTTCACAGATTGTGTAATTTAGGGGGAATAAATATTTCACTCAAGGCTCACATAATACTTACAAATACTGTTTGTTCCTTGTGTATGATTCCTAGTGTTTCTTGCCTAGACATCATGCTAAGGGGTGTCAAAGCTCACAGCCTCCGTCTCTCACCTGACAGACATACAGAGCTAAGTTGTGTACTATCTGTCAGTGTCTCAGAAAACGGGAGTATATTATACATTCTTGAGTAGAAAGTGACACCTCCACACATAGCCATACAGCCATAGAGAAAGTCCGGTCTGCTTGAATGAGTAGACCCACAGACATTCTCTCTCACACCATCTGTAAGAGCTGACCAGAAAGTATCCACAGAACCAAAAGACAGGCCTTTGTATCTGATCTATAAGAGATAATAAACACATGAGATTTCTTTAGAAATAAGAACTGAATGCAGAGTCCAGGAAGGGCTCTGGCTTCTTCTAGTACACAGGTAATATTAATCTGCGATATTATTCTAAGTTAGTTCCTTAGTTGGTAGATCGTATCTTTTAAGGTCAACCACAAAGCCAATGGCCAAAGACAAAATGAAGTCCTCTACCTTCTTTCTAAAGACACTAACCATATTTTCAGTGAGCTAGATTTGGTTAAGCTGAGCACAGTGGTACAAGCCTGTAATACCTGTGCTCTTAAGGGTTCAAGGCCAGTGTGCACTACATAATGAGATCCTGTCTCAAAAACAAAAACATAAACAAAAAACCCAGTGAGTGGGGATGTAGTTGAGTGGTAGGGAGCTTGCCTGTCATACCCAAGGCCCCAAGTTCTACCCCTAGTGCCAAAAAAAAGAAATAGAGATGGACAGACTATGAATCAATGAAATGTATAATTCAGGCAATATATATGAAGTTCATAATTTACGAGATTGTTTTTGTTTTTTTGTTTCTAAATTATTTTGTTTTATTTTTTATTATTAATTTTTCATATTAATCACAGGTTATTTACTTTATATCCCAGCCTCATTCCCTCCAAATCCCATCCTCCCTCCCTCCTAAATTGTTTTTAAAAGGTTACATATATATACATTTATATGCTGAAGTAGTGTGTTTTTTAATTTAAAAAAGTAACACTACTAAAATAATAGCATCTGATTCCATCTCAAGTTTCTCTCCAAGTCAAAGTCTGTCACCTAAGGCCACTGTACCCTGAGTCTCCAGCATGACAAATTCAGACATTAAATGATCTTACCTAACACATTAAAGTGTACAGTATTTGAAAATTATCCTTGTAAGTCTGTGTACTATACATGACGCTAATGTAAAGAACCAAACAGATCCACTGCAAAAAAGAGCCTCATCAGAACATTTCCTGTACCAAGTCACCAAGTCACCAAGGACCCACATATTCACGTGACCATCTACAAAAGGTTTATTTTCCACATAAGGCAAACAAAATCAGAATTATACTAAATAAATTCAGCAACATTCAGTGTGGAAAACACTGTCATTTTTTTAATCTGCCCTCTCACCTTCAATACTCAAGACCATCAATTTGAAGCAAGGAAACTCCATGTTGGCCTGGTTCCAACACTGACCTCATGCCAAAACAAAAATAAAGGCCTTAAAATAGCTCAACAGCCAGCATCCAATTACCAAGCTGGCCTGAGACCAGCACAGGCAGGAAGTTATTTTCTCTTCTTTCTCCTTGTACCTGCATATTAACCATTTCTGGGCAAATACTTTTTTTTCCTCCAAATAAACACTGACCAGGAAAATGGGGGAAATGTAGACACAAGAAGAAAATGTTAACGCCTCAAACAGTCCATCCTTACTTGGCCATAACCAACAACCAAAGACATAGCAAAAGCATGAAGAAGCACTGCTTTTGGAATCAATTTCTAACAACTGAGTAATTAGCAAACGGCTAATATGTAAGCCATACTATACCATTAAAAATAGCACTTTAAGCAGAGACACCTCTTCTGAAAAGAGATAATTCTTGGCATTACCCTCTAATCTCAACATCTCATAAGGGCACAGCCCTGCTGTAAGCAATGCCATTCTAGCAGTCTTATGATTATGTTCAGTTTCTACAAACAGCCGATTACTACCCCATTCTCTAATTCCTTGAGCCCTAGCCACCTTACTGTTTTCATTCTTTAATCAAATGTACCTTCTGCAAAATATACAAGTAACTGAAAGCAGTGTACTTACCTACAGTTGGGAGGGGGGTCCAGCGTGATTTCTGCAAGCTCCTTCTGAATTCTTTAAAATGAAGACAAGGAAAAGCATGTTCAAACATCTTCACACTCTGCCTGTTTCATCAATAGACTGCACTTTTAACAGAAACATCCCCATTCCTACATACTCAGTGAGAAGTACTGGTCCTGGAGGAAGTGTCAGCTCCTGGAAGAAGGAGGCACTGACTCCCAGTTTTGAAAATGCAGCTACATAGGGTTCCAGGGGTTAGCCCATTATAGAAACAACACTATAGGTTCATCAAAATGAGAATTTCCCCCAAAAGAGAAAATTGTTTTTCTCAGCTCTAGCTCTTCTCTGGGAAGCTCTAACATCACCCCACTGCAGTGGCTGTGGTTCAAAGCTAAACCTCATGCTCAGGCTGTATACGGAAGATAACGGCAGATTGAGAAAGACTCTCTCCTCAGTTTGGACTAAAATCAATAATAAAATTTTTCATTTTACATATTTTATGTAATTTTTATTTCCAGATAAGCAATCAGCTGGATTCATTGCAGGGCTTTATAACTTGGGGTTCAGATAATAAATAAATAAATAAATAAATAAATAAATAAATAAATAAATAAATAAATAAATATTAATAGCATTAATCAAAACTTTGAGGTTAATTACAAACATTACCCATGTTATTTAGAGATAATAAGAATTCTAATACAAATTCTAAATTCTGGTTTGTCTTAAAACATTCCCGTATGGGATAACAAACTGAACATCCTAAGTTGAATCATTCTGACGACCCAATCACCTGATAAATAAATGTCAGTATCTCATTCCAACCTGAGAGACAGACATTGGTAACAGCAGGCTGAAGCTTTCAAGCCTGATACTATTCATTCCTTCTTCTATAAATACCTGAATACCACGAGGATTATACATGAATACAACATTCATTATACCTGAATACTGTGAACAATATACCTAAATACTTCACGCATTACACCTGAAAACTGCATGCACTATACCTGAATACTGTGTGCACTGAACACTGTATGCATTATACATGAATACTCTGCACCTTACACCTGAATACTGTATGCATATTTGAATACTTCATGCATTACACCTGAATACTTCATGCATTCTACATGAATACTACATGCATTTTACCTAAACACTGTGCCCATTATACCTGAATACTGCATGTAGTATTTTAACGTCATTGCATGAGTCTGACATGAAGAAAGAAAATATTTGAAGCTTGCCTATGTCCTTATGTTACTAGGGGTGTGGAGCTGCTGGGAATGGAAATGAGGGACTCACAGCACTACCAATAATCCCCAACCTATTCATTCAGCATTCTACTCTGACTTATAACCACACCTAACATATCCCATGGGCATGCAGAGAAACTAGCAGTGCACCTCTGCTTTGTGAGTACCCCTGGCACTCTTAACTATGGTTCATGCCTTACTAAACTTAGGCTTTGTTAAAACAAATAAAGCACTCTCAAAAGCAGATTTGTTTATAAGTGAGATTATTAACAGATCCTCATAATTAAGATAGTGTAAGAGTGACAGCTAACCAAAGTACCTTAAAAAGGATTTAAATAACAAGCATTCATGATAAAACTATTTCATTCTACATGTTTGTTTACATTTATATATTTGTGAACCTTTATTATAGTCTCACACACACACAAACACACATGCGTCAGGGACAACCTGGCACAGTAGGTTTTCTCCTTCCATCCTGTGGGTTCCAGAGTTCTAACTCAGGTTTTCAGGCTTAGTGGCACATATTTTATCCGCTGAGCCATCTTGCCAGCCTTCTTTCTCTATATATTTAAGCCAACAAATAGAACTACTAAAGTAAACGTGATTCTTCCCACAGGACTGCTACTAACTTGCTAAAGAAACAGCAACATCAACACAGTGTTCATGTCTCTAATCCACAAGACACAAGGTTGAGGTGTTATGACAGAGATCCAGACTGATAAGAAAAAAAAAAAAACACCTTTCATTTTAATTCTACCTTAGGCCACTAGCTGTGTCCACAAAGAGAGACACAGCTCATACATGCTCTGTGTGCCTCAGTTTCCTGTTCTGTAAGACAAACTCAATGATCCCCTTATCTTTAGCACTCTGTAATTACACTTGTAAATGAATAAGTATGACTCAAAAGTGAAAAAACAAGTATCAAAGGCCTGAGAAGATGCATAAAATGGACTTTCAAAATAAAATGGGTGAGTCCAGGCTAACTATGGCAAGCTGAGCACTCAGACTCACATTCTCCATTCAGAAAAGTAGAATACAAAAATGTAAGAGAATAAACTACAGAGGAAATGAGCCTGAAGGGTGTAAACAGCACAGGTTGTAACTGGCAAAGAAAGCTTTAGAATGTTTAAGAATATAATAAAGGTTCCAAAATGATGGGGGAAGCTTTGTGGTATAGCACTTGCACAGAAAATCTAAGGTCTTAGGTTTGAATCCCAGTACCACCAAAAATAAAAATTAATGAATAAAAGATTCAAAGAGAGAGAGAGAATTTAAAATCTCCCAAAGAAAAGAAACTCACAATAGAAAATCATAAATTAAGAAGAAAACTGTAAGTGCCATCTATTTTTAATGGAACATCATGTTACGTGATGGGATTGATCTTTTAGTCTAAATGCTCTGACTTAACATGTAGCTCAAGAATCACACTGGGCTTGCAGGAAATCTAACTCAAATGCTGTTCGGCCTGGTGTTGACCATCCACAACAGTACAACTGGTTGTGATCTTCTACATAGAAGATCACAAATGCTGACCCTTGAAGATGTAAAGTTAATTACAGCTAATAAATCCCAGCACAGAGGGCTGGGGAGCCATCTCTGCTGCTAAGAGCCCTCACTTCTCTTGCAGAGGACCTTGGTTCCTAGCACCCAACACGGTGGTTCACAACATCTGTTACTCCAGTTTCAGGGAATCTGCTGCCCTATTCTGGTCTCCCCAGAGAAAGCAAAACTTAAACCCATGGAGTAAAAATAAGCACACATACACAAAACAACAACAACAAACAAAAAACCCACTACAGGTCAATGTAAGAAAGCAGGAAATAAATCGCACACTGACAGTATTAGTATCTCCATTTTTCTTTTTAATTTTTAATTTTTCACAATTTATCCATTATAAATTCCAACTGAAGAGCCCTCCCTCAGCTCCTCCCAGCCCCACCCTCCTTCCTTCTTTCCCCCATCCCCTTCCCCTAGTCCACTGAAAGAGGGAGTTCGCCACTATTGCCATCTGCCCATAGCTTATCAAGTTTCATCAGGATGCCTGGATCCTCTTCCTCTGTGGCCTGGCAAGGCTGCATCACCAGGGGCAAGTGATCAAAAAGTAGGCAACTGAGTTCATGACAGAGACAGCCCCTGTTCCCCTTACTCAGAACCCACATGAAGACTGAGCTGCCAACTTACACACCCACCCACACTATTTACAGATTACCAGTGTCCTATGCAATTTTTACAAATAAACCCAAGGCAAGATCTGTAAAAAATAAAATAAAATAATAAAATAAAAAGAAGGGAATAAAGACTACATAAATTAATAAATCCTAATCTTTCAGAGCAAGGTATCAAAAGATATTATTTGCTAATTGAACAAATAAAAATAAGCATGTTTAGAGTTACATAAAACACAAAATAAAACAAACAAAAAACATTAGAAGAGTTAAAACCAGAGAGATATCTACAGGTTTTCTTCAAAACCTGTCAGGACTAAGACTAGAGGACCCCAGGTTCAGCAACCAATGACAGCTCACATGTCTGTAACTCCAGTCCAGGGGATCTGATGGCCTTTTTGGGCCCCTCCAGCACTAGGCAAGCATGTGGTATACTGACAAATATGAAGGGAAATTGCCCATACCCATAAAATACAAATAAATCTAGCCAGGTGGTATGGCACACAACTTTAATCCCAATGCTCCAGAGAGCAGGTAGATCTCTGAGTCCAAGGCCAGCCTGGTGTACAGAGAGTTCCAGGACAGCCAGAGCTGCATAGAGAAATCTTGTCTGGAAAAACAAACAAACAAATAAATCTAAAAACCAAAACAAAGACTGTTGGCACTATCTGGGAAAGAGGAATAGCCAAAAAAATTATTGTTCTCCCCAAACAAACAAAAAACAATGTTTTGATTTGTTTTGAGAGATGAGAGACTTTTACTGTAATATTCATTTTGTTTTTAATTATGTATATCTGTGTAAGTCCATGCACAAGTGTGCAGGCATCTTCGGAAATGGTGGCATCTGCTCCCTTGCAGCTGGAGTTACAGGTGTAAGCTGTCTCGTGTTGGTTATGAAAACTGAACTCAGATTCTCTTCATGCTCCCCAGCTCTGAGCCATCTCTCCAGCCCACAGTGACTTTTATATACTGTTTTGAAATTAGAAAAGGGATTCAAGGACCATCCAAAGAACACCCTTTGAGCAAATTTGAACACAAACAAAAAACAAAACAACAACAACAACAAAAAACCTTGTTTCTGAGAAAGAATGTAGCTATGCAGCCCAGCTGACCTTGAACTCACTCTAAAGGGCTAAGATTGCAGGCTTGGACCAGCCACATCCAGCTGAAACTATTTTTAACCTAAAAGAACTATTTTTAACTAAAAGAACTTTACTGGGGTTTTCAAATAACCAATTTTAAAATTTTTTAAGAAAGAATTTGACAAATCATAATTTCTTGTCCTTACCCAAAAGGACCCAAACTTCTCCCCAACCACCATGGTTTCATATATTGTTCACTTCAAAAAGTAATTTCCTGATAAATTCAATGACTCTAAGCAATTAGACAATACATTAGAATACAGTTTGAGCTACTGTTACCTAAGAATGGCTGTTTCTATTGACCAAAAGGATTATACAAAGAATGGCTATTTAAATGATTACAAGGTGCCCTGTTCTATTAAATGACAGCAATCTAATTCTATCTCCAAAAACTGTAGTTGTGGTATGCATTAAATTTCTCTGTTTTGAATACGGAATAAGGAAGACAGCGAGTACTATGTCTGAGGTGAGGAAAAATGAAAAAGTATCAATACTTCACTCCTTAAGTGTACCTTTCACATGATGATCTTAGAGCGAATTAAACATATCACACAGAATTCTTTGTCACTGCTTCATCTTCCTCATTTACAGGGTAAGGAAACAAAGGTTATTCCACACAAGCAAAAAGAAAGACGGAAACAATTATCTTGTAAGGCAAATTAAAAGGTCACTTTTTAACAGACAACTGTTATACCATAAACCAACAAGACAACTGACTGTATTTCCAATTCCCATCATCCAATGTGATACAATCCAAGAATCTGTGATACACAAGTTCGTAAGCACACACTCTTCCCTAGAGAGTCAGAAGTAAAGATACCTGTTTGCCCATTCACCTGTCCTAACATGTGTTGTGTTCCAGGAATGCACACTCCCAGCACAGTCTCAGTCTGTGAGGTCACTGATTGCTTAAGAAAACGAAAGACATGGGGGGGACTGCTTAGCAATCACCATTCATTCAGACTTAACTGAGGAACCAAAATTAGACACGATGAAGGGATCTATGAACACACTTGAGAAAAACAAAGCAGCATACATGTACAACACACACAAATCTTGGGTTAAAGAAAGTAAACTCACTCACCAAGGGCTCAGCACAGCAAGGACACGTGGGCATGAAGTCAGGGAAGATGAGCCTGAGCAGCTAAAAACTTTGATCATGCAAGATCTTTCTTCTCTCTCTTCCTTTATTTTTTTCTTCCTCTTCTTCTTCCTCCTACTTTTTTAAAAGACAGTCTCACTGTGTGGCCCTAACTGCCCTTGAACTCACAGAGCTCCATCCACCTCTTTCCTCATTTGCTTTTGTTTGTTTGTTTGTTTGGGGGCTTCTCTGTATCCTTGGCTGTCCTGGGCTCACTCTGTAGAGCAGGGATCCACCTGCCTCTGTCTCCCTGGGTGTTGGGATTACAGGAGTGTCACTGCACCTGGCTCCTTTTTTTTTTTTAATTTCTGTGTATGTCCATATGTAAATTGTATGCAGACTCCCAAGGAGGACAAATGAAGACGTTAGAACCCCTGAAGCTGGGGTTACAGGGGTTGTGAGCAGCCCGGTATGGGTGCTGGGAATGGAGAGCAACAGTCTCTCTGCTGAGCCATCTTCCCAGCCCTCACATCTAGACTTCCTGCATTCCCCCAGAGGCTGCATGCCTTGAGACACATCAGCACTCCTAACAACTGAACATGTCCTTCCCAGGCAGCTTATTCTCAAGAAAGCAGCACACTAATTTTAGTCTATATTTTTAATAAGAAAACAGTCTCAAAAAACTGCCATTGCACATAAATCTAGAGATTAATTCTGAGTGCCGATAAGTATCACACACCTGTCATGTTAAGAGACCACTGACTCTTGAGACACATCATCAATTAAGTGTGTGCATCAACTGTAGAACGCCTGCCAACTCCAAAACACTGAAAAGCTTTAAAATGCACACTTCAAGAAAAAAACAAAACAACCATTACAAGCAAACTTTGATGAGCCTATCATAGAACAAAAGACCACACTGGAACATCCTGAAATCCTCCTTTCAGCCTAATAAAAACATAGAGTTGAAAAGCCAAATACTCCTCACAGAATGGCACTCCCCTGGAAGTCCAGTCACAGTACAATGTCAGCTCTGAGCAAAACTGATTTGAAATAAATATGATTTAAAATTTACATTTATAGCAGAGTCAATTCAATGAGGACCTCCAAATAGATGTTTTATGGAACTGACTAGTAATTTAATCAAAATTGTACGTATTTGTCACTTTAGACATCATATAACTGTCCAACCACATATTTGCAAATATCACAGAGCAATATAGGCACTTCAAGAGAAGCAACTGTGATAGGAACACTCCAGGCTTTAAAATAAAACTGCTCTCAAAGAAGAATGCATCATGGATATACCCTTCCCTCTTAACTCTAAAAAAAACAGAGAAGTGCATGCTGCTGCATCTGTTCTTAACTCTGTAGAGCATGGTTTTTCGATAACTCAAAAATGAAATATTTTAAGGAAACATTTCTAAAACACATTAATTCTACAATTATAGTAGATTTATTACAGTAATTATTAATCCTACAATCCTAGCATTATAATTCACTTAGTAATTGAGCCCCTCAGTGAAAAGCACTTTACCTGAGGTTACTACAAAACGGACTAATTATGCATCTGACTAGCCCTGGTAAAACAACACGAAGTCCTCAAGGTTAACAGCAGCTTCACTGTGTCAACGTTCACACCAAACGGAACTGAAAAAGTATCCTCACAGACAGCAACTGGTATAGAGTCTAACTGACAGTGCCCACTTTCTATAGCTGACTGTAAGCAAAACCCTTATAACATTCCAAACTCACAACAGCTCTCTGAGGAGGGCACTGTCAGGTGGGCATGGGCACATACCTGTAATGCCAGCACTTGGGACACTGGGGCAGGAGGGTCTCAGGCTCAGTGCCAGCCCATGCCTTATACTAAGTTTCTAGACAGCTTCAGCTACACAGTCTGATCCTGTGTCACACACACACACACACACCCTGAAACAAGAGAGAAGTGTGACTAGGCACACTAAGCTGTGTTCAAGTCATAGAGCATAAGATCTAGATTTGAACAGCCTTACCCATCCACTTACTAAATGTGGTATATCTGCACTCCTGACCTTTCTCACCCACGCTGCCCCAAGCCAGTCAGCAGGGGAGAGATCACCGTGCCCAGGCCCTCTGGATGTGGGATATAACTGCAAAAAGAAAGAAGCCAAGTTCCCACCCTAGCATGAGTTTAAACTAGAGAACACCTGAAGCTATCTGACTTGATAGAATACCTGGTTTGTCTATCTGACTTTATAGAATTCCCTCAACAGTGGTCAGAGATCCTGGCAAGGAAAAAGTGACCATTCAGGCACATCTGGGACATCTATGACTGCAGCCCAAACACTTGTAGATCAATCACATCACAGTATGATATCAAAAGGTTGGACATCCTTCATCTAACTGGTTTGAATGACTTGCTGACCAGTCATCATTACTCTCACCAGAGGGCCTGCAAAGGTTCACCCCAGGCCTGTGGATAGAATTAAGTTAGAAAGACACACAGTCTTTGGTTTTTAGGAAAGGAGTTCCCCAATTCTTATCATCCAATAGCTCATAAAGCCATCATTCATCATTCAGAGAGTCTCCTCACCTGAAGTTCCATGCGGTGAGAAGAAAGTTAAATTAACACCTACATACTTCTGCTAGTCACACTTCCTATTTGCTATTTTTATTTTTTAAAGGCACTGAAGATCATAAAACCACAGGCAAGTATGAGTCCACTGAATGTAATCTGCCTTTCAAATTATCTTCCAAGCACCAGACTATGACATAATGCTATCAAAGCAGATTCCCTCTTAGCCCACTGACATGCCAATAACCATAAGAGGTTGAAGAAGCGATAGAGAATCATCCAAGTACCTCCTTTCCAGATCTATCTATTCTCTAGGGAAAGAAGAAACCTGCATCAAGAGCAAACCCCCACCTAATGTAGCGAAATCAAGATGCCTCAATACTAGCATTTCTGATTTTACCAACAGGGAGGGTTAGAGCCTAAATTATCACTCAATAATTATTTCAATAAAGGTGTGTTTGTGTATCTGTGTGGTTGTGTGTATATGTGTAAAAGAGAGAGAGATGGGAGTGTGTGAGCACGCATGTGTAAGCCAGATTGTCAACACAGGTTATCACTCCCTTTTCATCCTGGTTTGTTTATACTGTTGTTGAGACAGGACCTCTTCAGTAAACCTGCAGCTCACTGCTTGGACAAGACTTGAGGGCCAGTGAGCTTCAACGACCCACCTGTGTCCAACACACACAGACACACACACTCACACACACCTGCTCAGAGTGCTGGGTTATGGGTGTACACCACCATGCCCAGTTTTTATGGGTGGTACTAACCCAAACTTAGCCACAAGCACGTTGCTCACTGAATGATCTCCCCACTCCCCAGCCCTAGTAAAGAGACCCTCAATGCCTATTCTGTGTTACCGAACAGAAAAATGTATTTATGATCAAGTCACCATAAATCAAATTATACATTTATAATGTCCTGGCCATGATTTCCTAACAAGATATAAATATATCAATACACTACAAGCAAAGATTTTATAATATGGCATGATTTTAAATTGGCTTTTATGAGTTTTTCACAATTAAAAAACACATTCAAAAGTACATCATATTAAAGAGGGGAAAATATAAACTATGACCTTCAGTCTAGAAAAATGACTATTTACAAGGGAAAATATGAGTGTAAGGTGGTGCTGGATAGCACACTCAATGCTGACAGTAGCCGGGTACCTTTTGGCACTGGTTGACAGTTTGGCAGCTGTCTTGCTGGAGATCTTCCCCTCCTTTTTCTTGGGTTGAACTTGCCCTCGCTCAGGCTCTTGCTGGACGCCCTCCCGTTGATCTCCATCAGAGCTCCCTCCACTGGTGCTTGGACTGTCGTCAGCTCTCTGTGCCTCAGTGGACATCTTAGGTCCTGGATTAAAGAATGAAACCTCATTGATGCTGTTGTGGGACAGAATACAACATACATCCAAAATGGAGGGAAAATGAGCCTAAGAAACAAAAGACATATAATGAGGTGTAAAAGTAAGAACTGCCCATTTTTTGTACAAATATCTCCAGGGGTTGCCAAAACTTCTACAAATTCATATAAAATTTAGACACAAATGTTGGCAGCAATTTCATTCACAAGGCAAAAAGTGGGAACAATTCAAATGTTCTCTAACTGATGGGGAAAAGTGTAGTCATCCATGGCAATATACATCGGCCACAGAAAGAAATGAAGCCTGGCACCTGCATGCTTCAGCAGGAAGACCTTGAATCTTAAACCAGCCACAAGGACCACAGACTGCACAAGCTCATTTGTGAGAAATGTCCAGATAAGTAAACACATGGGAACATACAGACAGCGTCCAGGCAAGTGACTTCTGATGGGCAGAAAGTTTCCTCTGACTGGTAATAATGTCCTTAAACTAAGTGGTGGTCATGCTAGAAAAGCCTCAGAGCTATTCTGCTTCATGCAGTACTCCTGAGGACTGAACCTAGGGTCTTGTCATTGTAGGCAAGCAAGTGGGCTATGCTGTACATTTGAAGATGGGAGACTTGGGGCTGGAGGTGTAGCTTGGGCAGAATATCTGTTCTGTTAGAGCTCCAGCATTTACAAAAACAGAAGCAATTAATTTCAGAAGGTGAATTATATCTCAAACATATAAGGTAAACCAGAAAGGGCTGAAGAGATGGCTCAGGAGTTAAGAGCACTGGCTGCTCTTCCAGCACCCACATGGTGGCTCACAATGGGCTGCAGCTCCAGCGGGGGCTGCAACAGCCTCTCTGGCCTCCCTGGGGACCTGGCACAAATGTGCTGTACAGACCTGCATGCAAACAAACACCAACACACAGAAAGTAAGATAAAAAATATTTTAAAAAGAGAGAAAGAACAGGCTTAAGAGCCTAATTTTTATAGGCCCTGGGCTATGCACTTTGTGCTCAGCTAGGAAAAGTCTCTGCACAGGTAAAGAGACCTGCAAAGTGTCCTGACAAGTGGCACAAAAAGGCATAGGACTGAGAAACGGGGGCACTGCCATGCTCACGTCCAATCAATACCTCCTCCGAGCTGAGCCAAGGTTAAAATCTTCTAAGCTAGGAAATTGTTTTAAGTAACCTTTGTGATAAAAGACCAGAGGCCACGTGGTTCTAAATAGAACTGAAGCTTAGGAGGGTGTGGACACTGACCCAGAGCTGCGAAGCAACCACGTTGCACAAGAGATAGAAACCACTGAGACATAGAAGGATTCATTTTCCCAGTCTGGAGGAAATATCCCTCGAAGTCTGAAATTCATTTTGCTCTGAGTTCATGCTCCTGGAGCAACTCTGATTACCACCTCAATTTGCTCAGTACCTTGATACCTAGGTAGCTGTTATAACCTACATAGCAGACACAAAAATGCACCAAGCGAAAAGGATAGCCCTTCTCCAATCTCATTCCCTCATAATCAGCCCCAGTTTGATCCTTACTCTCACATCCTGTGTGACCTAACAAGCTGACAGACCCAGAACTGAACTGACAAACTCATGGCTAGACTCTACAGGACCTTGAGCCATCAGTGATCACTTTGGGTATTGTATAGCTACAGCTCAGATATGACTTTGAAAATTGAGACTGCCTGTGACCATCAACAGCATAACATGCGCACACACGCGCATGGGAGGGAGGAGAAAGAGTTAGAGAAAGAGAGAAATTTTATCCAAATTCCTCTTGGAAAAAAACACCCTTTTTGGTTTTTCTTAAATTAAAACTTTGAAATAAAACCATCCCTGATATGGTCAAGAATAAGCATCAGTGCATACAAAAATAGACACCTCACTTAAAACACAGCTTATTACTGTTACTACGTAGTCATGACCCAGTAACTCTGGGCAGTTCTCATCATCACCAGCATAACCCAGAGTTTGTTTAAAGCCAGGGTGACAACACAAAGAACACCCCACCCTCAGCCCTAAGAGTTCCTTTGTTCATGACAAACAAACAGTAAGTCTGTCCAAACAGCTCTCAAGCAGTCACAGGAAATCAGGACTGCTCTCCTACCTTTTCTGTAAATGGAGAGCATCATTCTCTGTGGCTATGGACAACTTTTATGAGCAATAAAGTCACTTAATAGAATACTGAAATTTTATGTCAGTATGTTTCATGTCTAGCTCTAAAAGTCTGAGCATATTTCTTGGGTTTTCTTCCATTTTTATTTGACTTTAATGTTCTTATTATTGGATTTAATATTTGTATTCTTTTTCGGCTTGCTTGAGTTAAAATATACCAAAAGTTTAAAAGCCTTGTAAGTATGTACATGATAGCATTCCAGATAGAGCAAGTGTATAGGGAAACAGAAGCATTCTTAGGGTTAGAAGCTCTTGGGGCAAGATACTACTGGCAAAACTTTAAGAGATGTGAAATCAGTGAGAAATTGTTTTGTGTATCCTAAACCTGAGGCAATTCATCACAGGGCAAACAAAAGAGTCACAGAAAAATAGTTAGCTGACACAGAGACTGCAGCTATAACTTCGGAGTACTGGGTTAGTCATGAGACTGCACTCTTTGTTTCAATATTCTTTATGTACATTCATACACACCTAAAAATGTGCCTACTATGAAATTACTGAATAGATTGCTCAGTGATGTAATGTGCCCTAATCTGAGACTGAAATTTCCTAAACTACTACAGAAAACCAGAAGATTAAACTACTAAAGATACCACTGAAGGGCTTGGGGGAAGGGCTCCGTGGCAGAGCGCTTGCCATGCATATATGTGAAGGCCTGGGTCCAATCCAGAACACTGCCCCAGAATGTATTTAAATGCCTAAATAGGAGCATCGATTTACAGCTTAAAAAAATTATTTTTACTATTGGTTTAAGATACCTTATTTGATGCAAAGCTTTACCTACAAACGACAAATCTACCTGAGACCACCGATAAGCATTATAAAAATCAATTACAAATAAAGGATTTATATCTCCTCTTCAAATGTCAAGAATTAAGAGAATTTTTGCTGAGTGTTTTCTAAATCCTTACAGAAAAAATATGGGACAAAGTGATTGTACAGTCAAGAACAATTAACTTTTATGATAGATAACATTTTATAGATCATTTTTGTAAACTGCAGGTATAAAAGTTGGTGTCTTGTCTCTCTAAAGTATAAATGAATAAGTCCCTAAATTAAAACTTTTACATATTATCATCACTGGAATTTTAAAATTAATTTCTAGAGAACTAATTCCCTAATCTAGAAGGAAGCTAAATTCCAGGGCTCTAAACACAAATATATACTCCAATGACAGTTTCCAAGATCTGAACGTACCTAAAGTGGTATCGTTACTTCAGATTCAAAGTAAAACTCAGTTCCTAACAAAACATAAAATAAAGCGGTGGATTTTCCTTAAAAAATTTACATTCAAACACACTAATTTTCTAAGCTTTATTCACTATGTACTCTGTGTTGTGATTATACTCTGGAAATTACCAAAGCATTCAAAGTGAAATTCACCTGTTCCATACAAACAAAAGGATCCGGCTGCAAATCCCACTGATGAAACCAAGAATAGTTATGGCCACATTACTATTCAAATCATCAAATATCACGATTTTAAAAAATAATTGGAAAAGCAAGTATTCATTTGAGCTGCTAAAACTGGAAAATGTGAACATGTCATCAGTATCTTGTAGTTTTTCTACTTGGGATTTCTAAAGTTTTCCAAATGTGAAATATGTTATATGCTGAACATGTAGCGCTATCCAGCTTTTCAAATGACTGAAAAGATATTTATTCTGAAAAGAACAGTGGAGCACCTGATCGGGGGAAGTGTGCTGTGCCCTAGGGGAAAGAGCTCAAGGTATGTCATATGAAAACACTCCATCTTCATCATCGCCCGCATATGAAACTGCAAAGCACCCGTGAGCATCCCGACTGCTTGAGTAAAAACAAATATTTAGATTCCTAAGATTCAGACTCGATTATCACATTTCCAGACCATGCTTTCAAAATCCACGGGTTTAAAACGAACACGAGCTTTAAAAAAAAAAAAATCTTTCTGAATAGTAAGGTAATCAGAGGTAAGTCCTAGCACATTGTTTTGTACTTTAAAATGGAAATAGTTGAGTAGACCCTCAAAATTACACAATACAGGGCTGTGGAGAAGTCTTGCAAACCAGCAAAAGGGTCCAAGAGCCACGGTGCACAGGGAGATGATGTCTCTCTAATGCGGCCTTAATTTCCTTTAGGGAAGATGGATGGGGCATTTCTGGTCAGTCGTGGGAAAAGAGCCACAGAAAGCCAGGCTTTATGTTCATTAGAATTGGAATAGGGTAAATGGATCAAAACATTAGGAGCTGGGGTTGGGGGGAGGACAGGGGGAATCCAGTTTCCAATCAGGCCAGTGGGGGCTGCAGAGAAGCCAGAGGAAGACCGGCTTCGGAGCCAAACTGTGCCAAGCACCAGGCATTACAAAAGACCAATGTGACGCCCCCACCCGGGGCATCACGCACACTCACACCCAGCCGGTACTCCCGAGCCGGCCCTCGCCCGCACGGACACCTCGTGCAGCAATTATGCAATTAGGGAAGAGCTCGGGACAGCCGGGCACTTTGCACCGCGACATCCATCCTGGACTTTGCGGAGACTTAGTTACCGGCTGCCGTGGGCGCGGGAGGGGAGGAGAGGGGTCCTCGAGGGCAGCGGAGGGCCACGCTCTGGGGGAGGGGGGAGGGGCGCGCGGGCCCCAGCGGGCACGCGCAGGGCCAGGAAGGCCTGCGGGGCCGCGGGCGCGCGCCCGGGCCCAGGCTGCGGCGGGGGCGGGGATCTCGCCCGCCTGCCCCTCGCCGCGTGGGGTCTCCGCGCGCCCTACGCCGCGGCTCGGGCCGCGGCCACGCCCGCCCGCCCGCGCCTACTCACCTCGCGGCGTCGCCCGCGCTCCAGCCACGGCTCCGACGCCTAGTCCCGGAGTGAAGCCGCCGCCTCCGCGAGCCGCCGCCGCCGCCGCCCGGCCGTCCGCGCGCGCCCCCTCCCAAGCGCGCACTCGTCCTGCCCGCCCTGAGAGCCCGCGACAGCGCGAGCCCCACGTCGGCCTCGCGGTGCCGCGCCCGCGGGCCTGCGCCGCGCTCTCGCCCCGCCCCCGCCGGCGCGTGCCCGCGCGGGGGCCAGTGAAGTGCGCGCGCAAAAGTAAAGTGACAGCTGAGTCCCGGGCCTGACCGGCAAGGCCAAGGGCGGCGGGCGAGGGAGAAGGAAATCGAGGCTCGACGGCGGGTGGGGAGGGACGTGAGGACCTTGACGAGCGCGCGCATTAAAGGGACACGCAGACTAAGGGGTGGGGACCCTCCCCAGGAGGGTGCTGTGCGGCAGAGTGGGGTGAGGGGTTGGAAGAACCCTCCTCCGTGAGCCTACCAGTTCCTGAATACGCAGGGCCCACCTGCGCCACGGTGGGAAAACTTGACGTGGGTCCAGATCCCTCTACCCCATAGCTACTGTAGGAAAGCTCCTGCTTGCGCTGCCTAGTCCTGTCCAGGAAAGCTGGGTGCCACCCTGGGAGGCTGGGGAGAGATGGGGAGGGCAAAGGGTGCATGACTATCAGAGCGAGTGGGAGGCTGCTACTGTGCCTGTGTGAGACAGTAGCCTGGCTGTAGGTGGCCTGAAGATCATCAGGTTCCCCTGTCATTGTAGCCCAAAATAGCCACTTAAAACAAAAACAAACAAAAAGCCTGCATATGCCTTGTTAACTCAGCTTCTGTGAACTCACCTAACCATCACAAAGCTCACACCCCTCCAGCCCCCCACCCCCACCCCATAACAACTGCGTTCTAGGACTACTTTAACCTATGTAAGGATATTTGGGAGTGGTTGAGCCTGCGGGGTAGTCCTGCCCAGCAGAGGACTGAAGACAAACCTCCAGCGGACTGTGTGGTCTAAGTCACTTGAACAGTGCTAGTCAATACATGGGAAACAGTGAGAAAATCAGCCTACCAGGTGCTGTAGGCCACTATGGGACTGAGAAGCCCAAATCAACCAAGCAGCCTAAAGAAGAAGTGCCAAAAAGGCCCCACAGGCTGGAGCAAGACAAGAGTCTGGAGCAGAAAATGTCTCCATGAGACGTGCTCTTCAA
Source organism: Pachyuromys duprasi (assembly GCA_028658305.1). Classification (NCBI taxonomy): domain Eukaryota; kingdom Metazoa; phylum Chordata; class Mammalia; order Rodentia; family Muridae; genus Pachyuromys; species Pachyuromys duprasi. The sequence goes on along the minus strand of CM053753.1, from coordinate 1,961,432 downwards.
GAACTGGCTTTTAGTTAATCACTTCCCTGAAAACTGCCCAAAGCAGCTAGTGCTGTCTAGCCTGGAACTCACCAATGAGAGAAAGTAACAGCACCTGTGTCCTTAGGAATGTCAGCTAGAATGTGCAGGACAGTTAGAGTTGCGTGAACATGGATTTCTCATTTGTGTGGCCACTTACATCTGTTTGATGGTGTAGTAGGAGCTGTAGTTCAGTGTATTGGTAGAAATACATCACACTTAGACTATGATCAAATACAGCATTTCATAGACTGTATTAAGTGTGTATATAATTCATCTTCCTCCGTGAAATCATTGCATGGTTTCATTTTCCTGATTATGATTCAAGAATACAGAAATAGCAACGTCTTGCCTGTGTTTTGAAACTTTCCTAACATTGTTTTGGTTTGATGCTGGGATTTGACCAGGGATATCACAGGCTAAGTAGCCATAGAATTTCTGAAGCTGAACTTTACACTCTGCCTATGGTGGCCTATGCTTTTTTGTGCGTGCTGTTGGCCTACAGTGAATGTTTTATAAGAGAGTATTCTCCTGCCCCAGCCATTGTCAAGTCTTTTCATAGTTCTGTCACTGGGGGTGGGGCTCAGGGATGCAATGAGGTCAGCTTCCATCCAGGGGAAAGAACTGAAGTACTTCGATGCCATATTGTCGACACTGTGCTTCAGTATTTGGTCTATCTGCAAATGTTTTAACTGATGTTTCAAAAACTGAAGACAGAAATATGAATCAATTTTCCTTTCTCACTCATTCTAGGAATGATAGTTACTATGGGCAGACCCTTGTTTGTTCAGTCTGGGTAGTGGGCATATAGCTATGAATGAAGAGGAAAGCCTTTCCTCACAGGACTCACTGTTCCTGATCTTGTCAGCTTCACACTCTACACTCAGCCATTAGCAAATACTGCTGATTCTGTTGTCCCAGATGTCTGCTGATCATTATTCCAGAGAGCCACAACCAGTCAAAATACAGATGTATACACTTTATGATTGTGACTACCTATTGCAAAATGTGGTCTCTATAACACAGCTCCTACACCCCAAGACTCAGAGATCATTAAGGAACATGGGGAGGCAGAAGAAAGATGTTAAGAGTCAGAGGGTGTGGAGGACTCTGTAAAACAATGGCTTCTGGACGTGGCGGGGATGCTCTGCCCATAGACTCGAAAGTATAGCTGCCTGTATAAAACCACAGCAACCAAAATGCCAGTGTTGTTGGGGGAAGGACTCACGAGGCCCTACCTCCAGTTGAAGAGCTACAGGAAGCCAAGGCCTTCTGAGGGGTGGTGGTTTTCCTCAGGGATAAGAAAGGTTGCTTGGCCCAACTAATCAAGTCTACACCCATGTGCATATATGGGCAACTCTACCTGAACTCAGTAGTTTGTGTGTGTGTGTGCGCGTGTGTGTGTGTGTGTGTGTGTGTGTGTGTGCGCACACACAGACTCGAGTGGAGATGAGGACATAATTTGAGTGCTGAGACAGGGGTATAGACAGAGATGCAGGGGGATTTACAGAGGTGTGGGAAGTAGAATATGAGGATAATACATTGAACTCATATGAAATTCTCAAAGCAAAATCCCTTTCCCATCCCCCTTCTTACTCCTAATTTCCTGTGCAATCTCAGTGAAAGCCTCATAACTGATCCTTTCGCTCACCCTCACGCCAAACACACACACACACACACACACACACACACACCATGAAAAAGAGAGAAAGAGAAACAGAGACAGAGGAAAACTTGAGTTTTTAAAACAGGACAGGCAGAGTAGCAAGACAGGCTTGTGGTCTCAGTACTCAGAAGACAAAGCAGAGGGATACAAAACTGGAGGCCTCTCTGAAAAAAAAAACAAAACACAAAACAAAACCTAAATCATATGTTAAGTTATGTCTCTTCTGAAAAAAAAAATGCCAATTGCTTTGCGTCCTGCAACAAGAACATTTTCCTAATGGCTACACTCTTTCCTCCTCCTCCTTCCTCCTCCTCCCCAGCATGCTGCCTCCAACAAGCCTTCCACACTTTTACACTTATACAGTTTTTTTTTTCACACTTTTACACTTGTTTATACCTGGGACATTCTCCCCTCCTGCCCCTCCCCCAGAACTTCTCTTTCCCCTCTGCCTTATTTTACTCGTCACCATCACGTGACATAATATCAATTGTTTTAGTATCCTAATCTTTTCCACCCTACTCCCACCTGCAAGTACTTTGAGAAAAAAGATTTTGTTCACTGGGCTCATTGCTCTATATATTCAGTAGATACTGATTAAGTGAGAGAAATTGTCTGCTTTCTGTTGTTCTTTTTCTTTAATAATAACTAGTGCTTACTGTGTTTTTAATTTGTGCTAGACAAAGTTCTGAACATTTTGGCTGGACCAGGTTTCTAGCCTGCATGGCTTGGTTTCGTTTGACCAGCCTGTTGTCCAGGTGGAAACTAGAGGTGCTGAGATGCTGAGTATCCAGTGACTTGCCCACAGTCAGCACTGGATTTGAAAATAGCAGGCTGGTTCTGAGTCTGTGAACTCCAGAATGCCTTATCATGAATCGTGTTCATGTTTGTTGGCTCTGCCCAGTTCCTAGAGAGTCAGAGTTACTCTCCAAAGCAAACACCTCCTGTCCTTATATTTTTAGTTCTGTTATATCATCTGTCATCATGAACTCACTCTTCCTTCCTACATTTCTTGTCTCTGGGCCATTATATGGATTCACTTCACAGTAGAACTGGCAAATAGGAATGTTTTGAAGGGTCCCTTTAACTTTGTCACAGAAAAGCTCAGGAGAAGGTAGAATTACTATTTTCCATTTTAGATGACTGATAGGAAAGCTTTTCTGGGTATACAAAGACTAGATTTCGCAGAAAGCATCAATTACACTGTGGCGAGCACTGCCCTTTGACTGGTGAGCCTCTGCTCTTGTTAGGCATCTAATGAGAAGGGGCTCTGAAACACTAGGTTTTACTCCTTGAAAGAAACATTTTATTAGTTTGAATTTACCAATGATTAGAATGCGAAAATTAGGGGTGGTGGCACACACCTGTCATCCCAGCACTTGAGAAGTTGATGCACTAGGGTCATGAACTTGATTGGCTGGCAAAACCCTGTCTCAAAAAACCATGGTGTGGGGATTGTGACTCAGTAGCATAGCCCTTACTCAGTCTATCCAAGACTGAGGGTTCTATTACTAACATGGAGAACAAATTAAGAACCCTGAAAGAAGGGAAGAAGACAGAGAGGGGTCTTTTGATTAATGTCTGCAGGCACATGTGATCACCAGGAATATTTTACATGTTAACAACACAAACCTTTTAAAATGATGGCTGATTCCTGTAATACAATGCATGTGGGAGCCTGAGGGCTGAGTTAGAGGCCAGCCTGAATTACACAGGAGTTCCATACTAGTCTGAGCTATAGAGCAAAACCATACAGAAAGAAAGGAGAGAGATAAGACAAAGACAATGAACTCTAAGGCGCTTACCTAGTACTGCACTGGTGCACCGCTGCACACCAGGTGCTCAGTAAATGGTTGTTGCATCAATGAACAAATAAATGAATTTCTAACAAGGATGGAAGGGTGCCAAGGCCTGATACTTCGGACTTCGTATGTTCAGGAACTTTGCCTCAGGCTGCTGTGCACTATTATGCTGCAAAATGTCACATTAATTAAGATATGAACACCATCCCTGGTGAGATGGCTTAATGAGTAAGGACACTTGCAGCAAAAGCTTGGTGATATGAGTTCCATCCCCCAAAGCTATATAAAGATGGAAAGAGAGGACCTAGAGAGGATATACAGGAAGGAGGACCCAGGTTGGTATGATCAATGCTTATTTGGATGAACAAATGG
>CM053753.1:1943592-1957477 GCA_028658305.1 Pachyuromys duprasi | reverse complement strand
AGGACATTGCAGCCAGCCTTGAGGAGACAGGATGAGCTGGGGTTGGATGGAAGGGGAGGAAGTCCTCCCCTGTTGGTGGACTTGGAAGGGACGGGGAGGAGGGAGATGAGGAAGGGAGTGGGAGGGTAGAGGAAATGAGGGAGGGGGCTACGCCTGGGATTCAAAGTACCTAACCTGTGATTGATATAAAAATAAATAAATTAAAAAAAAGAGAGAGGACCAACTCCACAAAGTTTCATCTGAATGGCCTGAATGCCTCCCACCATTATGCACACACACAATAATAAATAAATAAATTTTAAAATGTTTAAAAAGATATTAATGTCCAAGTGTGGATGCTTCTCCAACCTCTAGACCCCAAGTGCATGTAACATTCACTCTCTGGGATGCTCCTATCAACCCCTACCTCTAGTGTCTTCTGCCTTCGTATCATTATACCAGGCTTGAGATGATGCTGAAAAGTAGGTCATGTCTAAGCTTAGGTTACAAAGATGTTGGATTTACATTTCAGTTGTGTACATAGCACCCTACTATCCTCTTTCCTTCCTTTGTCCCTTCCTTCTTTCCTTCCTTCTTCCTTCCTTCCTCCTTTTTTTCTTTCCTCCCTTCCTCTTTCTCACAGTACTCAGATTCTTTCTCATCACTCACTGTGGCAGAAACCACCTGCATCTTATACTCAGCCTCATGGGGAAGTTAGTGTGGCTAGAAAGTCATGTTGTATGAGCAATTTCATAAGCAGGTCTTCCATCCTCAGTCAAGTGTTCACGTGAAGAAGCCCTGGCCATCTTCTAAAGCCTCATGAAAGATCCTGAACCAGGAACATCCAGCTATGGCCCTCCTGAACTTTCTATGATAAGTTTGTGTTGTTTTTAGCCACTATGTTTTGGGAGAAGTTTGCTACACAGCAGTAGATGACCAATAAGCTGCCATGTTCTCTCCCAGTTATAGTACTGTTCTCTCCCTCAGTCTTCCTTGTCAAAGACACTTCAGCTGTGGTAGATTCTTCATGGCAAGGACTCTCATTCACTTCTGAAATGGACTAATGCCCCAAACTTCCCAGAAGCAAGGGACATTGTGCATGTCCTAAGATGTGTCTAAAGACTCTCAAGAGGGCAAAGACTCTCAAGAGGGAGCTGAAGCTGTGGATGGATAGAAGAAAAAGTATTTCTTGGATACAAAGGAGCAAGGAATGAGAATCCTGTTCTAAGACAGACAAACAGAGAGAGCAGAAAGGACTTAGTAATGGCAGACCACAGTGAGCAGAATTGTTGAACAATGAGATTGAAGAAGTTGTCTTTGTGATTCTTGTTATAAGGTTGTTAGTTCAATAATTAAAAGTACCTTCAAGCTAGAAAACATCTAGCAGGGAACAAGAGCAGGTGGTGGAAAACATGCATAGATAATCCAGGACTGTCTGCACCCATGACCCTGGCTCCAGTGGTCTACCGCCTTGCTGGGTAGATAATGAGCCTTTGGCTTAACTTTTCACAGCTCATATTCCTTCCCTAAAAATAAGACTTTTCTTAGTATCTCTTTCGTATACATAGTAAGATTGAATGAAAAAGCTAAACTGGAGGTCCTAAACTAGAGCTTGAAGTAACATGAGAAGCCTTAGCACGGTGAGAGGTGTGAGAGCACACCTCGCCCTGTGGACTCACACTTAGCTGCCATGCCTAACCTCCCATTTTCAACGTGGTGCCCTCAAAATAGGCCAAAGTAAACCTTCCTTCCCTCCAGTTGATTCTCATCAGGCATTCAGTCACAGACACAAGAAAGACTATACTTGTGGTTACATTTTATACATTTTGTCTTGTAAACAGTTTCCCAGAGTGAACTATGACTACTGGGAATTCCTTGAGCTCATTTCACAGTGATTCCTCAATACAGAGACCATATACCTTATCTATTTTTTCTGTCTCTGGTTCAGTGTAAGGTGACATCACCCATGAGATTGTGAAGAGAATGAAAATATGTTTTTTTCCACAACCATTTCCCCAAATTATGGAAATATGAGAGTAGGAATCATCATTTCAAAGTCACTTGTATGAACATCCATTCTGAAGACTAGAAAAGCTTTTTAGTATTTCCCACAAATTAAGAGTATATATTTAAGAATACTTTCCAGGACTTCATGAACTCTCTGACTCTCTCTGTGTACAAGTGTGAAGTGGAAGGTAGGTAAAGGGAGAAGGCAGAAGGGCACAGATGCTGTCTAGAATGCTGCTGAGGGTGGTAGCACAGGTTCTAGGGTAGGAATGGTTATTATTTAAATGGAGAACCAGGAGTGCTGTGAGAATAGACTCTCAAAAAAAATGAAAGGAAGAGAAAGAAAGATAGAAAAAAGAAAGAAGAAAGGAAAAAAGGAAAGAAAGAAAGAAAGAAAGAATGCTTTCCTGGATAAAGATAATTTTAAGCAAGACATGCAATCTATTGCTTCCTGATTATTCCAATTCAAACCCTGTGAATGCTTATTTAAGCCTAAGAAAAAGACTCTATGACTTAGGGTTAACAGGTATCACTGGCAAAATCTGTGTGTTCAACACATGAGAGAGAGCAAGTTGTATGCTGGCGAGTTAACTGCATTGTCAAACTGTCAGGGGCTACCCAGGGAGGCAGCAGCACAGTGCTATTGGGACCATTTGTGGAGAGTGATTTTGGCTTTTAGCCATTTATACAGAGCCCATTCTCTCTGGGATTTCATAGCCTTTGGAGACTTCTAGAAATGGAGCCACTTCCTGGGGACCCAAAGTAGAAAGGAGGCTGTGCTCTAAGAGGACACCACAAGGACTTGTAAGCAGGTTGAGAGTGAGGGTCTTATTAGTGCAAATGACCTTGTAGGATATCAAATCCAACTACTCTTTGATTTAGACGTCATTCCAAAAAGTTTGCAGATGTCTCCAACAACTGCCTGACCCAACTGATGGCCAGTTGTGTTTAAGGACAGCTTTGACTCTCTCCACCCTTGCGTATCTTTCTACTTCTTTCCTCACCATGCTTTTGAGGCTGTGGAGCCTTGATAATAGTCACTCTGCCAGAAGAGTGCCTCATTAAAAAATGTCTGGCCTGTTCTCTGAGGTTAGCATAACTGTATCTCATTCATCCTTCACTCCTATTACTCTAATTTGTCCACATTTCTCTTAAAATACAGTATCATGAACTGAACACAATATTCCAGGAGGAGTCTGCTCAGCTGAGGGCAGAGGAAGCTGAGAGATAACTGCTTCTCTCCTCCCCCTGACCCCAGGAACCTGTCATCCCCAACAGCTGAGTGTCATATGAATTTCCATCTCCTTTTCAACCATCATTAAACTGATGTGTTTAGGAGACTTAAAAGCCAAGAAAACAGATTATACTCTCATGTCAATTCACCATTGTAAATCTTTACCTCTCAAGTTTCTATGTGCCTTTTACTCCTATGGCCTATCGGAAATAAGGTTTTCAGCTTTTAAAAAATAGTCATAAATTTCACCTCTTCCAGAAACTCTTGATAGGCTCACAGGACTGTGTATCAGTGGGTAAATCAAAGGTATTGATGACAAATTATGTACCTTTATCCCAAGAAGACAGGGACTTTGCCAAGTCCTTGAACGGAGTTGGCTTGGTGGGGTGGTAAGGTAATGAAAAAAGGACAGACAGACAAATACACAAAAACAGGAAAGGTGGGGTCAGTGGTTAGGCATTCTGATAGAACCCAGTACATGTCCAGAAGACCATAACCCCCTGGAAGCTCAGTGTGCACCCTGTAAGAGCAGAGCAGAGAGGCAGGGTTATTATAGAGAGATAAACAAGGAGTTAAGAGTTATGGTATACAGCCCAATCAAGAAAACAGGTTTAACTAATCTCAGAACACTTTTTGTAGGGATCAGTCTTCAGGCCACAAATGTCTGGTGGAGAAAGATATGGCAGACATTTTTCTACACACTCTCATCGAGAGCACATGGAACAGAGGGAGGCTTTGCCATCTCTCCGTGCCTTACCCCAGGGTGAGGGTGAGGGGACTTTACCATGGTCACATGTGTCAGAAGCTATGGCTTCATGTCAACAACACACATTCACTCAGGCTTTCACTCATGCAGGACTTCCTCCTCTCCCCATGGGACTTGCTGCCCATAAGAGAATTCACATGAGGACTGCTCATTGGGCAAAGGCACTTGCCACCAAGCCTGATGATCTGACTTCCATTCCAGGGAAAGAACTGACTCCTAAAAGTTTCCCTCTGACCTTCATATATGGTATGGCACATACCCACTTACAGACAGACAGACAGACAGACGACACACACACAATGTTTTAATCCATGTGGGCGTATTTGTTCCTGAAACTGTATCATGCTCCCACCTTGGAGGTGAAAAACAATGAATGAATGGGCTCGCTTCGCACTAACTGGGATTCGGGTGCAGAAGACCACCTCTGCCCCCCCCACCTCCCACCCCAGTGCTAGGACTCAAACTCAGGGCCATGCACATTCCATGTAAGTGCTTTGACTTGAGCCATAGCTCTAGCCCTAATATTTGTCTTTCCAATAAGCATTAACTTTATTAAAATGAGGAAATTGTGTTACATAAACATGTTTACATTTATATCTAGAATATTTTCTGGCACTGTCATGAATAATAATTAGTCCAAGCACAGTTGACTACACATTACAACCTTATTCCATATTACATTTAACAGCTTATTTACCAAACTTTTTTTTCCACAACACAAATTTTACATTCCCAACATGTCCCACATTTTTATGTTTCTATTTCTAATAGATGAGTTATGTGTAAGCATCCCCTTATTTGTATCATAATTAACCACAGCCTGTCTCAGCCCTCTTTACCTTTGGAGATTGTCCTGCTATGTAATAAGCTGCTCCAAAAGCTGGTGGTTAAAGCAACAGCAATCTGTTTCCTCATGAATTGAAATTTGGTCAGAGATGCATGGAAATGGCTTATCTCTGCACTTTGCAGCATCAGTGTAGAGTTTTGCCTTCCAGATGTTTCATTCATGTGACTGGTAAGTTGGCGCTGGATGGCTGTCGGTTAGGATCTCAATTTGAGTTTGGGTAGAGAACTCAGTTCCTCCTTACTTGAATGTAGTCTTCTTGGCTTCCTCATAGCATGGTAACTTCATACCAAAGCAAGAATCTAAAGAGAAGCAAAGTGAGAATGCAGTGATTTCCAGTGTAGGTCCACAGTGCTGGTATCACCCTCCGCACGGTGCTCACAGAACAATCCTGATTATCTACCAAGACTGAATAAGAGAATGAGATTTCTCTACTTGACTGTAAAGTTGAAGCTTCTAGAATGATTTATAGGACTAGAGAGATTGTTGTGTCCATTTTTAAAAATACATTTGAATATTGGCATATTGTTTCCTATGTTTTTGTTCTTTTTTTCTCTGTTTATGAAACCCAGGTCCTCTGTCAATGTTCTATCCAGACATTTCTTCCTAAAATGCTTTTCCAGCAAAGAGTGAATCATCATGTGGTGGTTAGCTTTAATTTTTAAATCAATACAATCTATAATCATCCACAAAAGAAATCTCAATGACCTGTGGGATTCTCTGGGGGAATGGGTTAACTGATATGGGAAGAACCAGCCAATTGTGTGCAGCACCTTACCCTAGGCAGAGAGTTTCTGACTTGCAGAGAAGTGGAGAAATCAAGCTTAGCACAAGCAAGCCAGCAAGAAACATATCTACATTCCCTTTTCTTTGTTCTGAATGTGTGCGATGAGAACTCCCAGTGCCTCCAGCCCCCAGTGAGGGCCAGCATCCTCACACTGGAACAACAAAGCCTTCCTCCCATTGTTGCTTTTTTGTCAAGGATTTAATTGCAGCCACGCACGTGAAAACATGTCCCAGCGCCTCTGATGTGTCACCTGTTTATCATATACACCTCTGTTGTTCTCCATCAAGCAAAGCCTTGCAAACATTGGCTTATGTCAAAACAAAGACCGTGAACTCTGTAAGAGCTAGTCCTGCAAATCTTGTGCAGACTCTCCATTAGCCATTACCAAAGTCAGAACCCGGGGGACCAAGACACGGAGGCCCTAGAGCAAATTTCAGCTCTGTAGACATCATTCCCATTGCACAGCTGGGTTCTGCCCATGCAGCCCTCTGAGCAGGGACTCTGGTCCTGGCTGCGTGCCAGTTATCACTCGGAACCGTTTCTCAAAGGTGAAGCTTACATGTTAATAAGCGCCCCAGTGGCAGGGTAAGGTTGAGACCTCTGTAGCTTCCTTCTGAGGTGTCCAAGGGGTCCTATCAATGAACCCAGGTGGACACCATGTTCCAGCTTCTGGCTCATGCTCCTGTAAACCTGACCGTGGCAATTTCCTTGCCACGTGGCTCCACGAGAGCTTTTCTCTGAGTCTGTCCTCCAGGAAGGGTTTTTGATATGGATGTCTTTGAATTTACAGATTGATATGAGAACAGACAACTTGACAATATTATGTCTTCCAATCCATGAGTATGAAATATCTTTGCCCTTGTGAAGATATTCCTTAATTTCTTTTAGTAATGTTTAATAGTTTTCGGCGCATATGTCTTAAATTTCTTCTCCAGGTCTTTGTTCTCTGCACTGTGATTGTGACACAGCTACTTTCAGAACTTAAACTTCTGACAATTAAGTTAGTATACAGAGATATACTTTAATTTTATGTTGATTTCATACACTTACTACAGTCATTTTAAGTTCTAGTACAGCTTTAAGATTTTCATATAAAAATATGTCATCTAAGAATAAAGACTGTTTCACTTCTTTCTTTCCAATTGAATGCCCTTAATTTTTTAAGCATTTACTTCATTTTCTGTTGTGGCACTAGCTATAGAATTTTCAATAAAATGACTGGATAAAATTGTTGAAAGCAGCTGCTACTGTTTGGGGCTGGAGTCTGTTGTTTCTGGATTCTTGATCTCTTATCTAGAAAACTAAAAACCAGTCTAAGACAGATGTTTAACAAAAGCAAGCCAACTTTGTTCATGCCCAAGGGATAGAACAAGAGGCAGACACTGTGTAGATTGGCAGCGGCAGCATTAGTAGGGGATATGCAAGACCTGGTCACTTTCCAGGGCTTCCTTTCAGGAGGTCAAGAGAAGGAGTTGGTTACTAAGAGGTATTGTTGGTTACTGAGGGTCATGGTTGGTCACGAAGGAACGTGATCTGTATTCTGACTGATAAATTAGACTATAAAATAATTTACCTACTGTGCAAATCCCTTCCTATTTTGCATCTGATCTTAATCTTATGCATACCTAATTATGCCATGACAAAAGATAGTGAATAAGAGATTCTTCATGAGAGGTTAATAGAGGATGCATGTACCGAAAACCAGTTCAGGCTGGATCTACTCTTCTAGTCTTATACCTAAATATGTCAGTAATTCATTTGGATAGAAACTGTCCAGATTTGAGAGTTAACAGTCAGGGGTAGGAAAATATACAGTTTTCCAGAGTTGGTAGTGTAGGGGTGCACATGAGGTTCAGAGCTTGCTCTGTGTGTTGTTTGAAGAGGGGTATGTGTGCATAGTGTGCATAGGTGAAGGAGTTAGGCTGCCAAGTGAATTACTACAAGAAAAGGACATACCAGGTTAAGCTATACCCTCTTCATGCCTACCTTGTTCCCTGAACATGGGAGGAAAGCATAGTCTTTCATAGTGAAGTATGATATTGGCTGATAAAAATATTACTATGTTAAGGAAGTTCTTTTTTTAGTTCAACAATTTTTATCAGCATTAGGTGTTGGGTTTTTTCATTTTTTATGTCTGTTGAGATCATTACATATGTTTTGTCTTTTATTATAGTAAGCTAATACATATTAATGATTTCTTCTTTTTAAAAAATTTTTCTGGAAATTTTAGGGCTTCCTGAAGTTCAAAGCCAAAAGTGGTTAAAGTTTAACTTTTTCTGTTTTTTCTAGAAGAATCTACATTTCTACCCTGACATAAAATAACCGAATCACCAAATGTTATGGTTCCAGACTCCAGCTAAATTCCTTGCTTTCCTTCTCATGAGCTTTACATTTCCTGAGGAAAGTTAAAAATATTCTAAAATGAACCAGACTTCCAAAGAACAAATTGCTATTAATTGTTACACAATGACAACGCAATCATTTAACACCTGCCTATACCTTTCCTATTGCCTTGGCAAAAAGAAAGTTAGTTTCACAATATCTAGGCCATGATTTTAGAAATGGAATTGAGAACTTAAGGAAAGATATGATGTTGAATTAATAAGGATTCTGTGAATCGTGAGTTAGGGTGAGTACTTTAATGAATAAATGCTTCTGGTAATCGTAATGATTCTTGGTAATGCTGAAAACTTTCTCAGCATGCACACTTTGTGTTTATACTATGCAAGACACACTGAATGGCTTTGTTCAGAGACTTCAATCATCTTATGAAGTCAATACAGATGGTCCTCACCTTGGTCATGGTTCAGCTCACATCTCTTCCACTTTATGCCACTGTTGAAATGATAAGCATTCCGATTCTGAGTTGTGACAGATGATAAACATGTTCTAATTGCTTCTTATTGTCATTGATAGTCCTTTTCTGAAGTACCTACTTAAATCTTTGGACTATATTTTAGATTTATTTACTTATTTTGTGTATATATGTCTGTGCCTTCATGTATGTGTTCTATATAGGTGCGGGTACCCATAGAGGCCAGACGAGGTTGTCAGATGCCCTAGAACTGGAGCTACAGGTGGTTGTGAGCTGCCTGGTGTGAGTGCTGGAAACCAACCTGGGTCCTCTGCAAGAATTACAGCTTCCCGTCAACCATATATCCTTGAGGATAGTCTCACACAATTCTTAGGCTTTGATGGGTTTATTGGAATGGAATTGAGGGATCATCTGTATAATCTCAACCCTGCTTTACAGTAGAGAAAACTGAGGCACAGACTAACTGGACACTTTGCTCAATTACATAATTCTAAGAAGTGCTAGAGCCAGCTGTGGACCATAGCTGAGAGACTTCAAAGTCTGTGTGCCTATCACTGTGCCATACCAAACTGCAGCCAGGGAAACATTAACGCCAGCTTTCAGACTCCATAGCTTGTGTGGCAGCAAACTTTTACCTCTCACTGACAAAATCCATCTTCACTATTCCCTGCTATATCTAATGGCTATTAGAATAAAGCACTTGATTAGGTTCAGTATCAAAAATATAGTGTGTGATCAAATAAATAATCCATTTAAAAGGGCAAAATGGAGGTGGAAATGGGTCTGCAGTTAAGAGTATTTGCTGCTCTTGCAGAGGACCTGGATTTGGTTCCTAGCACCTACACCAGGCAGCTCACAATCACCTGTAGCTGCAGTTTTAGGACATCTGATAACCTCTTCTCACCTCTGTGCACACCTGTACATATACGAGGCACACACATACATGAATGCATAAACATATATAAATAAATCTAAAAAATAGGCAAAAGATTTAAATCAGTACTTCAGAAAATGAGCTGTACCAATGACAATAAGAAGCAATTAAAACATGTTTATCACTTGTCATCAGAGAACTGTACATTAAAATCATAAACTGATACCACTGTACACCTAATCAGATGTCCGGCATTAGAAAGGAGAGTGCTATTGACACTGGCAGCCTGGAACCCTCAAACATTTCTGATAGGTATGTAAAATGATACAACCACTTTACATAATTGTTCAGATTATTATAAATTTAAACTGTCAGATGACTCAGCACTTCTTCTCCAAGGCATTTGTGCATACCCACCCCCAGCTCCACAAACACAATATATGCCCAAGAAAAACTGTGCACAATGGTGACAACACTGTCTTAATGATAGTTCTCATAGTTTTGAACTGGAAATAACCCAAATATCTATGTGGAAGAAAATGAGTTAACACACAGTGGTAAAGCCATCCCTCCAAGGCATTATATGGTGCATGGGAAAGCCATGCACAAAAAATGTGTTCACAATATGGTTCAACTTTATATGAGTGTTAGTACGAGAAGGTTCAGGGAAGGTCAAGGTCACTACCAAGAGCAGGCTGATGGTAGAAATAGAGTGGCTAAGAGGTCAGATAGGCAGTAAACTTAATTGTAAGAGATCAGAGGGGAACTGGAATGACAAAGCATAAATATATATATGTGCTGTAGAGATGGTCACACAGGCACATAACATCAAAGACCCTTTGCATTATCTACTTTAGATGGGCAAGTATTGAATGCAAATCATACTTTAAAAGAATTGTTCTAAGAAGGAAATCATGCACAGAAAGGCTTATGGTGCAGTTCAGTGGGTAGAGTGCTTGCTTAGCATATGTGAAGGCCTTGGTTTGATTTCCAGCACTGCATAAACTGGACATGGTAGCGCATGCCTGTAGTCCCAATATTTAAGAGGTGATGGCAAGAGGATCAGAAGCTCAAGGCCAGCCTTGGCTACTTAGCCAGTTTGAGGCTAGCCTGAGTTATGCAAGTGTTGTTCTCAAAGAAAGTATATGGGGTAAGAAATGACCCAAAGATCATTGTTTCCTTTGAGTGTTTGTTATGAGCTTTGTTCACATACAAGGCAGATCTGAAAAACATTTGGCTACAGAGAAGGACAATCATGGGTCTGACTCATAATAGAAGGAAATACAGCTCATCTGACATTCTGAGGACATCTTTTCAGTGACTGGATGCAGGGGGATGAGCAAGTGACAAAGAGGTGAACCTTTTCTCAGCAATTGTCTAAAGTGTCTAAGGCTGCAACCCCATGAGAGTTCCTCTTTCCATACTGCATATCCATTGGCATTGATGTTTTCTAGGTTTTATTTACATAGGGTTTCACCATATAAAACAGGCCTTGAACTCACAGACATTGGCTTACTTCTGTCACTCTGTCACCTGAGTGCTGGGATTAAAAGTGAGTACCACTATATCAGGTCTTTTAAAAAAGATGTACATCCATCTATTATCTATCTATCTATCTATCTATCTATCTATCTATCTATCTATCTATCTATCTATCTATCTATCTATCTATCTATCATGTGTGCATTCACTCTGTCCATGCAGTTGCCCACAGAAGCCAGAAGAGGATGTTGGATCCCCTGTACCTGTAACAAACTGTTGTGAGCTCCTTGATAAGCTCTGGAGCTCCCCAGGCCCATGTAAATCTTATAGAAGAATCTATAATGATTTCCAAACTTAAATGTGCCAAAGATGCTTGTAGTGCAATGCAGATTCCTAGGTCTAGTCCCCAGAACTCTGATGAGATTGATTTTGTATCTGCAGTTTATTTGTTTGGAATACAAGCTTCATGGATACTACTTTGAAAAATCCTGTCTAGAGTATTATAAACGAGCATAAAGAAGCATAGATTTGAGGACTATATTCACTCCAGAGAAAAAGCAACTGAAGTAAGCAAAAGAAATATTAAAAATAATCAGAAATCTAGCATGGTAAAAGCCTGTTATCTGGCTACTTAAGAGGCTGAGACAGGAGATTGTTTAAGTCTATGAGCTTGAGGCCAGCCTAGTCAACACTGTGAGATCCTATGTTAAGAGAATAGAGAAGATGTTGTAGAAGATGAAGGGTGGAAGGTCGGGGAAAAGAGGGAGGAAAGGAGGGAGGGAAGGAGAGAGTTTACTAAAATAAATACTGATGTTTGTGTTCTCTCTGTCTCTCTGTCTCTCTGTCTCTCTGTCTCTCTCTCTCTCTCTCTCTCTCTCTCTCTCTCTCTCTCTCTCTGTGTGTGTGCATGAGTTGTGAATACTGAGTGTGTGTAGTGAAAAGATAGAGAGAACTAAGGATGGTATGAAGAAGTTAGCAGATGTGTGATATAAGAAACATACATCTTGCTACTTATCACACTGCCCCAGACCTGGCTTTGAGGATTCTTCTTTTAACTATAACATTGTTCAAATTCATTTTTTCCCAAAGCCCATCAAATTGGTAGGAACCATGAACCACTCGCTGGCCTAATCCATCATGGTACAATACAGAAAGATACAAAGAGACTGGGTGGATAAAGGAAATCAATACCTGTTTCCTGTTTGTTACCAGCAGATCTTTTGTCTGGCTTCAGTGTGCCTTCAACAGAATAAGAAACATAGCTGAATTCCCAATCAAAATCAGATAAAGCACAGGCAATGTGACACTGTGTCTTTGCTCTCCACAGATAAAAAATTTGAATTATAGCAGGGCTAAATATCTAAGTCCATTCCAGGTTTTCATTTGTTAAGATTTTTTTTCTGTATTTCATAAAAAGTTATAGACTTAATATTAGGATATGTAGAAACAAGGCAAATATTTCAACAATGTTTAGAAAAATTGAGCAATTTTTCTTCAATTCTCCCTAAATTATAAGTAGTCCTATACACCTTCTGATCTATATTGTCATCCTATTTATTATCTTGAATATTGCTAATGGTATATACTTGACCAGATGTGGATAGACCTATACAATATACTCTTGAAACTGTACAGCATAAAGCCTTACTTTAACCCACATTTGCTGTAAACTGTAAAATACATAAATAAATGCTCTTAATTGGCAGCTGGCCTCACAACATGGTTTTTGAAAAACATTTTTCTGGTTGGGTTTGTGTGTTTATTTTGTAGTGCTTGGTATAAAACTTGGTGGAAACCATTGTGTTAAATGGCCTTTCATCTAAATATCCAGATTCTCCATAATTACGTCTTTATGAATATATACAGATTTTTTTATCTAGACATCTTACAAAACTGTTATGTTATCAAGTATAATAAGGATTAATAAGGTGATCAAGAAGGTATTTTATTTTTAACATCGAAGTAGAAGCTTGACATTGTATTTAAGCTAGTTCTTCCAAATAGTCATGAAGTGAAAGTGAATAAGCCCTATCTTCCAGCTTTGTTACAATACTGCCAGTAGATCCCTGTAGAAAAGATCAGTAATATCACAGGAGACCCTAAGAGCCAGACAGAGCCTATTTACACACATCTAATAAAGCTTGATTGCTGAGTGCCCCCCAAACCCCAACTTTCTCTGCAAAAGAATGCCAATGCTTAAGTGTGAGTAATGTGGTTTCCTCTCATTTTCTTTTTCATTATAAAGTAGTTCTTGTGCCCTCAGAATGTTCTTCACAGAAGAGGGAAGTGCCAAATATCCAAGTCTTTCTGATAGATCTACAGCTGCTCTCTCTAAATTTTTTTAAAGCAGAAATTTCTGGGAATAAAATATAATACAAAGTTTAGATGGTGATAGAAGTCCCCTGGTGAAATAGGAAGCCAGGAGACTGAGCAGAAATGTGTGGAGTTGTTACTGGGGCTGCAATATCACTAATATTTGTATTAAACAGCATTCGGAAATGTTTTTAAAGCCATTTAAAAAACAATTTACAAGTTATTGCAGTAGAAAGATACCAAGAACATACTTATTAGGGTAAAGTGAAAGTAAACTTTCCAAATATTATGCAAGTAAGCAGAAAATCTCAGATTAAAAAAATCACACATGGATGTAAAAGGTTATATTTTAATAATAAATTTCAAGATTATGCATTCTATAAAGTATTGATGGATTTGCCATTAATTTTAATCATATTAATAATAGTATGTTTTGTTAATGTGGATTCTTGTCCTATCTAGTGTCAAACACTTGTAACCCCAGCACTGAAGAGGTGGGTGAGGGCAGGAGAGCTCATCCTTAATTGTAATAGCTTAGCCCAGGCTACATGAGAGCCTGTCTCAAAAAACAAAATTCTTTTCACCTAAAATTATTGTTTGCTGGCCAAATGTGATGATTACACACCCATAATCTCAGGACACAGGTGGCTGAAGAGAGGGTACTATAAGTTTAAGAGCTCCCTTCTCCCCCAAAATATTGCTTGTCCTCTTGTGTACAAGCATGGATGAGACAAAGAATAAGAACAATGAAACTCATCTCTTCGGTTTCTACAACCAAGGACTA
>CM053753.1:1928795-1943092 GCA_028658305.1 Pachyuromys duprasi | reverse complement strand
AAAAAAAAAAGAATTCATTGTATGCAAAAAAGCTATTTCAATAAAAGAAAAAAACAAATGAACAAATATAAAGATATTGCATAAAAAAAAAAAAGAAACTCATCTCTTACCAAAGAAACATAGTAGGTGTCTTAACTGGAGACCCATCAGCGTAGCCTTTAGGCTGTGAGTTTCTCTACCCATAGTCTATTTTACCATAATAATGGCATTGAGTTCCTGCATGTTTTCACTTCCAGTAGAGGTGGTACCTATTTCTGTGTGGAAGGAGTGTCCTTAGAAGATTCCAATTCTACTACATTCAGAGACTTAGAAGTGTCTGGAAGTTTCCATTCTCCCAGAAGCAGTTCCTTGACCATTGACTAATGAATGTGAGGTTAGGAATATGTCATCTCCCTTGCTGTCCCCTGATCTGGACAAACTGAGGTAGTGCATATTCTGTCTTCCATCATCTTCTGTAGAATTGAGTCCATGCAATCAGCTCTAGGACTGTAGCATGTATGTCTATGGTTGGCCTCCATCCTGTCTCAGTTCCCATTGGCTTGTTTTGGAGTCATTGCCTTAGAAGTCACTTTCACAAACCCTCATCTCTGAGCACATTTTTCAAGAACAGAATTTCACTGTGTAATTCTCTTGTTGGGGTCATGGACATCAGACCACATAACTGGGTGAAATGTATCATCCCTCTGGAATAGGAAATAAGATGATTTTTGATCTTCATGTTGCCCAGCTTGCTCACTTAAGACTGAAACACTCATTCAGTAGCTGCTGGGAGGTTGACTCCATCTCTATAAACTAACCACAGGTCAGCCTTGAGGCCTGAGTACTCGCTATGAGAATTCAAATGTAGGTCCCCTTGTCTTCATTTGTGTCAACTGTGAAGTGCTGTGCTCACTCCTGTATTCTCTGTGTTATCAGCTAAAGAGCTATTACAGTTTACAGTGAGTCCTTCCTTTCAATGCCATCTTGTTTTCCCAAACACATGTTCTCAGAGGCATTCTCCCTTCAGTCCTAGTGAACAAGCTCTAGAGTCTTTAATATTCTAAGGTATTCTTTAATCCAGAAATGTAATTCAGAGACCTGAAGTGTGAGGTATAGATAGATATTCCTGGAAATAAACCTCAAAGAGTAGAAAAGCATGATCAAGGTCACACTGCCACGGTCACTCCTCTTATAAGGACTGACTCAAACCACCTTGATTTGAATCTGGACTCCTTTTCTTTTCAACATGAACACCCAAGATACATGGTTAGACTTCATTTTCAAAGAGCTTGTAGCAAGTTGATTTCTGCTTTTAAAAATTTTAGTAGTATTTAAGAATATTTAATTGAGGATCATACCCCACCCCATATACTCTGAACACTGATAGACTACAAGCAAGACAAGTGCCCTCTGTCAAGTGCCATCCAAACTAGGCACTCTGTGTTTGACAATGTCCTTGGGAATTTTCAAACAGCTGCCTCAGCCAGAAAAACAAGGAAACTGTGTCTTTTAGTCTAGTTAGGTGATGACAGCTGTCCTTGGACTCCTTTACTCATGACACAGCAGCTCCCTTTCCCTATTTCCTCAAAGGGCCTGTAAAAATGCAGGCTCCACCCTCTCTACCAGGGCAGAAACTTTTTATTTCAGATCCTAGTACTCTGTCCAACTCTAATAATGTCTGTCTTCACAATGACTCCAATCTCAAACCCCATTTCTTCTAAAACCCTTTTACTTTTTATTTTATATTAGTTTTGAGCATACAACCCAAAGTGTCTCACATACTATGCAAGAGCCCTGCCTCTGAGGTGCACCTCCAAACCCATATTCACTCATGTGTATTTTGTTCTAATGAAAACAAGTATTAACCAAACGCTCTTCAGGATGGTGAACCATTTTGATCTTGTCTCCGCTAAGTACATTTCTCTTTTTTTGTGCCATCACCTAGACCAAACCAGGACTATTTTGGCAGCCAGTACTGAGAAGCATATTCACAGCAGCACAGTGTACCCTCCTAAGAAGCTTCTGTAATTTAGGAAGTTTCCGTCATGCACTAATGATTACATTTACCTTTGAGCAGATGCCTAAGAGATAGCAGCTGACTGAGAGAACGTCTATGAACTGGCCAGACAAGTTCCTGCCTGTTATAATGAATGGACACATACACACATACAAATACACATCACATACACACACCCCTACCAACCACCTCCAACACATATCTACACACCCTAAATCTCCACACCACACACCACACACATACACACATACCCAGATGCTACACACATATATACACACCACACACATACACACACACCACACAAATACACCCCATAGCACACATATACACACACAAACACCACACATGGACACACAGACACACACACACACACACACACACACACACACACACATACACACACACACACACACAGAGGCTGGGCCACATCTAAGCTCCCAACCCCATTTTACCAATTCAGGTTAGGTTGTGTCAGCTTGTAGGCATACGGGGACTAAAGAAAAGATGTCATTTCATTATCTCTAGAGCCTGGCTGGAGAGTGGTTGCAGAATATAGATAGGACTACTTCTGTGACTCTTCTAGAGTCATAGAGACATAGTAGTAATACAAAGGAAGGCATAATCTCTTGGTCTGGGAAGCCCTAGGAGATAAGTTCTGAAGATTTCTTAGTAACATTTAAAGTTAGGTCTACCATGTTCTGTTGATATTTGTTAAATAGATTCCATCTGTACTGTCAGGAAGGGAGAAGAAGCAAAGATGATAAATGAAATAAGGGAAGGCTGAGAAGAACCAAACCAGTTTTTGCCTGGTTTCTCCAGTTTTATTGGCTTTTTGGTCCATGGTGGCTATTTCCTTAAGTTTAAGAACTGGGCATACTGGCAAACCCCTTTAATTCCAGCACTTAGGAGGCAGAGGCAAGAGAATCTCTATGAGTTTGAGGTGGTCTACAGATCTAGTTACAGGACAGCCAAGGCTACACAAAGAAGCCCTGTCTGGAAAAATCAAAACAACAACAACAAAAATAATACAAAATGCTCTGCCATTGACTAATATAACATTATTATCTACATGCTGAGTTTGATGGGCACTATCATATGTAGCCATTGTATACCTGGAATAGAAGCTGAACTTAAACTTGAGGTAAGGGATTGGCTGATTCAGCCTTTCAAAAATTTGCTCAGGCTGGCCTGGAACTCTGGCTCAGGTTGGCCTCAAAATCATAACTGTCCTGCTTCCACATTTGTATGTGCTGGCTTTCAGTTATATGCCACCATGGCAGGCTCTTTAACTTTACTAGCTAAAAGTAAAATTGAAATAGCCACATGAGACCAATAGCTATTGTACTAGACATTACAGCCTAAAATGATGTAACAAGGTGAAATTCTGTTTAATAACTGTCATCAGAATTTTAAATATCTTTCTTTGATATGACTGTTTAAAAATTAGTCAAGTTAGTTTGTCAATAATTTTATACATGTTATACATGTTTATACAATACATTCTGATCCCTACTCTTTTATCTCCCATTCTTATAATCTCACCCCCAACGCGCACACACACATACACACCAGCTTCTTTCCAAGATTTATAACTTTTGGATTCAATTTGTGATGTTTTTATTTAACTATGGTCACAGTAAACACTGGGTTGGAACTAAAGGTAATGACTCCCCTTGTAAGAATTTATCAGTAGCAACCTAGGGGGCAGCAGTGTGGGGTGGGCACCCTAAGCTCTCCCTACATCCATTCCTGACTGTTCATACCCATTCTTGTACAGATTCAGTGCAGACATATGCAGCTGTTTTGAACTGCTGATGCAATGTCCTGTCTTCTCTACAAAACGGCATGTTTTTTCTTTCATTTATTCTGCTTTCTCCCCTGTAATCATTTCTAACCTTGGAGAAAATGGTATAAAAGTCTTGTGTAGGTCTGAGCTCTCCACTATTACTAAATTTCAGCACTGAACACCAGGAGTCTGCCTTCATTACTGTTTATTGGAAAGAGAGGTTCTTATGACTAAGGGGTCGAGTATATGTGTATAAACATAAATATTTAGAAGGCAATTTGACACTATATCAATTTAGCTAAAAGACAGTATTAAGTTCCTTGCTCCCATGACCTGGAGAGAACAGGAGCTCCACAAGAACCTAATATATCTGGCCACAGGGGTCTTTTATGAGACTGTCTCTCTAACCAAGGCCCTTGTATATAACCTAGAACCCCTGCTTGGATGTAGCCCATTGTAGCTCAGTATCCAAGTGGGGAACAGGGACTATTTCTGACATGAACTTGATGGCTGGCTCTTCGACCTCTCCCCCTACCCCCAAGGGAGGAGCAGCCTTGCTAGGCCACAGAGGTGGACATTGCAGCCAGACCTGAAGAGACCTGATAAGCTAGGGTCAGATGGAAGGGGAGGAGAGCTCCCCTATCAGTGGACTTGGAAAGGAGCAGGGAGGAGATGAAGTAGGGAGGGTGGGATTGGGAGGGAATGAGAGAAGGGGCTACAGCTGGGATACAAAGTTAATAAACTGTAACATCTAAAAAAAGTTCCTTTCTCCCAGTGGCTGTTACTTTCCTCAGTACCAGGCATGGATCTCCTCATTCCGATTAGGCCTCAGATCCAATCAGACAGCTGGGAGTTGGAAGCAGTTGGGAGGGCCTTCTGTTAGGAAACCCATTTGGATATATATGTTCCAGTGTGTGTGTGTGTGTGTTTAATTCTCAAGTTAACTGGATAAAATAGTTATGACATTTATTTTAGAGACAAAAGAAGTCACTTACCATAAAAGTACCCTTGGGTAGGACTGCCATAGCCATTGGCAGGCACTAAAGGTTTCCCTTAGAAGGAAGAACTGCTTGGCATACATAAATGAGGGGAGGCACTGAAAAATCAGATCAACAAAAGGTGGAAAGAGTATGAGACTCTATGGGGCCACAGAGTCCATGAGGCTGTGGGGAGAAAGTAGTCTGTACTATAAATAGGATTGTTACTAGCCATATATGTCTAATTTATAAAATGATGACATGGCTGCTCTATGGTATTGTTAAAGGGAAGGTTTTTATTGTAAATATGAGGGAGAGAACAGCCAGAGGCATCTGGAAGTGTCTAGAGCAAAGAGGAAAAGTAGTAGATTGACCATGGCCAGCAGACTGGGCCTGGGCAGAAGAATAAAATAGAGAGAAAGGGGGAGAGAGGGGAGGAGAGCAAGGAAGTGCCTGCAGAGAGCTGAGAACATATAGGGAGGAAGAAAAGGGTGAGAGAGAGATAGGTAAGTGTCCTGGTGACAAGAATATCAATCTAGGGCATCCCAGGGGACTGAGACATTTGTCAGAGAAGTGTCTTAGATCACAGAGAAGAGGTGTTCCTTTCCACATGATGAAGGAACAGTAAGGTGAGAAAAGATTCCTGCCACACCAGTGTGACTTTAACAGTAGCAGTAGGTTTCAGAAGCAAACAGAGACAAAATAGGTAGCTCCTATAGACACCTGTGTACTAGGAGAGACTGAACCTTTCCAAGTGACAGGCACTCAGGAGGGCATAGCAGTGTCTGGGGGCCAGCCAGCTGGTCAACCAGATGCCCTGAATCACAACAGAGTATATAAGGTAGAGGGAAGAAGTGGCTAAAGATATGGACTCTAAAATTTGGAGTTAAATGTGGTGGGTAGCAGAAGCTAGCAGAAACAAATGATCCATATCTTAGGAGAGCCCAACCAGCAGGTTGGTTCAGTTAGGAGAGCCTGGGTCCCTTGGAAAGGGGTTCGTTTAGGCCTTACTAGGTTTCAGAACCAGAAGCATGTGAGTAAATTCTGAGTGAAATGTCCCAGAAGCAGAAAGACACACATGGTATATACTCACTTATAAGTAGATATTAGACATATAATATAGGATAATCATACTAAAATCTGTACACCTAAAGAAGCTCATCAAGAAGGAGAACCCTGGGAAAGATGCTCTGAGAGACCAAAGAACTAAAAATAGTTTTTTTGGGGAGGGAGGGTATTGGTTTAAAATTTAAAGCAAAGCCTGGATGAAAGCCAACCAGGTGGGGACATGTCCAGTCACCTGTGGAGAGGAACCAGATTTACTGCATTCTTTTTCTGCCCATTAGAGATATAGTTGCTAGGAAACTGTCCCAGATGGCCAGGCCAGAACCGTTTATGAACTTGGCACCTAAAGTAAACCAATCATTTCAAAGTCAATTTCCTTACCCAATCATGTAACCCTCTGCTTGTGGTTTTTCCCTTTAAAAATCTTGTTCCCCTAGACCACCCCACTACCCTCCTCCTCTTCACCACGGAGGTTGCTATGACCCGGGCTCAAGCTTGTATTAAATAAACCCTCATGTATTTGCAGTGGAGTCTATTCCTGGTTCTTTGTGGGATCTCACAAACTGGGCATAACATTTGGAGGCTTGTCCCTGGACCCCCAAGACTCCAGGACCCTGATCTGGAGGGTCTTATGCTGGCTGGTAGGTGTCTAAGTGCCTTTGTGCAGTGTCCATGTGTGTATTTACTTTCTGTCCTCTACTCAAAAAAATTTTTGAGGTGTAGGTATCTGTGAGAGTGGCAGGATGTGATTAGAGGAAGACATACTGCACAGCTGCCAAAGTCAGGGGGGTGACACTGGCTTCATCAGTTTTTTTTTTTGGCAGGCATTCAGGTAGAGTCCCGCAGTTGGGAGGTGATTCAGAACAACTCCCTGCTCTGGAGCTTCTGTGGCAGAGAAACCAGTGCAGGAATCTTATGATCTGTGGGTCTGAGCTTAAGTTGCGATATGGCTACAGGGCTGTTCAGTCTTTGTCTGTCTTTCTATTTTATTCCTAGTGTTGACCTGTTTCTGCTTTCGCCTTCCCTACCACAGGCGAAAGTCAAGCGCTTGGTTCTGCTTTTGTTTTCAGTAGCAGAATGGCTGCTTTGGGTGCATTTGTCTGTCTGTTTTGTTTCTTGTGTTTGTGAATCTTTGTATTGGACTGTGGGACTGTGATGGATGTTATGGGACAGACATCCTCTAATTCCTCCCTGTTCCTTCCAACAGCTTCCACCTGAAAGCTGTTCCTTCTCCCCATGTCTGGATGCAGAGGAATCAAATGTGCTCTGAGAGTGGGCGGGAATGTGAGGGTGGGGCCAGGGATGAAATTGTCCAGACCGAACCTGGCCAGCTGATCATGGCAGCAGCGGGTGGAGCCCAGTTTCCAAGTGCTCTAGAGGCAGCAACGAACCATGGTGGTGGTAGAGGGCCAAGGTAACCGAGACCTCAGATCAACTGGTCTGGCTGAACCATAGGCTGCCGTTTCAGGCTGGTATAATTGGGTGGAGCCCGAATTCTGGGAAGGCCACCCCGTAATAGAACAGAGAGGAGAGCCCATTGACAGACTGGCCACTATCCCTTTGGTTTCTTCTTCCTCTTTCTTTTTGCATGCATTGTACCGGTACATGGTTTTCTTGTGTTGTCCTTTTATGGGTTTGTTTGTTTATGATGGTCTCTGTAGGCAGGTAATCAAACAGCTGTGCAATATGTTGACTTCTCCTGCCCCATGCTCCCAGCGCTATAAGCTGGGGCACCTCTGGTCCTTGGCAGGAGCATGTCTCGAGAAAGGACAAATGGAGAACACCCAAGAGAGGGGCGGCCTGCATGAGCGGGCCCAGGTTAAAGGGACAAAGTGCTCGAGATTACAGCTGGATTGAGTAAGAAAAGTTTTGTCTGTTTAAATGTTAAAAGTCTGCTAAAAGTCTGTTTAAATGTATGTATTGCCATAACATGCTTGCTTCTGAATGATCTTCAATGGTTAATATGCTCTGTATGTCTTGGTTACAGAGATTATAGATTAAGTTATTTGGATATGTTTAAAGTTTAAATTCAAACTCTTGTTTAGAACATATATATGTGTGCATATGTGTTTGTAAAAATCTATAGGAGAACAGATGTTTTTAAATTACAACCATGTGGTTTGCCATGCAATGTGATGTGACTCTGCCAACTTGAAATTGCCCTGTTGTAGGACAAAGTAAAGGAAAAGAAAGATTATAGAACCTCTTAGTCAAAATAAATTTTGTTTATCATCTTAATTCATTTTAGACTAAAAAGACGAGTCTCATTGAATATTGGTATTGGCTTTAGAGATTGGATTGTTTGTACTGGTAAAATTTGGTTTTGACTTTTAAAATTATGGTTTATGTTTTGCAATTTCACTCCAAAACAGGATCTTTTATTATAAAAACAGATTTCTTCTAAAAATGTGTTTAAGGCTATGAAACATTTTAAAGTTTATCAGGCATTATATATATATATATATATATATATATATATATATATAAAATTCAGGGTTGTGTTGTGGTATGCTATATGTGTGATTCAGCCCTGGTTTGTGAAGGACTATTCAGACTAACAACTGAATTTAAATATAAACCTGACTACCAGTTCCTGAGTGAATGGATTAATGCTGTTTCTTTTTGGCTGATAGGTTTGGTATGGCCAGAATAGTTCCAAGACCGTTTAAAATTGGTCTATACTGTATACTGCAGTTGGTTCTAAAACTTATTTGATTACAATGTTAGAACTTTCATTTACAGGAAACTATAAATGTTCCACAGTGCTATACCATGGGAGGCAGCAACACCATCAGCGACACCTAATGGCTATGTTTTATTGATTGATTGATTGATTGATTGATTGAGATTCTCAAATCAGAGTCTTTATTTTAGAATTTCAGACATGAACAGAAAGTAAAGATGCAATTGTTATTCAGAAGAAGACAAAGTGAATAAATTTCTCCAAAGACTGCTGAAGCAACCAATATTGTTTGGTCAGAAAAAAAACTTTCACATTTCTCTCACATAATCTGAATAAAAGAGTTTGTTAAAACCTTAAAACATTATCTTAATTAAATCGCACACCTGATGTAGTATTTTAAAATGTTATCGATACGTTAATGTAATTAATAAACAATCACAAGAAGGTGATGGGAAGCTGAGCACAGACAATGCCAGACAACACCCAGCTGGGAAAACAGGAAGATTTTACTAACATGGCCAAACTTTGGCACACACTTTCCATTGTGTACTGGAAGAGGTCTAGTCACTGGAGGTATTCATGAGATTAAGGAAAACGGCTAATTAAATATGGCTATGTTTTAAATTGCTGGCCACAGCCTGTAGCAACATGTGGCTAGCTGCCATGTTGGTTCAGGGATAAAGAAGGTGGACCTGTGGTTTTATAACCATCTTTGTTGAGGGTTACCTATTTAGTTCTAAGTGCAACTTTTGTCCTTTAAACTTTCTGCTATTCAGTTTAAATGCAATGTGGTAGGGTCAGCAAGATTTGCTAGCCCCTCTATGAACTGTATCTGATTGAAAGTTTTGCTTTGATTTTTAGCTCGGAAAGATATTTAATGTTATGCTAATGACTGCAGTTGGTTACAAGATTGAGCTGTACCTAGTCTCTTTGTTTAGGTTTTCAAGGTTAAGCCTAGGATGGGTAACTATGAATTTTGCCTATGTAGATCTACTTAAAACAGATATGGTCCTATAACGCTTATTTAAGAACTAGAGATTGTGGCATTCTGTTTTGCAAGACATAATTTAGAGTAGGTAACTAAAGAGAGATAAAAAGTAACTAATATGTTAGCCCTCAAGCTTGTCAGAGATCTGTGGATTATGGCATTTTATCATGTATAAGCTTATTATGACACAGAGTCCCGAAATCCTGACAGAGATCCCCAAGATCTCCAAGATTTGGACACAATGTGACTCTGGATTGTAGTATGCTAACCACTGAGCAAGACTGCCCCTACTGGCCCACCACTAGGGCCCAGCCTAAACAGTGGACAAAGCTGTGGACACGTGAGGAGTCATTGTTTCACGTTGCTGAAGGCAAGGTGAGGTCAATCTCTCATGTTCTTTTTTCCACAGAAAGTCTCTTATCGTCTGTGTCTTATGGCCAGACTGCCTCTGCTCATAATGCCATGAGACCACAGGAGCCAAGGACAACTGCCTAGGTTAGTCACCACTGTCATTTTGATTGGTGCATTTATTTGGCTTGTGTTTATCCTTCTTAGGTCTCTGATCATGTTGATGGCTAAGCTAAGCTAATGGTGGCTTTGCAGCTAAAGAGCAGACAATTAGATCCACTGTTAGTTCATTGGTCAATTCATTAGCTAGTAAGAACTACTAGGTATTAGATCTCTTATTTAGAAAGACAAACAGGTTTGCCTTGTTTACAGGTTTCACATTAATTGCTTGTGTCATATGGTGAATAACTGGATAAAAAGATGTAAAGTTTATGAAAGGTCTGATGACATAAAAGTTTAAGTTATGAGGATCTAAAAATATTGTTTAAGGGTCTAAAAATGTTTCAAACTTGGTAAATGAAAAAAAGAGATTGGAGGGTCTAAGTAGGTGTTTTAAGGTATGTGAATGTAAGTTGTAATGATATATGAAAGTAATTTAAGGCATATAGAAAATGTGAGATATTTCAGATTTCTCCTTCTCTGCTATTGCTGTGGTTATGTTGTTATAAGATTTCAGAAGTTCAGAGTTTGGACATTGGTCAGTAGACTTCTGATAAGCTGAGGGAGCACTGATTACTTATTATTCAGTCACAGGCTCGAGATTTTAATTTCCTTTTGGCTGTTTTCTGGAGATAGACTTAAAGGTGCATCTCATCATGCTAAAAATATCTGTCTAATGTGTATATATGACCCAAAAGCCATAGTTTTTACTAAGTCTTAATGGCATGAATTTACTTTTGTTGTCTTTTAGATACCTGTTACCTGCGTTTTCTAAAGTATGGATCTCAATACAATGGTGATGCTAATATGACTTTCAGGAAACCAAAAAGTCAGAAGACCTGTATCTGTCATAATGCAAATTGACCCCCAGATGAGTTTTTCCCTTGAGTTTGGGATCCCTCATTTTCCCAAATTTTCACTTCTATCTCAAGTCTGAATTTGTCTCAGCAGATTTTTACATGGTTGAATCTATTCGGGCATCAGCTATGGACTGCAAACTGAGATCTGGACTTGCTGAAAGATGACATGATTGCTCCCTGAGTCTTCAGTTGGATCAGCTAACCAGACACTTCTGAGGACTGCCCCATTTGCCCAGCCTTTGTCTGGCATTTCAGCCTTCCTAGCCCCTGATGTCTACATCCTATTTTCAGCATTGAAGCAATTTCAGAAGAAGAGACCTTTGGTCCCAATCCCACCTGATAGGCTGAAATGCTAACTCAAAATGGGTTCCCTGACATTACTATTATTTTGGGGACCTGCTTAGCTAGAGCAGCAACTCGACAAAAAATCTGGAGAGACCCTAGAGAGAAAAGATTCCAGAGGATGGTTTAAATCCTGGTATAATAGTTCTCCTTTGCTTACTTCCCTTATATCCACCTTGATGGGACCCCTATTCATTTTGATTTTTACCTTTGGGCTTTGTATTTTAAATTGTTTGATGGCTTTCATGAAGGAATGCTTGGAAGTGATACAGTTAATGGCACTAAGATCCCATTATGGAAAGGTAAATCTAGAGGATACCAGCTGTCATATATTCAAGACCCAAGATTGGGTCTTCATCATGGGAAGGGAGGAATGAGAGACCACAGAATTAAAAATAGTTGTATGAGTTGGGGAGGGGGTGTTATTGACTTAATATTTAAAGCATAAGCCTGAATGAAGGCCATCCAGGTGGAGACTGTCCAGCCACCTGTAAAGATGAACAAGCTTTAACTGCATTCCTTTCTTGCTCACTAGAGATATAGTTGCTAGGAAAATGTCACAGATGGCCAGGCCAGAACTGTTTATGGACTTGGCACCTAAAGCAAACCAATCATTTCAAAGTCAGTTGCCCTTACCCAACCATGTAACACCAAGGCATGTAACTCCCTGCTTGTGGTTTTTCCCCTTTTCCCTTTTAAAACCTTGTTCCTCTAGACCACCCTGCCACCCTCTTCCTCTTCACCAAGGAGGTTGCTGTGACCTGGGCTCGACCTTGTATTAAATAAACCCTCATGTATTTGTAGTGGAGTCTATTCCTGGTGTTCTTTGCAGTTCTCATGAACTGGGCATAACAGCTCAATCTTTATTCAGAAGGGCAGACCAGATGAACATTGGAAGAGTGTGAAAACAGGGAACAGGACTGGAACCTACCACAGAGGGATTCTGAAAGACTCTACACACCAGGGTATCAAAGCAGAGGCTGAGATTCATAGCCAAACTTTGGGCCGAATGCAGGGAATCTTATGAAAGAAGGGGGAGATAGAAAGAACCAGAGGGGACAGGAGCTCCACAAGGAGGAGGAAAAAAATCTGGGCCCATGGATATTTTCTGAGACTGATCCTCCAACCAAGGACCAATCATGGAGATAACCTAGAGCCCCTACACAGATGTAGCCATGGCAGCTCAGTGTCCAAGTGGGTTCTCTAATAATGGGAACAGGGACTGTCTCTGACATGAACTCAGTGGCCAGCTCTTTGATCACCTCCCCCTGAGTGGGGTGCAACCTTACCAGGCCACAGAGGAAGACAATGAATAATGAGACAGTAATGACAGTAATAATGAGACCTGATAGGCTGAGGTCAGAGTGAAGGGGAGGAGGACCTCCCCTATTAGTGGACTCGGGGAAGGGCATAGGTAGAGAAGAGGGAGAGAGAGTGAGATTGGGAGGGGACAAGGAAGGGGGCTATAATTGGGATACAAAGTGGATAAACTGTAATTAAAAATAAATAAATTAAAAAAAAAGAAAAGAAACTGAAATAGCCACTCTGTGTAAAAGGGAAAAAAAGTTTATTCCAAACTGCCAAGACTGTCTCCGGTGAAGGCAAAGAGAAGGAAAATGTCCAGGGTTAGAGGGAGGAAGGGAACCTGCAAGTGTGGGAGCTTGTAGATAGGACTGGAGGAGCCTGGAGGTGAACGTGGATCCTCAGGTGCAGATAAGCAGCACAAGTGTATGTTAATGAGAGAGCCATAGGTCCCTTTTGCTGTAGAGAATGGCTGCTTCTGGCTAGGGAGGACCAGTTTCACAGTTCCTAAGGAAAGCTGACTTTTGTCTAACCACCAGAATTTGGGTAAATAGCATTTCCCTCAGACCTGACACTTAAGACTAAGTATGTTAAAATTAAATGATGCTCAACTTCAATTTTTTTAGTAACACTAGATATATTTTAAGAGTTCAAAAGCCATGTATGGATAGTGGTAACAGAACTTGTATTTACAATAGAGAGTTACATCATCCATCACCAAGTCAAGGAACATTTCAAAGATGGTTTTATCTATAGAATGACAGTAGATGGTTTTCAATGCTGCCAGGCAAGCTTCTTTTTTATCTCCTCCAAAATTACCTGCAAATCTTGGTAATTCTATGAATGCTCTGTGGGAGTGGGTGCAAATTGGAGAAAGGGTTGTGTTTGCTGCCTAGGTTAATATGATATGACACATGGCTGCTCTTTAAGACCAAGAAAGAGGCTGCAGTCTGAGGTGTGTCGTGGGCGGGTCAAAGCTGCTTTGGCGGCTGTTTGAAATTCAAGTCTCAGCTCAGAAGGCAGGGTTTTACCAGGCCTTTTCCCCTGGAGTCAGGGAAGGATTTGCAAGTCCATTCGCCTTTTGTTTAGTGACAACAGGTGGGAGAGCTTGTTAGAAATCTCAACTCTGCCTCACTTCCTTGTAAAAATTAACCCATTGTGTAAGCTGTTTGTTTAAATAAAGAAGGCTGGCTGGCCTCGTGGCTTTTCGGATACAGAGCATATTAACACTATAGGGCTCATTGGAGCCACGAGCAAGCAGCCAGAAGCCTTTCGGAACATAATATGTGTAGTGTACATTATTAATTTCAATCCTCACTCCCGACTCAGAACCCCGTTCTGCTCTGCTGGCGGGCTCCGGCAGAGGTGGTCACATGAAGTTGCAGAAACTGTTGTTCAGATAGATAAGGGACTCTAAATCCCACTGAGGTACCAAGGTGTGACAGCAGTTTGAATTTTGTTAACAAAGGCCTGTGTGTATTGAGTCCCAGACAATGTCCACATCACTACTTCCACCATAATCAAAAGAGATTGCCTTACACTGAGCATCCATACTGTTCTTAACCCCAGAGTTCTTAAAATAGGAATGAATCTTTTCAATAGCCATAATTTGTGGTTTGTTTGTAATTAACCACACTGTTACTGATTTTAAGTTATCACACAGGTGACATTCCTGGCTTTAAATAATAATAGTGATAGTGGTTGGCAATGTAAGGATAAAGCATGGTTTTGAGCTCTTTGGTAACTTTCCACTTGGTATAGATACAGAGGGTATGTAAGTTAACATCAGTC
>CM053753.1:1916484-1928695 GCA_028658305.1 Pachyuromys duprasi | reverse complement strand
AGATCCCAGGGGAGGACTTTGCAGCCAGCCCTGAGGAGACATGATAAGTTGGGGTTGGATGGAAGGGAAGGAGGTCCTCCCCTGTTGGTGGACTTGGAGGGGGCGGGGAAGAAGGAGATGAGGGAGGGAGTGGGAGGGTGGGAGGGAATGGGGGAGGGGGCTACGCCTAGGATTCAAAGTACCCAACCTGTGATTGAGAGAAAAATAAATAAATTAAAAAAAAAATAAAGGCAAATCTATTTTATAAGCCAAAAAAAAAAAAAAAAGTTAACATCAGTCACATCTTAAGTGGGAGAGGCAAAATTTGAATGAATTTGTTCCCAGACTCCAATAAATTATGTCTTGATTTCTGTGGTCAGATAACCTTCATGCTTGTGACTTGTTGACTTGCACTTGGAGTCCCAACCGCTTGCCAGTTCAGCAGTGCTGTGATGTCTGAAAGATCCAGAACTGAAACTCACAAGTACCAAGTGGGATGGCTAAAACTGTGTTTTAAGTTTACTGTGCTTATGAGATCTATAAAACAAAAAGTTCTGTGATCTGAAAGCCCCACTTGCCCAAGGACAGAGAACGTCCTGGAATGCTGGGGGCTGGGGTTCAGGTATGATGATAACAAGCCATGTGCTTTTGCTTGCTTGTTCCAACTGCACAGGATATACTTTATCACACACAAGTGGGAGGTGCATAGGAAGGAAGTACATCAGGATGAATGCTTCTCCAATTGGATGAAGGTAGGAATTATATAGGCTTGTGGGGTTTGCCTTTATAAGCTTCTGACTAACATAATTCACAGCGGTTCTCCGGAAACTCAGTGTTCATTGTTCTGGCCAGTATTTAATAAAGCTTGCTTCAAATTGCCTCAAAAATTGTGGAGTGGTCTCATCCAATGGGATTAACACAAGCTCCATCCTGTGTGTAGAAATAGATGTATCCTGGGCCAGCAAGGCAAGTCTCTCCAGGAAGCGACTGCAATGCTCTTGAGAATGTCCGGTTGTTGCCTGATCATCAGGTGACAATATTTTTTTAACAGTTGTGCTGTAAAGCAAGAGGTGGAAACGTATAAAATCTGTGTACAAAATGGCACATCTAAGCTCAAAAAGCCATGCTAGGGTGGGTTTTAGTATTCACTTGGTTCAGGCATTGTCAATAGCTGCTCTTGAGCCCAGGTTTCAGAATCATTCAACCGTGAATGTAATCTTCAGGAAGATTTAAACATGTAAAATAAGCTCTGGAGCCTCTGACTGAGTAGGTCTTTGGTAGAGTTTGAACACTGACTATACTTTAAGAAATGCTTTAGTCATTTTTGGGGGATGGAAAAGAAGCAATTCATTACTTTAATATCTGAGAAATCAAAAGTAAAAATTATGTGTTCATTCTGCTTTTCATTTATTAACCCATTAAATTTTTAACACTATAAAAGAACAGTTTCTCTTTTCACAATTTTGTCTGTTATTTAGTAAGCAAACATACTGTCCTGGCTAATTTTATATCAACTTGACACAAGGTAGAGTCATCTGAGAGGAGGAAACCTTAATTGAGAAAATGCCTCCATAAGATAGGACTGAATAAGACAAACCTGTAGAGAATTTTCTTAATTAAAGAGTAGTCTGGAAGAACCCAGCCCACTGTGGATTGGTCTCACCCCTGGGCTTGTGGTTCTGGGTTCTCTAAGAAAGCAGGCTGAGCCAACCATGAAGAACAAACGAGTAGGCAGCATTCCTCTACAGCCTCTGCATCAGCTCCTGCCTCCACATTCCTGCCCTGTTTGAGTTCCTGTCCTGTCTTCCTTTAATGAAGAACTGTGATGTGGAAGTATAAGCCTAATTAATCCTTTCCTCCCTAAGTTGCTTTGCTCATGGTGTTCCATCACAGCAACACTAATCTTATGATCCAATTTCTTCCTCAAATGAACTTCTGAGAAGGAAACTAGAGGAGGAGTATATTTGCCTGTGGTTCAGTTAATCCAGCAATGAACGAAAGTCCAAAAATCCTGTAGTTGCTCGGTACACAAGGCTGAGTGTCTCAGCTGGTCTTCAGTATAAGCTGGAATCTTGAAGAAGTAGGCTCTAACGTTAGTGAAAGAATAGAATTGCTAGCAAGGTGAGCAATTGTTACAGGATGAAGTAAACATTCTCCTTGGAATGGTTTGTATCAGAACCAGCCCTCCACAGGTTCAGGTATTAAAAGTTCAGTGCTGGCTAGTGGTGCTGCTTTGAGAGTCTGAAAAATCTTAGGGATGTGGGGGCCTACCTGGGGAATGTAGGTTGTGTTAGCTAGCCTTTGGTTCCTGGCATGCTCCTTGCTTCTGCCATCATACAAATAACCGTCCTTTATTGTGTGCATGTATATGTGCACCAGGTCCAACCTTGACACGTATCAGGTTTAGAAATGTCAAAAGAACTGCTTAGTTTTCTTGCTATTAGACTTTTTTTCTGACTTTGGGATCCTTTGTTTTTTGGCTAGACAATCCATAGCATTTTTAAAGTAAATTTTCCTGTGTACTTTCTTGTCCAGGGGAAACATACAAGAAAAAGGTTTGATGCATGTCACAGATAGGGAGCATAAAATAAAAAGAGAATAGTGAGTACAAGATGCTGTGAATATCTTATAAGGGGTCGTATTACTCTATAATTTAGCTGAGAGAAACGTCGACAGCAGAGGAAATCCGAGTGAATAAAATTGTGAGTGAATGTGTGCTCTTGATAAGGGTATAGCCAGGTTAAGGACCCAAAGCTTTAGATTTATGGAAAAATGGAAAAGCCTTCCCACCCATTGTGAGGCTTGGAGGACCAGGAAAGCCTCCCTCTGGTCAGTGTTTGGATGCTGATAGTGTGTGCAGAAAGTGTCCACAACAGCTTTCTTTTTCAGGTATTTATGGCTGGAAGACTGATCACCTACAACAGACTTCCTACTTAATTAGCTAAACCTCTCTCCTGGATCCAGCTGCACACAGCACTGCAGCCTTTCTGTTCAACTGTATCTAATAAACACGCTGCTCCCTGGTTGCTGTGAGCCCTCCATCAGGTAACCCAGCTTTTCTGTGTATCTGTGTGTTTCTCTCTTCTTCATTGCTTGCCGCCACAGTCAGGTCCATTCCTGGAGCTGACAGATGTGACGGAGAAGCTTAAAAAGGGTAACGCATTGGAGAAAACTGAACCGATAAAGGAAGAGTGTGGGAGGCAGAGAGAATAAACATGTTTCTAAATTGATATGTTGAGGTCCTACATGGCTCAATATGGCTAAGCCACATGTGGTTACTTGGTTTTGTTCATGACAGTCAGTATGCAATTGCTGACTAACGCTTTTGCAGAGAATTTTTTTTCTTAAATGCACATCTAGACATCATACTGTTGTGTTCAGACTCACTGCTTCCCAAAGCAGTGTTTTAATCACTGTCTCCTCTATCTTACTTGTTTCTAAATATATTGCCAATCTATTTCACTATTTAGATTTTTATTTATTTAGTTATTTTTATTTATTTAGTTAGTTAGTTATAGGTTCTCAGGATCATGTATGTACCAGGCAAGTGCCCTCCAGTGATGTGCAGCCCTACACCCTTTCAATGTCTGTCTGTCTGTCTGTCTGTTAGGATCTTTTTCCTTTTATTGAAGAGTGAAGAATTTCTGCAGAGAATCTCCTGATATAGTACATTTAATACTATCATAGACCATAAATAATGTTATAATGCCATACTGATTGAAATATAGGTTGTAAGTAAGTTTTTCTGTATAAAATATGGGACAGGAGGACATAGTCACTGAGGTTTAGTTCTGGGTACAGGCAGCCACAGTTGTTTTGGAGCTCTGTCTTGTTTGGAATCTGTGTAAAAATCAGGCTCCTTAGAAGCAGAGCGTGGGCCAAGGTCTTCATTTGTGTGATTTACTGGAGAAGTGGACATAGATGTGGGACAAGGGGAAAGGAAGGAGCCAGGCAAGGGAATGGAGACTGCTTAGACCATTTAAATCCCTGGCAGACAATCGGAAACCAAAAAGAGGCAACGTTTTCCCCCTGGAGGCAAAGGGGCTGCAGTGGTACCCTCAGGCCAGTCAGTTTTTGGGTGAAGCTGACCCTGTGCTAAGCAGGCCACAGCCTTATGTCCTCCTCAGAGGACTGAGTTTGGCTGAGAGCAGTTCCCAGAGAAAAGAGGAGGCTGAGCTGCACGGCTGATGTGGCACCAGGACTCTCACCGCATTGTTCTTTTTGAATGGCACTGACCCTTTCCAACGAAACACCAAATGAAGGAAAAGAGAATTCTAGGAAGGCAGCAGCCGGTATGTGTCTAGAAGCTTAGTTAATTCTGCATTTCAAATATCTTTGAAAATAGAACTTCTGTTCTTCATACATATTCTTTGATTAAAATAACTTAGGAATAGTATTTTTTTAACCTGTCATTCTTTAGCTTAGAAAAAAAGGTGAATGTGGGAGATTGCCTGCACTAAAGCACATCACTCAAACAAGTACTCTGGAATGCCATGACAGGTGATGCTATGCCACATGACAACATGACAGGTGACGACATGACAGGTATTACTATGACAGATGATTCCATGACACATGACATGACAGGTGATGCCATGACAGGTGATAGACAGCCTGTGCTTCAGTATGAACACTCAATTATTTAGTTCACATGAAAAAATAAACTTCCAGTTTTAAACAAATGTGAAACAGAAAACCCGTGGTTTTCTAAGAAAGATGACAAGCAAGTACTGAGGAGAAAATGTTTACTAATAGCAGTACCATTCCCCTGTCCTTATGGACTACAACATGAAACCTTCTCTTGAATATAGTGGGTGGGGTTATTTCCACATTGGGAGGGTACTGCTGAGTAAGGAGTAAGACCATGATGGGGTGTGCTAGTATACTGTGCTGTAGCTAGATGGCAGACACACACACACATGCCATTCTATACCCGATCTGCTTCCTCTGAGATGGAAATACTATTTGTTACCGAAAGAGAAAAATGGACTAGAGTTAACACAAGTACATATGAACATGTGACAAAACTAGAAATTTAAACATTTTTCTCTTCTGAAGTCCTTGTTTTTTTAAAGCCAGGTTTCCTGCAGCTCAGCCTACTAGAACTCCCTGTATGGTCAAGGATGACCTTGAACTCCTGATCATCCTGCTTCCACCTCCTGAGTGCTAGGATTGCAAGTCTCTGCCAACATGCCTGGCTGAATCTGGGAACTTTTAACAGTTTAAGAGAAAGTCCTTGCTGCCAGTGCACACACTCCTATAGTTCAGACTCTTGCTGTTTGCATAATAAAAGCAACAAATAAGTAATCTGTCTTTTACCAGAACTGGATATTGGTTAGAATCTGCCTTCCAGGTCTTTCCCACTGAGCCTTCTGCATCACTAGCCTGACTCACTGGCCTGTACTTCAATGACTTTGAGCTTAGCTTCTTTTATATATGTTAAAACATTCAGCCAGATGAGCATGGTAGTACACACTTGTTTTCCTAGCACTCAGGGAGGCGGAGGCAGGAGCATCAATCAAGAGTTAGAGGATTAAAAAAAGAGAGAGTACAGCCCTGAAATCTTCCTGTGTCATCATATAATACCAGTGCTGGAATTAGAGGTGACCACCATGCATTTTCCATTTTCTTTTTATTGTTGTCATAATATAACTGTGTATAGCTATATCTCCCTATGCGTATAGTTAAATATGATATATATATATAATACCTATATCTATAGTTTTATATATATGTGGCAGAAAAGAGGAAGAATAGAGAGGGGTGGAAGGGAGAGAAGAGAGGAAGGGTAGAGAGAGAAAAAGAAGAGAATGACAGAGGAGAGGGGAGAGTAAAGAAGAAAGAAGAAGAGAGGAAGAGTAGAGAGAGGAAAAAGAAAAGAGAGAGAAGAGGAGAGAGAGGAAGAAGAAAAAGGACGATGAGGAGGAAACTTGGTATTGTATGGCAATCAAATACGTAGAAAGCCTAAGTGGCTTTCCTAGAAAGGTCCCATGAAGAGGGCTGTCATTATATGAGAATTTATTTAGCCCATGGGTAGCACTTTCAAAATGGCAGACTTTCCCTGCTTCATCCCTTGTGGTCCATGGCAGATGACTCTAGCCAGTGTCTGGTTTTGGGTCAGGAGCAGTTGGGTTGCAGACTCTGTTCTCTTTAGCCTTTACTCTCAATTAACTTCCAAGCCATTCTGACTTGACTTTATAAAAATTTATCACAAGCCATTTCTCTTTTCTTTCCTTGCCATCATCTTGCTCTTTCAATCATTCATCTATTTTTTTCTTGACCTACCTTGTGCTTGTGAAGCCTGCCTTTCATGGAGCAGCCAGCTTGATCATTCAAAACCGAAAATGGGATCCCATTACTACCTTGTATAGAATGTGTGGATGATTTATTGACATTGCCAAGTCCTCAATTTGTCCTAAAATTTCTGTGTTTTCTGAGTTCTCTAGTCACACACCCCCTCCCCCACATACATGCTGATCCACATCACAGCTGCACTGATTTTTGAACTCTTCTGTTAGGGTTCTGTATTCCCCATGTTGTCTCTCTTTCCCAACCCATTCATTAAGACTCAGGTCACTTTCATGTTGTCCAGAGAGTCTTCAATGTGGTCCCAGAGCCACTTGCACTTACACTGGCCTTGAGCTGGGCTAGAAACCCATTCCCCATCCTCCTTACCATCTGTTGCTGTCACTAGGCTGGTACCAGTACCCACCTGTCTCTATATGTTAGCTTTTTTGGTGCTGTACCCAAATACCGAAAAGAGTACCAGAAGGGAGAAAGGGTTATTTTGCCCACAGTTTCAAAAGGTTCCGTCTATTGTTGCATAGTCACAGAGGTGGAACTTTATGCTGATGGGAGTGTGTACTGAAAACCCATCTGTAGCATTAGATTTTTCAAAAACCTACTTTATTTAGGGTTCTTAAATGCCTTTACTTTCCTTCCAACCCACTGACCAAAGGTAGGGGAGAAAGGAGGTTGTTAGGGAAACCTTTTTTGAAGTAGTTCCTTGGGTCGATTCAACTCTTTGTTGTCTGGATACCAGCAGTCCAGTCAAATAGCAAACACCAAACAGCAATAGGAATCAACAGCAGAAGCGTGATTCAGCAGAAGCAGCAAGACTGCTGCTGAATCTGCATGAGTCAGCGAAAGCAGCAAGACTCAGCAGGAGTGCCACCAGAATGTCTCTGGTGTGTTTCTCTCTGCAAAGTTAAATGTAGGAAAATGAAGACCAGTGAAGCGATGTGAACCTTACAAAGCATAGTGATGCAAAAGCCTTGTCTCTGTCCATTGGCTTTTATTTATAACTTCTCTGAGTCCACACAAGTCTGTTTTCCAGCTGGAAAAAAATGCCCCTTGCACAAGACAACTTCCAGCAAAACATCATACACCCTCTCAAGTGTCTTTTTTCAGCTGATCAAGATCATGTGCCCTCTCATGAGTTTGTTTTCAACTGAGGATGAACTAAAAACATTTCCGCATCCCACATTTGGGACTAAAACAAACAAACAAACAAAAAAACACATAAAAAAAAACCATAACTTTCACTACAAGGATCTTCAGGCTTTAGGGCGTGGAAAGAAGAGAGAGGGATAGAAGGGCCAGCAGCAAGAGCTTCCTGAGACATGACTCCAGCAACCCACTTCCTCCATCTAGGCCCCCTCTCCTCAACGTTCTACAACAACTCAGATAGTGCTGCAGCTTAGGGACCAAGACTATGACAATCTGTAGGAAACCACATATTCTAGCTATAACATTTCCCCATTAGACCTTGCATCTGTGAGAAAGGACAGAGTTTACTTAATTAAACCCAAGTTCTCATTGACAAATGCTAGGCAACTGCTTTACCACCAAGCCAGACCTCAGTCCCAGGCAGATCGTCTTCATTTGAGATTTGTCTTGTAGATGGCACTTACTAAGTACCAGATACTTGCTCAAAAAAATAGGCAGATAGGGAAAAGAATAGGGTCTCATGCCAGGCTGGCCTCAACTAACTATGCAGCAAAGGGTGATTTTGCAATTCTGATCTTCCTGTCTCTATTAGCTTTCCAGGTGGTTTATGACAGAAAAGTACTCTGAGTTGAAAATAAGGCTTTGTGGCTAAAAGGGGCAGAAATGCTGACTGGGAGAGATAGTTCCTCCCTCATTTTCCCTTTTTTCACCTCTGCTGAGTCACTGTCCAGGTGGCTCACTGACCAGCACCACCTGTGTTGCATGGTGTCTGTAGGCACCTGCATACTTAGCTCCAGCCCTGTGGGTCCTTGTGCAGTTCAGAAGAAAACGAAACCTGAGCTGTTGCTTGTAGCATTTATTGTGGCTTCTGACATGTGCCAGGGGTATAAGAAGTAGATCCCTCAATTGCAGAAGGTGCATCTGACCTAGAATGACAAATTGGGCTGCTGCTCTAACTTCACAGCAGCCTTTCATACCTCAGTCTCCTCTCATCCTCTTAACTTTGCCTGCAGAGAATCATTAAAACCATACCAAGATGGGCAGCATATGCCTTTGGGGCTGGGCTGCTCAGGGTCTCAGGGTGACTGTAACTACCTCACTAGAGGTGTGGCTTTAGCATGTTCCATAGCTCCCTGAATTGCAACTTAAAAATCACTTGACAAATTTCTCAACACCAACTTTTTAGGGTTGTTGAGCTTATTGAATTAATTGATGTCTGTGAACGTCTGGCTAATAATTCATACTCAATTAATTGTCCCACCATTTATAAATCTGAAGTAGAGACAACCCAGAGATTAGAGCTTTTCTCTGAGTATCCTGGACCTTTGCTGTCTCTCACACAGTGATCACACTGGCATCAGCTGGGACCCTGCTGCAAATCTACATTCTCAGGAGCCACCATTCATATCTTCTGAGTCCAGAGTCCTGGGAATGTGACTGTGCTCTGTTTGAACAACCTCAATTGGCTTCTAGTTGGCCTAGCTTATTTGCTACTTGTGTGTAGTACTGGGCAGGGAACCCATGACCATAGTTATGAAAGACAAGTACTCCACCAGTCCCCAGGTATGCTAGAAACTGAGGGCTGTGGCTTCATTGTCCTCCCATTTTTTAAACTTCTTCCCAGCTCCCCTGCTCATCTCCCTGTCCATTTAGCTATCACCAGAAAAAGACTGTAATGAAGTTGTTTGGCCTCACTCAGAATTTGTTTTTCTGACATTTCAGCCTTATTTCAGGCAAGTCTACACATACAGTTCCAACTCTTTCTACTTCCAGTAGAATGGATCTAGAGGATACTCACACAGCCCTAGCTAATGGCTTGAGTGTGTTCTCTTCAAAAACAAACACTAACTTACCTCTGACTCTCTCTCTCTTCCTCCATTCCCCATGGGGGGAGAACCTCACCTTGGATGCCAGTTTTCAAGCATTATTTTACCAATCCTTCCCATAACACTATAAGGACAACCAGTATGAACTTCCTTTACAAGATGAGAAAGCAGAGGATCATGGGAATGAGATGACTAATGCAAGCATGCCAAACAGGAATATCAGAGGCACCCTATAAGGCTCTGGTGGGTTGGGAGTGGGGGTGGGGGCGATCATGGCTGTGGTTGTTGTAGTCACTATTGTGGTGACTGTGGTGCTGATTGAGGCTGTGGTAGTGGTGCTGACTGTGGTGGTGGCAGCTGTTGTTGTAATGTCTGCAGAGATGACTGGAGATGGTGGTGGCAGCTGTGACAGTAGTGACCGTGGTGGTGGCTGCGGAGGTGATACTCCTCTTTGCTTGCTGTAATTCTTATCTTTCTTACAAGTGCTTCATGTCACTTGCAGAGGTCATTTGTAGTAGTAGCAGAGGCAAGTTCATGTATGTACTTTTCTCAGCATTTCCAGGACAATATTGTGTCTCTTGTGTCCAGTCACAGTATCACTGGCTTGGAATGCTATCACTTTGTTAAGATTTTGGGTCACAGCTCCATAATAGCAGGAGCAGGAGCTAAGAGCACGCAACTCCTCAAGTGTAGTCTCAGACCTGTGAGATGGCCCTTTCCCACTTCTGCACTACCAATTCCAGTCTTCATTTTGTGCCCCTCCTCAGATTAGAGGCTGGCACCACGGCCGTTACTCCCAAGATAACTTATTAGATCACTTTTACCTTATGCTGTGTCAAACCTGGCTATGCTGTATATTCTTTTTGTCAGTTAAGTATATTCTGTTTTGTTTTGTCAAGGGGTGGCCTCTGTTTTCTGATTGGTTGCCAAGGATACCCTCCAGGCCAGGTTGCTCTTCTCACTGCTCACCAACTCCAAGGCTGGAATTGTGTAGTATTTTCATTTCCTGCTGTCTTTTTTGTTAGCTCTCACCTCATTGATCACTAAAACTAGTTGATTCTATTATAGCGTCTCACAATTTTCCTTGCTTCTTTTTCCTCCTCTTCCTTCACATTTATTTTGTATATGCCCATGTGAGATAGCCAAAGGATAACTTCCTGAGGTCAGTTCTCTCTTTCCATCTCGTGGTCTGAGCTTTGAATTCAGATCATCAGTATTGGTGGCAAACACCTTTGCCTGCTGAGATACCTTAACAGATGCCTTCCTTTTCTTTTCTTTTTAGTATGTATTTTCATGAGCCTAGTTGTGGTTTCCAATAACCTCTTTTGACTGATACTGCTGATCTCTTAACTGTTCCTTGTTCTTTGCCACATCTTATTCTAGACTTAAAAACAAAACAAAACAAAACAAAACAAAAAACCTGGTTCCTGAGTTGTAATTAAGGCTCTCCTATAGCCCATAGAAACTCCCATGCCTCAGCATGGCCAGGAAGGTCCTCTCGAGTCTAGCCCTAGTCTACTTTCCTGCTCTTTTAATTATATCCCTTAAAGTTCTGGGTAAGGATTGGGTACTGTAGAAAGAAGAGTGTTGGGGGGAGGGAAAAGAAGGAAGCAGGAGAGGGAATGTGAGGTAATAGCATTTGATTCAGTCAACAAAGGCTTCAACCACCTTCAGACAAGTCCTTACATAGAGAGGTTTCACAGGCTGTTTCACTCCTGTTTGACAGGTTCTCTGGTCCTCACATATGATCAGCCAGCACTGAGGGGGATTTGGCCAGGCAGGACCGTTCCTATTCACTGGGGACATCAGCAGGTAGACTTCCAGAAGCTGTGGACATCCATGCTTTAGCTCTGGAAAGAGAGTTTATTCGTACTTGCTGTAGGCTCTCATGACTACCATGCTGGCAAACCAAGTGAGGTAATACTTTGTGCCTCAGGCCTCTACTGATTCCTCAGCCTCACACATGCTGACATTGATACTACTCATGTTGAAGTCTTGCCAGTCTTTTCAATGTTATCTTGTAAAATTAGCACTTGAAATGTGAGTCACAAGCCAAACAATCCATCTGTTTAAAATGCAGAAGTCGAAGGGGCTGTTGCTTAGTAGTGTTTGCCTTTCAAGTATGAGGCTATGGGCTTAATACCAGTACCACACATACATTGAAAATGTGTGAAGCGAAAATATACAATTCAGTAAGTTTTTAAATTTATTTTATTATTTTATTATTTTATTTTTATATCAATCAGAGGTTAGGTACTTTGCATCCCCAGTGTAGCCCCCTTCTTCTTTCCCTACCACTCTCCCCATCCCTCCCTCATCTCTTCCCCGCCCACTCCAAGTCCACCTACAGGGGAGAATCTCCTCCCCTTCCATCCGACCCCAGTTCATCTTGTCTCCTCAGGGCTGGCTACAATGTCCTCCCCTGAGATCTAGCCAGGCTGTTACTCCCTGGTGTGTATGGGGGAGAGTCAATGAGCCAGCCATCGAGTTCATGACTGAAACATTCCCTGTTCTCCTTACTAGGGTCTTCAGTTGGACACCGAGCTACCATGGGCCACTTCTGAGGTTGGGTTCTAGGACATATCCATACATGGTCCTTGGTTGGAGAAACTATCTCGTATAAGACCTCTGTGCCCTGCTCAGTTTGGTCTTTGTGGAGCTCTTGTTCTCCACAAGTCTTATTAACTTCCCCTATTTTTATTATTATTTCCCACCCTCTGGTGAAGGCTTGGTTGTGAGTCTTAATATCTGCTTTGCTATATTGCTATATTGATTCTTTCAGAGGCCCTCTTTGGTATGCTCCTGTCCTGTTACTTGTTTTATCCTCCATTCAATGTCCATCCAATTTGTTTATCTAAATGAGCATTGATCCTAACAACCTGGGTCCTCCTTCTTGTCTATCTTCCCTAGGTGTATAGATTTCAGCATGACCTTCTTATCCTATAGGACTATATAAG
>CM053753.1:1848456-1915984 GCA_028658305.1 Pachyuromys duprasi | reverse complement strand
TTCTTTGTCAAAAATCAAGTTTCCATAGGTGTGTGGGTTCATTTCTGGGTCTTCTATTCAGTTCCATTGATCCACTATTCTGTTTCTATGCCAATACCATGCAGATTTTATTACTATTGCTCTATAGTACAGCTTGAGGTCAGGGATGGAGATACCTCCAGATGATCTCTTGTTGTA
Organism: Pachyuromys duprasi; assembly: GCA_028658305.1. NCBI lineage: Eukaryota > Metazoa > Chordata > Mammalia > Rodentia > Muridae > Pachyuromys > Pachyuromys duprasi. The sequence continues at coordinate 1,915,807 of CM053753.1, read as the reverse complement.
GAGGATTGTTTTGGAGATTCTGGGTTTCAGAAGCTCTCCTGTACACCAAAGACAAAAGGGCCGAGAAGGAAATTAGGGAAACAACACCCTTCACAATAGCCACTAATAACATAAAGTACCTTGGGGTGACTAACCAAGCAAGTGAAAGATCTATATGAAAAAAACTTCAAATCTCTGAAGAAAGAAATTGAAGAAGATATTAGAAGGTGGAAAGACCTTCTGTGCTCATGGATTGGTAGGATTAACAATTCAGTAAGTTTTAAGTCTATTTTTAGGAATGGACAACTACGACCCCAGGCCATTTTAGACATTTTCACCTCCTTTAAACAAGCTCTGTGCATTTACCTTTCTACTCTCTTTTTCAACCCTTTGCCATTTTCTTTCTGTGCTTTCTTATAAGTGATATGGAGTCATAGAATACATGACCTTCTAAGTCTAGTTTTTTCACTTACTGATCATGTTTGTGGGAGCTATCTAGTAATGCATGTCAATGCTTCTTCCCCTTCTATGGTCACACAATGCTTCACTGCATGAATAGATTGCATTAGGAAGCCATAATTTTAGGTTGCAAGCATTTGGATTGGGTTGATCTTCTGGGTATTATTAGTAGCCTTGCTGTGAGAATTCACGGGCTGTACAAGTTTTTCATGGGAGAAAATGTGTTTTTTTTTCCTCTCTGAGGCAGAGAGCAACTGGGGCTCTGTAGGATTTTAGGGTGGCTATGTTGAATTATTCCAGGGAACTTCAGGAGTTTTTCCCAAATCAGCTGCTTTGGAAATGTCCTGGTTGTGAGAATTCCTTTCCCTGGAGATATATTAACAACATATACTCCCTCCTTATAAGCACCCAAATGACAAAACAAAGTTTAATTTCATTGATATTCAGGGAACCTAATGAGTTGATTGAGCTTACTTACAGAGCCTGGGTAAAGGCTTCCTAATGGGAACACGGATGATTGCAAAGCAGCCACAGTGAAAGGTCACTGTGGTATCTTGAATAAGAATGGCCCCAGAGGCTCATATATTTGAATGCTTAGTCACCAGGGAGGGCACTAGTGGAGGGATTAGGAGGGTGGCCTTACTGCAGAAAGTGCATCACTGGGGGTGCCCTGTGGGGTTTCAAAATCCCATGCCAGGTCTAGGCACTGACCTGCATGTTGCCATGTTCCCTCCATGACGATAATGGACTAAACCTCAGAAACTAAGCGAGCCCCCAATTAAATGCCTTCTTTCAGAAGATTTGCCTTGGTCATGTTATCTCTTTATATCCATAGAACAGTGACTAAAACAGCTTTATCCCTAGCTTGGATGGTGGCTCCACCATCACTGCATAAATGGACCCTTTCTCTTAGTCTTATTCAGGCTATCTATTCTAGCACACCGGCTAAATCAGCAGTTTTCAACCTGTGGGTTGCAACCTCTTTTGGAGTCAGAGAACCCTTTCACAAGGGCCATATATAAGATATAATACCATTATGATTCATAATTAATTACAGTTATGAAGTAGCAAGGAAAATAATTTTCTGGTTGGTGTCACAACAACATGAGGACTGTAATAAAGAGTTACAGGATTAGGAAGGTTGAGAACCCCTGTCCTAGATCTGTCAAGTCATAGGGCCCAGTTGTGATTGGCTCTTGCAGGCACAGTTGATCTGATGACAAGGGCAGTTGCATGTCCTATGATTCTTTCAGAGATTCTCTTATCATTCTCCAACTGTCATTATTTCAGCACTGATTACACTTAGCCTTGCAGTGTGGTTGCAGTGGACATCTCTGTCTTTTATCTGCATCCTTTTTTTTTTCCTTGAATGGCACCACCTTTTTATAGAAATCAGCCCTCCTACAGCCAAGGAACACATCCCATCACTGTGACCACAGGATGGGAACAAGTGAGAATGTGACCACCTTTAGGCTGAAGCAACATCAGTTCTAAGCCCTGGGCGAAGACTGTGTTTCTTTCTATTTTTTAAAATTTTTTTATTTTTTAAATATTAGTTACAGTTTTTTAACTTTGTATCCCAGCTGTATCCCTCTCCCTCATTCCCTCCCAACCCCACCCTCCCTTCCTCTTCTCCTCCCTGCCCCTTTCCAAGTCCACTGATAGGGGAGGACCTCCTCACCTTTCCTCTGACCCTGGTTTATCAGGTATCTTCAGGACTAACTACAAAGTCCTCCTCTGTGGCCTAGCAGGGCTGATCCTTCCTCAAGGGATGGGGGGATGTCAAAGAGCCCACCACTGAGTTCATGTCAGAAATAGTCCCTGTTCCCTTTACTAGGGCACCCACTTGGATACTGAGCTACCATGGGTTACATCTGAACAGAGGTTCTAGGTTATATCCATACATGGTCCTTGGTTAGAGAAACAGTCTCATAAAAGACCCCTATGCCCAGATATATGTGGTTCTTGTGGAGCTCCTGTCCTCTTCAGGTCATATAAACACCCCCTTCTTTCATATTATTCTCTGCATTCTGTCAAAAGTTTGGTTATGAGTCACAGTATCTGCTTTGATACACTGCTAGGTAGAGTCATTCCAAGGCCCTCTGTGGTAGGATCCTGTCCTGTTACTTGTTTTCTCCTATATCCAATGTCCATCCCATTTGTCTTTCTAAGTGAGGATTGATCATCTTACCCTGGGTCCTCTTTCTTGTTTATCTTCTTTAGGTGTATAGATTTCAGTATGTTTATCCTATCTTATACGTTTATGTAAGTGAGTATATACCATGTGTATCTTTCTGCTTTTGGGATGCCTCACTCAGGATGATTGTTTCCAGGTCCCACCATTTGCCTGCGAATTTCATGATTTCCTCATTTTTAATTGCTGAATAGTATTCCATTGTGTAAAAGTACCACAATTTCTGTATCCATTCCTCAACTGAGGGACATCTGGGTTGTTTACACATTCTGGCTATTACGAATAAAGCTGCTACAGACATGGTTGAGCAAATGTCCTTGTTGTATACTTGAACATCTTTTGGATATATGCCTAGGAGTGGTATAGCTGGATCTTGAGGAAGCGCTATTCCTAATTGTCTGAGAAATCACCAGACTGATTTTCAAAGTGGTTGTACCAGTTTACATTCCCACCAGCAATGGAGGAGGGTTTCCCTTTCCCCACAACCTCTCCAGCATGTATTGTCATTTAAGTTTTTGATTTTTAGCCATTCTGATGAGTGTAAGGTGAAATCTCAGGGTTGTTTTGATTTGCAACTCTCTGATGGCTAAGGATGTTGAACATTTCTTTAAGTTTTCCTGCCATTGTATATTCCTCTTCAGAGAATTCTCTGTTTAGCTCCATACCCCATTTTTTATTGGATTGCTTGATTTATTGCTGTTTAACTTCTTTAGTTCTTTATATATTCTGGATATCAGCCCTCTGTCAGATAGAGGGTTGGTGAAGATCCTTTCCCAGTCTGTAGGCTGTCCGTTTGTTCTGACAGTGTCTTTTGCTTTATAGAAGCTTTTCAGTTTCATGAGGTCCCATTTATTGATTGTTGTTTTTAGAGCCTGTGCTGTTGGTGTTCTGTTCAAGAAGTTGTCTCCTGTGCCAATGAATTCTAAGCTCTTCCCCATTTTTTCTTCTAACCGATTTAGAGTGTCTGGTTTTATGTTGAGGTCTTTGATCCACTTGGACTTTAGTTTTGTGCAGGGTGATAAATATAGATCTATTTTCACCTTTCTGCATGTAGACATCCAGTTGAACCAGCACCATTTGTTGAAGATGCTGTCTTTTTTTCCATTGAATGGTTTTGGCTTCTTTGTCAAAAATCAAGTATTCATAGGTGTGTGGGTTTATTTCTGGGTCTTCTATTTGGTTCCATTGATCCTCCTTTCTGATTTTACTATTATTGCTCTGTAGTACAGCTTGAGGTTAGGGATGCAGATACCTCTAGATGATCCGTTGTTGTACAGGATCGTTTTGGAAATTCTGGGTTTTTTGTTTCTCCACATGAAGCTGAGAATATTTCTTTCAAGGTCTGTAAAGAATTGTGTTGGTATTTTGATGGCAATTGCATTGAATCTGTAGATTGCTTTTGGCAGTATGGCCATTTTCACTATGTTAATCCTACCAATCCATGAGCAGGGAGATCTTTCCATCTTCTGATAGCTTCTTCAATTTCTTTTTTCAGAGATTTGAAGTTTTTTTCATACAGCTCTTTCACTTGCTTGGTTAGAGTCACACCAAGGTACTTTATGTTATTAGTGGCTATTGTGAAGGGTGTTGTTTCCCTGATTTCTTTCTCGGCCCTTTTGTCTTTAGTATACAAAAGGGCTTCTGATTTTTTTGAGTTGATTTTGTATCCAGCCACTTTACTGAAGGTGTTTATCAGCTGAAGGAGTTCTCTGGTTGAAATTTTGGGGTTTCTCAGGTTTACTATCATATCATCTGCGAATAGTGAAAATTTGACCTCTTCCTTTCCAAAGACTGTGTTTCTGAAGAGTTCCTAAGCTGGTGGCATGCAAGCCTGGAGTTCTTGATGGCTTTGTCAACACCATAAGGTGAGCTCTCCTTGGAAATTGAAATCAGCCTAGTGCCAATGTGAAGTGCCAGAGTACCTGGTGACTTTGGTTACTCCATCATGTGTGAAACATTTAGAACATGCCTTTCTTGTGCCAGTAAGTTCTCAACTTATAAGTTCCTGTGAAGCCACTTCTGTCTCTAGAGTTGACACTACAATCCTGAGTGAGGTGAGGTGTTTGATATATACCAGTGAATATTTCTCTCAGGACTAGGAGATGATGGTGAATCAAACCAATTTTTTTTTAAATCAGAGTATCCAGGTTTTTCTGTTTTTCTAAAATCAGTGCAAAACATGTATAATGCAAAGTCCTAATCAACAGGGTCAATTTTTTCTTCACATGGACCTTGCTTCTGCAGGTAAGTGTCTTGTGTTTTGCTCATTTCAGCATGCTGTTTACTCCTGGAAATTCCCAAGTGATGGCTGTCAAATTAACAAGTGACCCTTGTTCTGCAGCTTCTTCTCCTCCTAGGGAAGGAGGCCGGGCTCTGGTATATGTGTATCTGTGTGCATACACAAGAGATTCAAAGCAGAATCAGTTGATCTCACTTGAGGTTTGGGAACTAATCAAAGAACATTAGTTATTTTCTTAAGAGTCCATCAAGAGCTCTCCCTCTCTGCTGTTGAGGAAAACTGAGCCACTTTTATTTTTACACAGCTATCAATGTAGTGGCTTCATGAATAGGTTGTCTGCTAATTTATATGTTGCTGATTTATTTCTCCATAATTGATTTTGTAGATGTGGAAATAAAGATCAATTTTTCTTATTACTTAGGAAAATGATGGTTTTTCAAATTCTGATTCCTTAAATGTGTGAAATAAAATTATTTAAGAAACAAGTAGTTTTCATAAGGAGGGCTATGTGGTAGGAAAAAATTCAGACAGACAAGAGGATACATGTAGCAAGAAGAGCATATTGAATGATGGAAACATCTGGAGTGTAGACCGTGGTAAATTTTGGTACTATCATTTGCATTTTAATTGGCTAAGTGAGAAAACAGCAACTATTCATGTATGTCTTTATCCAGCCTGACTTAAAGTGCACACTAACGACTTTATTATGAAAACTGCAAGTTTTCTAGGCACTACAATGTCTGCTTTTCTATCCCAGAGATGTAACATGTAAAGGCAGAACAGAAGTTTTTTGGGGTCAATAGCTGCCAAAACCATGTGAAGCCCCTGGGGAATCTCTGCTGCTACTGTAGGCTACTGTAGTCATAAGTGCTTTGTGGACTGAGGAGGCCAGGGTAGACAGGGCATCTGTAAAGTTCCGGTTCCCTTCCTCATTGTCAGATTGCATTTTTCTTCCCTTATCAATACTTAAGAGGCTTATTAGTTGGAAAGTAACTGTCCCTGGAGAATATGATGTAATTCTGACTCACTTGAGAGATTATTTAAAGTAAGGAACTGTTTCCTAAAATAGAAGGGGATTTTCACTTTGAGGGCAAAAATGTTTCTCTGCTTACTCTTAGTCATAGGGTGACTATGTCCCCATCCCTGTTTCAGCCTGCGTCCTTAGTCATGTTATGGAAACACTTGGAAAGTGTGGAGGCTCAAATGAGAAACACCTTCCCTGCTGCAGGCTCCTGCATATGAATGCTTGGTTCCTAGTCATTGGCGTTGTTCTGGGAGTTTATGTAAGCTTCGGAGGTGGTGCCTTACTGGAGGAAGGACATCATGAGAGACAAGCTGTGAGGGTTTAGAGATCGGTTCTTTTGTCCTGCTTTCTGTGTGTGGATGAAATGTGATCTGTCTGCGTCCTAACTGCCATGTTTAACTTTCAGCTCCTGCTGTCATGCCTTCCTCATTATGCACAGCAACCCCTTAGGTACTGACATGAAAACAAACCATTTTCTCCTTTGAGTTGATATTGGTCACAGCAGTGGATATATCTTCTTACTCACGTTGTCTTAATGTCTTCCCCCTCTCCATTTGATTAAAGGCTCCTGTGTTGGTCCTTTGTTTTTTGTTTGTTCATTCATTGAGACAGGAATTTCGTTCTATAGCCTGGGCTGGCTTGGAACTCACTCTAAGTTGGCTGTTAATTGCCTTAGCCTCCAGAGTTCTGTGTGCTACATGACTGCCTAAGGCAGCTATTTTCTGTTGATAAGAATTTTGGTAGTCTAGAGTGTTTGCTTCTCACAAAGAATGTCTAGAGATTCTGAGATGATGGCTGGGAACCCATTTACTGCTGATTGTAGGGAAGGAGCAGTGCCGTTCCTCTGGCTTCATGCTTCTAGCCACAGGGTATTTTCTGAGCAATACTCATCAGCATCCCCATCCATGACCTTGTGGAACACTGCCTAGTTACTTATGTTGTCCAAACTTCACTTTCTTTCTTTTTCTTATATATTTCTCAAATGGACTCAACCCCTTTGTATATATTCTTGTGCCTTCAACTAAGCTATGCAAGATTCAGAAAGGCTCACAATTTTGGATCTCAGTTTTCTTTTAAATGTTGAGTATGGTATATCTAAAGTCTTTATCAGATCTATAATGTTTTTTCTATGCTTCTGTGTTCTCTGCATTTAACTCCGATCTAAATTCTTAAACTAATATTAGTATTATTTTCCATAAATGTCATAAGCAGAGAAAGGCAGAAAAAAGTATCTTGGTGCTTTAAATGCAGTATCAAGAAGATTACAAATGATAATGAACCTTTAATTAATTAGTTGATAAGTTACCTTTCTACAGTTTACATCAGATGCGTCTTGTTTAAAAGGCAGATAAAGCTGGGGGTGGTACAGGCAGTTAAGGAAAATGTAACCCTAGTTTAAAAATGAACCTTAGTTTGAAGGATTAACAGAGAAAAAATATTTTATTTAAAATTTATTTTGCATTTGTTGTGTATGTGTGTTCATGCACCAGCTTGCAAGCATGTTCATGGTGTGCATGTGGAAGTCAGAGGACAACTTGCAGCAGTGGATCTCAGGTCACCAAGCTTGGCAACAGGTGCCTTTACCTTCTGAGGCATCTTACCAGCCTAAGAAAATTATTTTTTATTTATTTACGCATTTTATGTATGTGGGTGCTTTGTCTGCATGTACATCTGCACACCAGAAGATGGTATCAGACCAATGTGGGCTGCCATGGGGTGCCGGGAATTGAACTGAGGACCTTCTGAAGAGCTGTGAGAGCTCATAAAAGAAAATTCAATTTCAGATAAAATAATGCACTGGATTTTGCCTTCTTCCACAATTGCCTTTAAGTAATATCATTGATTTTTCTGTATAATTTCAGAGCATTAGAGAATAATTGATACAGTTTATAGCATTATATAAATAGTAACACCCATTGTGAGAGTTATTTTGAAATTTTACTATACTTCATCATAAATTTAAAAACTGAAAAGAAATTGTATAAACACCAAGACAAACTGAGACAGTTACTTTAAATTATCTCCTTATTAAACACAAATATAAATAGAAAGCTCCTGCTTTCATGTAGAACACAGTTGAGTTTATGGTCAGCAAGCACAGTTTGATCTGCTGGGAACGCTTTAGCAGTGGTGGGGGTCAGATAGCCTGGGCAATGGTTTGTGTTTACCAAGCTCGTGTTTAGAAACCGTTATACACACATAGTCCCAGAATAGCTTGATTAAGGACAGTCACACATAACCTGTGTAACCACTACATATGCAGTGCAGAGTGAAAATGGAAAAATAAAATAAAAATCAACTCCCATGCACGTTCATGACAGATTCTTTTTTTTTTTAATCACACAAAAGATACATGGCTGTTTCAAAACTCAGAACAGCTCAGCAATATGGTTATACGACACCATGACAAGCTCTATCTAAGCTTGTTTAAGGACATTCCTCAGGGAAGGCTTCAAAAGAGTGGTGCACCGTGACAATAGGAAGAAAACTGCTTTGTTAGTGGCTGGCAATCCTTTCAGATTCCAAGCATGTTGCACAGCCCAGAATCTACTATGAGTAACACCCATTTCTAAAGAAAGTGCTTAACGCTTGTACAAGAAGTAAACAATGCTTTTGTGCAAGGCCTGTTTTACCTTAACCTACATAAGACAAATTGATGCTAAGCAAACAGAAGCAATGTAAAACTCTAAAAACATTGCCCTCTATGATTTAGAATTTAACACTTTCTTTTATCAAAATATGAACAACATGGGTACAGCTAAGGGCTTTTCAACAGCCCTGTAGGGAGAAAACTTTTCACCTCACAGCTTCTCCCTCTCCCTTTTCCTCCTGTCAGTTCTGTTTCCTTTCTATTTCTCCTTCTGTCTTTGCCCCATGTATGTGTGTCTGCATCCTCTCTCTACACGTGTATATATGCATACATTACCCCTCCATGTACACATGTGCATAATCCTCCCTCTTTGTGTTTACTCATGCTTTCCCTTCTTTCCCCTATATATGTGCATGTGCATACATGCTGCACGTACATATGTGTGCATACATCTTCCCCCATGTGCATACATTCATGAGTGTATACATACACATACCATCCACCCTCTGTGTGTACCTGTGCCTTGCCCCCTTGTATATATACATGCGTACATCTGCATACATCCTCCATGTATGTACTATGTATAACCCCACTTTCTGTTGGCTTTCTTCTGACACTGCTTTTGGTTGTCCTTTTATCTCCCTGTCAATATTAAAATCATCACATGCTAATAGAGATGAGTAAATTGGCACTGCAATGACATGACCCAAGGTCTACAGCAGAAAATTCAAATATTTGAATATTCCTTCTGTTTATACAGGCAATTACAAAAAACTTATATGTTAACTTTTCAAATTTATTCTTTAGTCAATGGTATTTTTACATATAACTCATGTGACAATGACATGTGCATTGCAGAGTAAAATTAAAAAAAATAAAATAAAAGCTGCAGTACAATTTCCCTTTCTAGTGACCTTTAAGCATTATTTAGACTCAGCTTATCAGGTAAACAGACAAAAAGCTTACTTTTCTGAAGCATATATAGTATATATAGTAATTTAGGAAGAAGTAAATTATGTTTTCTTGCTATGGTTATGGACAGGAAGCTTTTACAATAGTAATATCTGAGGCCAATAAAGAATTGTTTCATATAAAGCAAAGCCATGGCTGGGCTGGTGAAATGGCTGAGCAGGTAACCAGCAGTGGGGACACACATTAAGGTCATGCAGGTATTCTGCCTCTCCTGAAGTGTTCCCTTAGATTTAGTGCACATTGGTGAGTTCTTGCTTAAAGATAGCTGTCAGTCTGTGCATCTAAATATATTACATGTCTAATTTGTTGCATTTTATTCACAAACATTATTTTTGCATGACGATATACTGTGGGAATAAATATATATCTCTGCTCATAAAGATTGCTCTCATTTGAGGTAAGGTCTAGCTGAATTTTCTGGTTAGTTTTTATTGTCAATTGTACAAAGCATAAAGACACTGGGAAGAGGGCACTTCAGTTGAAGAATTGTCTCCGTCTCATGCCTGTGAGAGATTTTCTTGATTGCTGATTGATGTAGGTGGGCCCCATGGACAGCACCATCCATAGGCAGTAGGACTGGGCTGTGTAAGAAGCTAGCTGAGCTTGAGCCAGTGAACAAGCCAGCAAGTTGTGTCCCTTCATGTTTTCAGTCCGGAGTTCTTTCCATGATGTTCCTCAGTGATGTGCGGTAAATACTTAGCGCAAAACTGTTCATTTGTGGCTGTTTGGTCATTATTCAACAGCCCTGGAAGACTCAAAGTTCCACTGCTTGCACCCATGACAACATGAAGACCAGCCTTGAATTGGTTGATCATCACATAGTCATAGAGTATGCACTAAACTGAACAAGGAGTTTCAGTCTCTGCTTTTGGTGGTGAATAAATGGTCCCAGATAGCTTGGTAATGTGCCTGAGGCCATTCTACTTCTACTAATCCAGTCCTGTGTACTGGGTCATATGGTAGAATATAAGGACAGTATAAGTGAGTCATTGTAAAGTCTCCAATTAAGGTCTCAAGGTAAGGTGGGGGCATTTAAGGTCTCTAGGTAAAGTGGGGGCAACGGGAAGCTACAGTTTTGTCTTCGTTGACATTCATGTTATTGCAATGTCACTCATGAGTCTACATACTTTTCTCAAACCTTCAATTTTCTATGACAATTCTGTGTGTGTGCATGTGTGTGTGTTTTATTGCAGCACCTCGAGACAGAACTCAAGAGTTTTGCCCTACTCTGCTGATAAATATATAAATAAACAGCACAGTTCTGAGGCTGACCAACAGCTCTAGTTTTCTTCCAGGACTGGGATTCCTTCCTTCTTGGATTCCTTCTCCAGACTTATGTAAACACAGACTTTGTCACAGTTAGTGCAGATACAGCATGTGGGAAAGGATCTTTCATCCTGCTGGTGAAAGGCATTCACTCTGTTGTGGACACTTTAAGGGTAAGATAGGCCAGGCCTTAGCATCAGGGGTGGTTTAGAAAATTCTTTGCTAGGCTCTTCAGGATTATTCTAATTCTGAATCACCATGGCTAGACTTTAGAAAGACCATGGAAAGCACCTCCCTTTACAAACGATCATTCTGAAGCCACGGAGTGGTCTGGCTGAGAGGGTCTTCCGTAAGGCTTAGGCTTTTTAATACTTGGCTCCAGGTGATGGCACTGGGGAGATTTAGGCGGCCTTGCTGGAGGAAATATGTCACTGAGAATTAAGTCTTGTGTCTCTTTCAGTTTCTTCTCTTACTGTCACTGACGATGTGAGCTCTCAGATTCTTGGTCTGGCTACCATGCCTGCCACTTGCTGCTGCCAGGCTCTTACTCCTCTGGAACTGTAAACCAACATTAATTCTTTGTTCCTTCAGTTGCCTTGTCCATGGTGTTTTATGACAGCAACAGAAAAGTAACTATTACAGACCATAAAGGCAGAGACTGTACAAGGCCACAATCAGCAGTCTGGAAGAAAAGGAGGGCCTGGAACAAGGACTTATCCTAACCACTTAGAAGCTGTTGTGGTGGTTTGAATTAGAATGCTCCCTATAGGCACATATATTTGAATGTTTGGGGAGTGGCATTAGGAGGTGTGGCCTCATTGGAGGAACTGTGTGTGTGGTGGGCTTTGAGGTTTCAAGGTCCCAAGCCAGGTCCAGCAGCTTTCTTCCTGCTGTTTGCTGATCTGGATGTAGAGCTCTCCGCTACCCTCCTGCATCATGTCTGCCTTCATGCGCCATGCTCCACACCATGATAATATACTAACCCTCCGAAACTGTAAGCCAGCCCCAATTAAATACTTTCCTATATAAGAGTTGCCATGGTCATGGTGTCATTTCACAGCAATAGTGACTGAGTAAGATAGCTGCTGATGTAGGAAATGTGTGCAATGAGAGACTGAAAGGCTCTAGGAGTCTCTGTGACACCTACAGAGGTTCATCAGCCAGTGAGGCCTGCAGGGTGGGGGTACTGAACTTAGGGAGCACCATACTGTGCAGGAGGCAAGGGAAGCTAGAGTCTTACTGCAACCTTAAGTGAGGCATCCTCTTCTGCCTTTTGCCTTACCACTCCCAGCCTCAGCCCTGTGTCCCATCATCAGGAGGGCTTCTGTATAGTTTTGACCTTGCTCTTAAAGAGAGAAGAGAGGTGTCTCAGAATTGTCCCCCAAGGCCCAACTGGAACTGAAGAAGCACGCACGAGAAAGCAGAAGCATGGCCTCCCAAGGCTGGGCAGTAAGCAGGCAGGGGCAGCTTAGGAAACACACAGTTTCTAGCTGTACCTGCTACCGGGATTCTTCTGGGAGTATGCTGGCTTCCAGGGGGAAAACCTTCCTCAGGATGTCACCACCCTGCAGGCAGAAACCACAGATGGCTGAAAAGAGTCCACCATGAACGCCAGCAAACCTGCCTCATTCACAAACTCTTTTCAGTAGAGGTATAGGTTCAGCTGCCAACAATCCCTAGCAAGTCCACCTCAAACTCTTTGGTAGGTGGCCACACTGAGGTGAAGGCCTGGGTGGGGATGTAGACTTCCAGCAGTGGCATGCCAACAGCACATGCAAGGATATGCTTTGCCCAAAGCTGACCAACTCTGTTAGCAACACCTGGAGCTGCCTCCTTTGTTATCGCTGGGATGAGCTCTGGCTGCAGGAGCCGCCCTCCTACCTGACTCACCCCTCCCTAGGGATGACTGAAAGCTCCATGACCCAATCTAGGCCCTTCACTTGTCCAAGAACAAGCATGAATGTTCTGGAATAACAGGACAGAAGCTGCCTTCCAAGTCCTGAATCACAAATCCCACTTTTCTCTTTTCTGCTTGTGATCTGGAGCACATTCTCTCTCCTCAAGAGTCTTCTGGCTGTTATCTCATGTGCTATCTAGTTTTATGTCAACTTGACAAAAGCTGGAGTCATCTGAGAGAAGGACCCTTAACTGAGAAAATGCCTCCAGAAGATCAGGGTATAGGCAAGCCTGTGGAGCATTTTTTAAATTAGTTAGTGATATGGGAGGGCCTAATGCAGAATGAGGAAGCCACAGAGACCAAGCCAGTAAGCTGCACTCCTCAGTGAACTATGCATCAGCTCCTGCCTTCAGGTTCCTGCCCTGTTTGAGTTCCTGTCCTGACTTCCTTTTGATGATAAAAAGTGATGTGGAAGAGTAAGCTAAGTAAACCCTTTTTTCCCCAACTTGTCTTTGGTCACAGTGTTTCAACACAGCAATAGTGACCCTAAATAACATCCTGTGACAGCCCCAGGATGTCAAAGAATTTCCCAGCCAAGAGCTATTTCTACATCTGAGGTTTTTTTTTTTCTTTATGCATTTATTTAAATTTCTTTAGGATATTGGCCTATTTCCCTGAATTGTGAACCTGTTTCTCTGTTGTATTTATTTTCTCTTTGTGTGTGACAAGTCTCTGTCCAGTTTGACTGATGTATGTTTCTCTCTTCCCTGTGCAGACACAGATGACTTCACGCTCAAATTCACCAGGTTTCTCTTTTTATTACACTTACGTATTTAGTCATTGAAAATGTTCATTACACACAAGCTGAAGAGGCATTTGCTTTCTCTGTCCACTTTCTCTGATTCATTTAGCATCTATGCTTGTGTTTTGTGGTTTGAAAAATTAATCCATCTCACTCTTTTTCTTTCCCAATTGCCATCCTCTATTCCAATGCCATTTATGAAACAGAGTAACTTTGCTCTGAAAATACCCCTTTCATTACGTGGTAGGTTCTACATATATCTGGGTGTATTTCTGCACTTCATTCCAAGGGTATGTCTGTCTATTCAGGCTCCAGCTTTGTTTCAATTACCAGGGATGTCTAGTACACCCCAAATGACTGGTAGAATAGTCCTTATCATATTTTCTTTTTCAATATTCTCTATCATACTTAAAAACATTTTTATTTTTAGAGTGTGTATGATGTGTGTATGTGTGTGATATATATATGATGTGTGTATATATTTATGATGTGTATGTGTGTATGATGTGTATGTGTATGTGATGTATATGTGTGTTTGATGTGTATGTGTGTGTGTGATATGTGTATGTGTATATGTGGGTGTGATGTGTATGTGTGTATGATGTGTATGATGTGTATATATATATACTTATGATGTGTGTATGATGTGTATATGTATGTGATGTATATGTGTGTCTGATGTGTGTATGTGTGTGTGATGGATGTATGTGTGTATGATGTATGTGTCTACGTGTGTGGAGGCCAGAGGACACCTTTGTGGAGTTGCTTCTCTCCTTCCACCTTCATAGGGATTGAACTTTGGCCACCAGGTTTGCAAGGAGACTGCCCTAACCCTTGAGTCATCTTGCTGCCCCCCTAAAAATTATTTTTTGAGAAATTTCCTAGGTAGCCCAGGTTGGCATTGGATTTGGAAAAAGGTATACTAGTGCTCAGTTTCTTTTCTCCATTTATATAGCCCAGTGCCCTGGCCAGGGAAATAACGCCACTACCCTCTCGTTCCACCATAAATAACACAATCAAGGTAATCCCTCATGCAAGCCGAAAGGCATATCTTCCAAAGGATTTGAGATCCTATCAAGCTGATAATATCAATCATAACATAAACAAATACAATAAAATAAAAGACCTAGAAATAAACCAAAACAGCTGTGACCATTTTTTTAAACAAAGGTATCAAAAACACACACCAGGGAAATGATAGGCTATTTAATGATAGTGCTGGCAAAGCTGTGTGTTCACTATAGAGGTATGTAAGTCTAAGAAATTTGGCTTTGCAAGTGTTGGGAGGCACTACTGCTTCTGGGGTGAAAATGCAATGCTAGAGTTATGCCCATAAAAGCAAGAAGCAAGTAGGAAGAGGAGATCCAACTCTCCACTCCTGCAGCCTTCTCTGTTCCCTGCCTGAACTCAAGTGATGAAGACAAAACATGGTTAGAGCATCTCCACTTGAGGATGGCTTTACAGTTTGAATTTGTGGCTGGGAATATCTAGGACTAACCATCCTGCCTGTGATTGTGTTTTTCTGAAACATTGGTCCTTTGGAGCCTGTCAAAAGTGGCTAAAAAAATCACATGCCTCATTTCAAGACTTTGTATGAAACCATAGGCTCTACAACAGTGTGATATTGAAATCAAGCTGAACAACAGGCTAGTGGAGAAGCAGAAGGGATTTTGAAACAGATTCATACGTTTGACAAATAAGTTTCATAAAAGGGGCCAAGGCAATTCACTGACAGATGGGTTAAAAGAAGTAAACCCAAGTATAAGCTGAAACAGAAAGGTTTAAAAAACTTTGATTTATGCCTTGTTTACATCATATACAAATAGTAGCGTGTGATGACTCATAAGCCTAAGATGTAAAACTATAAAATTTGTAGCTGATATCCAAGAAAAAAATCTTTGGGACCTTAAGCTAGACAAAGTTTGTTTAGATATGCTACCAAGAGCACAATTGACAAGAGAAGATTGGTAAGACTTCATGCAAGTTAAGAACTTCTGCTTTTCAAAATAATTGTTAGGATAACAAAAATACAAGCCATGGACTGGGGAAAATAAAATTTTTTAAAATGTGTGATTTGTGTCTAGTGCACAGACAGAATCTTAATATTAAAATGGGCAAAAGATTTGAATAAGTCCTTCACCTAGGAAGATATACATAGGATGAATAAGCACATGAAACACATTAAGTATCAGTCATTAGAGAAATAGGAAATACTGAAATAATAAAACAATACTATAAATGTAGCACAGTAAAAATAGAAATGAAATAGCAACAACATTTTACTATACACCAATTAGAAGGCCTCAACCTAGGTATAATGATCACTCTAGGTCTTACTCAGCAGTTAGAATTGTTGTACACTGCTGACAGAAATATAAAATTGTATAAATATTCTAGAAACCCACATTTTAAAAATGTTTAGTTATTTATCTGACAGTAATAGAGCCATTTTACTCCAAGAATTATTTTAAAGGAAGGAAAACATACGACCAGACAGAGGCTTTGCATCACGCTCCTATTGGCTTTTTGTACTAACTCCAAATTGGAAATGGAATACCAGAATGGATTGAGAATGGTTTATCCATAAAAGAGATACCACTTGGTAAAAAGGAATGGACCATCAATACACTTTACAGCATGGCCAAGTCTCAGAATGATTACACTGAGAAAAAGATCAGATCAAAAAGCATGTGTTGTATGACCCAATTTAGTTAAGAGTTATAGAAAATTTAAACTAGTGCTAGTTTCAGACTTTGGATTGCCCGAAGATAGGGAGTCAGGTGATATAAACATGAGGGAATCATGAGAGGGCACACAGACACCTTTGGGGGTGATGGTAATGCTTATTATCTTTATGGTCATGATGGTTTTATGGGTGTACAAATACAAGGAAAAGTATCAAGTGGCATAATTCAGGTACATACTTTGTCAACCACGCTTTAGTACAACTGTGTAAAAATAATTTTGTTATCACAGTGCCAAAGTCCAAATGGAGTATTCCAGTGGTGAACAAGAGTTTGTGCTGAAGCAGGTGGACCTCTAATAAAGTAAGAATAAAAACGGATGCTTCTAGCCCGTGCCCACACACTGTTCTTCCCAGCCCATCTTCACTCATTGCCACACTCAAATACTTCCTTCCAGAAGAGACTTCTTCCCATAGCAGAGGACCAGCACCATCGCACTTAACTTACTTCTCTTCTCTCCAGAGTGACACACCAAATGAGTGATGAGACCATATGAGCTACATTTTTTGTTGCTATGAAAAAAAAAAAGAAAAAACAAAGCAGCATAGGGAAGGAAGGGCTGATTTTGATTCTTAATTTGAAGGTGCATGGCAGGGAGGTCATGGGGGCAGCAATATGGGCTGTCACATTGCACCCACTGCCAATTCATTTTATTTTCAAAAATTATGAAGCTCCAGAAAAATAATACGGGACATCTTTGATAAAAATTAAAGAGCTTGAAGAAAATCTCAGAATATTTTATTACCTAGTGATGTTAGACTCTACAGTTACATGTGAAAATTAAAGAGAATGAGCAGAAAATAAGCACATGACAATCATAGCAGCAAAAGACTACATTCTTGTCCAGTAGGAGTTCTTTTAAAGGTTAATTAAAAAAGAAAAAGAAAAAAGAAAAAACACCTCAATGTATGAATGGGGCAATCCAGAACAGGAAATGAAAATAATGCCTACTCCTAAGGTCTCCATGAGTTCACAGACGTTGCATTTGAGATGCCGAGTTCACAGAAAATGTCTGTCAGCGCGTAGTTCTTAAATGACATGACTCAAATGCTGGCGAGGATGCAGTTTGCGAAGGAAATGCTCAAGTTCATGGTGCGTGGGCGGCATAAATTTTTGGAAAGCAGAAGAGCACTGTTTCAGAGTAAAATTGCTCATACGCAGAGAAAATCTCTCCAAACAGAAGACTCTTAGTGGACAAAGAAGTTGCAGTTTCAAAAACAAGAAGCAGTCAACGTGCAAGTCTAATATTGGCGCCCTAGCAAGAACAGATGTTTTCAGCCCACAAGGTCATCCATGGGAAGGTACAGTTGCTAGTCTGAAGTCTTCAGTGTTCTCAGGGCTCTTCTGTGACAGTGTCCAGGTTTCTTGTGTTTTTAACAAGGTGCAGAAAAGCAACAGCGGCAATGTTGATTTACTGAATGCAGGGGTAAGAGCAGACAGTGTGAGTGGGCAGACAGGCTTGGCTCAAGAACCCCATTTCCTTTCTGGGTTTCAGCAGCACATTCCAAAGGATAGAATGGGGGTAGATCTGTATTAAGATTGACCATGTATTAAGATTGGACCATCTGTGTGTAAATAGACCATGCATCCCATAATTTTAAGCATATAGACAATGTGCACATGCCTGAGATGGCAAACAGAGCTGCTCCCTGACAGAGCGCTTCAAGGACAGGTTAGTCCTTCTGTACTGGTGCCTAACATGGGTCTAAGGTGGGCAGGACGTGTCCCATCCCAAACTGGGGGAGATGCAAGTGTTATTGTACAGAGAAGATATATATATGCAAAAATGCAAAGGAAAAGTTGTTAGGCAAAGAAATGAGAGGAAACAGAATGCCTTTAGAAAATAGACTAGGGCTAGAGGTTGTTTTCACAAGGCAATTTTTATTTTGTTTTTATGCAATCATTTCATTCATGTTTTCCATTTTAAATTGATGAATTGATTTATGTTATTGTGCTTGGGATCAAGCCCACAATCTCAAGCTAGTTGGATGGGCTCTCTCCAAGCTACACTCCCAGCCCAGCTTTACTGCTGTTGGAACAGACTACACATACTTCAAGAACATTAGCCATTTTCTTAGGTGTTTCTATTTTATTAGCTTTGGACTGTAAACTTTCCTTAAAATAAAATAAGATCTCACAGTTTTTAGGTTGCCTACATCACTTTTCAGCTGCATGTGTTCTGTGCTGCCTGTCACTTTGCTTGTCCTGTCAGGAGTCTTTAACTGTCTTGCCTACTCTTACGTTCTAAATTAAAACTCTTGGGACTGTTTACATGCTTTTATTTTTCTATTTGATTTTTGCATCTTTAGGCAGGGCCTCATGCAGCCCATCTGACCTCAGATCATTGTGTAGCTATGTAGTTTCTTCACCCTTCACTGCTTTATTTGAATCTTGTCTTCCTGTCTGTCTTAATTTTCCATTGCTGTAGATATAGATCATGACCAAAGCAACTTATAAAAGAGTTTATTTTGGACTTACAGTTTAAGAAGATTAGAGCCCATGTGTGTGTGTGTTTGTGGATGTGCATGTGTGTGAATATGTGTGTGTGTGGGGTATGTGTGTTTGCACGTACAGGGCAGGGCTGATCTCAAACTTACTATGTGCCTAAGACTGGCCTTGAGCATCGGATTCTCCTACCTCTACCCCTGGATACAGAATTACAGGCATGCACCATGATTCCTGGTTTTATGTGGTGCTGGGGATTGAATGCACAGCCATATGCATGCTGCTCACGTGTTCTGGCAGTTGAGCTATGTCCTCAGCACCTCTTAAGTTCTAAACGATGCTATTATGGGAAATGTTGCAGTGGCAGGGGTAGAATAGAGGAAAGCTTTCGCAGATAGTCATTTGTCACACCAATGCTTCCCTTCAGGATGTCTCTGCCAGGGTTGGCTCCCACAGGGATTTTCCAAGCTCTGGAGCTCATTGGCAAGTTGGGATATGATCTGTGTGAGATCTGTATTCTGGAAACAGAGTCCTCAGTGCGGGGATGCTGGGACATGGTTGGAGCAACTTGGAAGAGGTAGGATCAGGTAAATTGTATTGGTTATGTTGGGGATTGCACCCTCAAAAGTTGTTACGCAGTTCTCCCAGGACCTGGTCAGAGCCCCTGAAGGTGAATTGTTAATGTAAGGACAAGTTAGATTCCTGCTTGAATAGATTTCACAAGTCTATACAGTATTGTGTGTGTGTGCATGTGTGCCTTTGTGTGTGTGTCTGGGATGACCATGTCTAATCCTACAGTCTTCTGTTACCAGAACACTTAGGTTTTAATGCCCCATGCCTTTGCCTAGTCATGTCTGTCTAGAATACTCTTTCCTTTTTTTGTATTTTTAACTTTTGTTTCCTTTCTTTTTTTCAAGACAGGGTCCCACTATGCAACTTTGATTGTCCTGGGACCTAAAACTCACTATGTAGACAAAGCTGGCCTTGAACCCACAGAGATCCATCTGCCTCTGCTCCTGAGTGCTGGGATTGAAGGCATGTGCCACTATGCCTGTACCTCCCTCCCTTTAAATCCGGTTAAACCTTCTTCAAAACAAGTACATACTTTACCACTCCTTCCAACTCTCTTCCCATGTTGCACCACATGAAAACCTACACTTCTGATTGCTACAGGACTTGCCTCTCTGTTTAGAAAAAACATGGAAGGACAAGAAGCAAGCTCACTTGACTCTTTACCACCTGGTAGTCTCTGTAATGGTTAATTCTGTTGACAGCCTTATTGAATGATGAGGCAACTTGCTCTCTAGGGCATCAAGAAAGTGAGATTCTGGGCATGTCTGTTCAGAGAAGCTTAATTGAGGAGGACAGAACCACTCTGAATGTGGGTTGAACCATCCCTTGGCAGGGGTCCCAGGCTGAATAAAAGGGGGAAAAAGAAGAAAGCCAGTTAAGCCCCAGGATGTCCCCTTTTTGATTTCCCAATTTCTAGTTCACCTTTCTTTACTTTTGTGAACTACCTTGTTCTTGCTAATGTTCTTTTTCCTCCATGATGGATTTCATTCCTCTAAACTACTAGCTCAAAGAAACCCCTTCTTAAGGTGCTTGATATTTAAGGGTAAATTCTCTTGATATCTCAAGACTCCCATCAGATGACACAAGCTTAGGGAAATGGGATGGTCCCCACCATATGCTAAGAGAGTAGCTTCAGTAGCTAAAAAAATTAAATATGTAGAGAGTTGGTTTCCTGTGATAAAAAATTGCCATCTTTTAACACAGTATCAACAGCAGTTTAAGTATTCTCAACAAAGCAATGTGAATACATTGTGGAAGGAATTGGTGGTACACTCTATAACCTGAAGCTTAGGAGGCTGAGGCAGGAAGATCACAAATTCAGGTCACCTGGGCAACTTAGAAATTCTTGTCTCCAAATAAAAGGGTTTTTTTGTTTTTGTTTTTTTTTAACATTTTTGTTTTATTTTATATTAATCACAGGTTATGTGCTTTGTATCCCAGCGGTAGCCCCCTCCTGCATTCCCTCCCTATCCCTCCCTTCCCTCCCTCATCTCCTCCCTGCACCTTTCCAAGTCCACTGATACGGGAGGACCTCCTCCCCTTCCATCTAACTCTAGCTTATCAGGTCTTTTCAGGAATGGCTGCAATGTCCTCTTCTGTGGCCTAGCAAGGCTGCTCCTCCCTCGGTGGTGGGGCAGTGTGGAAGAGCCAGCCATTGAGTTCATGTCCGAAATAGTCCCCGCTGCCCTTACTAGTGTACCCAGTTGGATACTGAGCTACCATTTGCTACATTCAAGCAGGGGTTCTAGGTTATAACCATACATGGCCTTTGGTTGGAGAAACAGTCTCATAAAAGACCCCTGTGCCCTCATATATTTGTTCCTTGCAGAGCTCCTGTCCTCTCCAGGTCATACTAACTCCCCCTTCTTTGGTGCTCATGGATTGGTATGATTAACATAGTGAAAATGGCTATTCTGCCAAAAGCAATCTACAGATCCAATGCAATTCCCCATCAAAATACCAACACAATTCTTCACAGATCTTGAAAGAAAAATTCTCAACTTCATATGGAGAAACAAAAAACCCAGAAATTCCAAAATGATCCTGTACAACAACAGATCATCTGGAGGTATCTCCATCCCTGATCTCAAGTACTACAAAGCAATAGTAATAAAAACTGCATGGTATTGGCATAGAAACAGAATAGTGGATCAATGGAACCGAATAAAAGATCCAGAAATAAACCCACACACCTATGAATACTTGATTTTTGATAAAGAAGCCAAATCCATTCAATGGAGAAAAGACAGCATCTTTAACAAATGGTGCTGGTTCAACCGGATGTCGATATGCAAAAAAAGAAAATAGATCCATATTTATCATACTGCACAAAACTAAAGTCCAAGTGGATCAAAGACCTCAACATAAAACCAGACACACTATACTGGTTAGTAGAAAAGTGGGGAAGGCCCTAGAACTCATTGGCACAGGAGAAAACTTCCTGAACAGAACACCAACAGCACAGGCTCTAAGAGAAACAATCAATAAATGGGACCCCATGAAATAGAAAAGCTTCTGTAAAGCAAAAGACACTGTCATCAAAACAAAATGACAGCCTACAGATTGGGAAAGGATCTTCACCAACCCTCTATCTGACAGAGGGCTAATATCCAGAATATATAAAGAACTACAAAAGTTATAAAGCAACAAATCAAGTAATCCAATTAAACAATGGGGTATGGAGCTAAACAGAGAACTCTCTGTAGGGTACTGTAGAATGGCAGAAAAACACTTAAAGAAATGCTCAATGTCCTTAGCCATCAGGGAGATGCAAATCAAAAGGATTTCACCTTACACTCATCAAAGTGGCTAAGATCAAAACCCAAGTGACAACACATGCAGGAGAGGATGTGGAGAAAGAGGACCCCTCCTCCATTGTTGGTGGTAATGCAAACTTGTACAACCACTCTGGAAATCAATTTGGTGCTTTCTTAGACAATTAGGAATAGTGATTCCTTAAGATCCAGGTATACCACTCCTAGGCATATATCCAAAAGATGCGCAAGTACACAATAAGGACATTTGCTCAACTATGTTCGTAGCAGCTTTATTCGTAATAGCCAGTACCTGTAACAACCCAGATATCCCTCAGTTGAGGAATGGATACAGAAATTGTGGTACTTTTACACAATGGAATACTATTCAGCAATTAAAAATGAGAAAATCATGAAATTCGCAGGCAAATGGTGGGACCTGGAAACAATCATCCTGAGTGAGGCATCCCAAAAGCAGAAAGACACACATGGTATATACTCACTTACATAGACCTATAAGATAGGATAAAAATACAGAAATCTATACACCTGAAGAAGATAAACAGGAAAGAGGACCTGGGGTTAGATGATCAATCCTCACTTAGAAAAACAAATGGGATGGACATTGGATGTAGGAGAAAACAAGTAGCAGGACAAGAGTCTACCACAGAGGGCTTGGAATGACTCTACCTAGCAGTGTATCAAAGCAAATATTAAGACACATAACAAACCCTTTGGCAGAGTGTTTTTGTTTTTTTAATGGCTGGAATGTAGCTTAGCAGATGAATGTCTGATTTGCATTCACAAGGGAAAAAAGAGAAATGAATGTTATGATTATATCCATATGATAATGTAGAATGAACTAATATGTTGAACAAAAGAAGCCAGACTAATTTTATGATTCATATCTGGGAAATGACAAAGCAGGCAACATCCAGGCAATGACTGATCTACATTGTGGGGTTGATTTGACTAGGAAGGGATATATGGGAACTTTGTTGGCTGATACATATGTTCTATATCTCAGAAAGGGGCCTCTCAGTTCTGTCCGTGTAGGAGTTTGTCAGCATCTATTGTATTATATACTTGGCAATAAGTAATACTACTATTGTATCATAGCGCTCACTATGTGTAGAAGGTATACATACAATAAATCTGTGCAAAGGTGTCAAAGAATCTTGTAGATTGGGGCCTGGCACCCTCTGGAGTGCTGAACAAATGAAGAAATCATACACTCACAGGCACATAGACAGATGTGCAGTGAGCCTGGGATCACGTGGGTTCTGCAACCATTATTACTGCAACTTGGAATGTCAGCATGAAGCATCAGGGTAGGGGTAGCTCATCTTGATAGTAGGTCTGTATAGGCAAGCAGTCTCAGGCTGTAACATCTGGGAGAGGAAGGCTGTGGTTGCTAGTCTTTCACACACTGGTCAATCGACCACAGATATTTTAACACTCACCAGGAAAGCTTGGGTCATGTGTGTAATGGATTTGGCAAATTGTCCCATGGATTTAAGGCCTTGGGAGTCCTTGAATACATGATACCTATGTCAAAATACACATTTACTCAGGTCTTCACTCACTCAAGTCTTCCTTAGCTCCCTATGTAACCGTATTTATTGCAGTAGATAGCAACAGTAGCCAAAAACTCGGAATGCGCCCTTAATGTTCATCTCTAGAGAGATAGATAAATTGAATTTGCTAAAATTGAATGCAGTATATAGCTCTGGAGCTGTAGGCACGTGCACAATACATTTTTTAATGACAAGATATAAACTGTCGAAAAGAATATTAAAGCATTATTTTATAAAAAGTGGGAAAACCTTTGTGCAAAATTATAAACATTTGTATGGCTTGTGGGAAAGAATGAATGATTTCCAAATGAACACAGTGCAGAATGTGGGTATGTGTGAATCCAGGGAGGGAGTGCAATTTCTACTTTTAACAACAGCTAAAGGGAACTCATTCAGAAAAAGTCATACAAGGTGAATCTTATTTCACTCCTACTTTATTTCTATAACATGGCTGCTTCTGTGATAAAAATGTATGGGGTCCTCCCACGCCAGCAAGCAATCCGTTTGTTTGTGGGCACTAGCTTGTTTTCTTTAACTCAGTTCAGTTCTGGCAACATCAATCTGAAACCTTCAGGCTAAAGGTTCAGTTATGTACACTGTCCTTCTCATGTCCAGGCGTCCAGAACTTTTGACCATATGGCTGTAGGCTTGGGTCCCCTTGACCCTCTCTTCGTGTTTGGTTAAGTTCTAAGGATTTCACAGAGTTCGGGAAAACACTCTATGCTTACATACCTAGTGCTGAGAACAGTTTAAAAATACAGAAGAACAAACAGTGGAGATGCATAGGGTAAAGCCCAGAAGGATCTGAGCATAGGGGCTCCCTAGTTCTTCTTGCCCCCACAGCATTTGGATGTGCTCTTATTTACCAACTCAGTCCTTTCGTCATTATGAAGGCTTGGTTGATTAAATCATTGGGCATTGATTTATCAGTCCAGCCTTCAGCTTGTCTTCCTCCCTGGAGGTAAGGTAGTAGGAAGGTTCCTACTTTCTAATCACATGATTAATAGTTTTCCTGACAGTGAGCCACCTCTATAGCTATCTGGGGACCCAATGCTTCACCATCTCAGTTGCCTATGAAACATGTTCCCATTTCTCTCTGAATTCTAACACTTAGGGGCAATGTGTCAGGATAAGACCAAATCCAACCTGAGGAAACATGGAGAAGAAATATGTCTGAAATAAAACTAGTTGTATAGCTCGTATTTGCTCACTTCCAGTTGCTGTTCTATACAACATCCCCTTTCGTCCTTAATGGACTCTTACTATCTACTATTGAGTACAAACTGGACTTGAACTCACTGTTTAGCCTGGCTGCCTTCCAATTCTTTGTCTTTTCTTACCCTGCCCAGTGTTAAGATTGCAGTTAAGGAATACCTGCTTCCAGTTTGTCCTCTGTTAAATTTTATCCAGTAAAACTATTGATGAGTAATGTGAATGATAGTAAAGACCCCACACAACCATACCTAGAAGGGCACAAGAGATGGCTCAGGGTTTAGTTGCTGCTCTTTTAGAAGAGTCAGGTGGCTCACAATTTCACAACTACCTCAGCTCTAGTTCCAGGGAATAGGACATTCTCACGCTCACTGGTGTGCACAGGCACACAACTAAACAAATGAGTAAATAAATAATTAAAATACTTTAAAACTCACAAGTAAAACATTACACTGTGGCAAACCCTGTAGTTCAAAGCAAGGAATCCAGCAAATTATTACATTTACCAACTTGTAAAATATGATGCATTTCATAGCTAAGCAGAGATGTCTTCACATATTCAATATTTATTGGACACAATTATTTTGATGATTCATATTTATGATGCACCCAGAATGGATAAAGCAAAAATAAACATTTTGAGTTGCTGGCTTTTTCTTCTGACTAGCCAGTTCGCAGGCTAATTCTCCTCCTGCTTCTATGGAGGAAGGAACCATAGAAGAAGATGAAAACACACAAAGAATTGCAAAAATTAAAATTAAAAAAAATCACCTAGGCTTTAGCCTACGGGACAGGAGAAGCAGGGTGTTGGGAGTCATTTACCAAGGGTATTGTGTAGACATGCACCTGATTCATGTCACTCTTTCTTCAGGTGAGATGGTTGTGGGGCTTGCTGAATTTTATTATTTTTATTCTCTGTATATAAATGTTTTGCTCATCTGTGTACCACCTGAGTTCATAGTGTTATTGGAGGCCAGAAAAGGGAATGGATCAACCTGGAACCTGACTTACAGATGGTTGTGAGCCTCCATGTTGACATTAGGGATTGAACAGTGGTCCTTGGTCCTCTGGAACGACAGTCAGTCCTCCTTACAGCTGATCTAACTTTCCACCCTCTCACTTGCTGCATTTTGAAAATGGTTGTGCAAGTCCAGGCATGTAATATGTAACTGAACATATTTTTGCATGTCTGAACTCCTGGCTAGCTACAATGTCCTATGCATACTAATTCTCTAACATCATGGCAGGGGTTCTTTTGTTGTTGTTTTTAGAAATACTGGTCTTGGGAGAACAGCTGGGTTGGAAACAAAGGGATTCATCAAGCCATATCAGAGAGTTTATTTTCCCCCTGAATTTGATATTTTTGCTACTTTTGGTAGATGAGCTGTCTTTCTCATTCTGCCATGTCCACCTTTCTGCTTTGAGCAGTAGTGTGTTAGCAGGACTTTCTCATGCCACCATGTTCACCTCCTTGTGTCAAGCCGTAGTGCGTTAGCAGAAAAAGCCTCTAAAGTCTGTGTTTGTGAGAACGAAGGCAGCAGTTTCTGTAAAGTGGCTTTCTTTCTTTGTGTGTTGAGTTGGCCTGATTAATAGTAGGCCAGAAACAGTGAGTAGATTTTGAAACTGAGGCACTGACTTGTGAGGGAAAATGAAAGGGTCTTAGGTTTTTGATCAAAGGATGGTAAATGTAAGCTTGGAAAAGAGGTGATTCTGGCAAAAATTGGGCATGCTGGCAACTTGCCTGTAATCCCCAAATCAGGAGGCAGAAACAGGAGGATGAAAAGTTCACGGTCATCCTTGACAACACAATGAATTCAAGGTCAGCCTAGGATGCATCAGATCCCATCTCAGAAAAGAAAGAAAAGTAAGGAAGGAAAGAGGATTAGAATGGAAGAATGGGAGAAAATGAACAAGAGGATACAATATAATTTCTGGACAGTATTAAGACTCCATGTAATTCTAGTATTAGTTATCATGGTTGTCAATAGCTGGATATAAACGGCATTTCCCTTTTTCCTACTGAGAGAGCCTAAGGTGAGAGAAGGACAAGAACAGAGTGCCAACTATGTGTAAGCATGAGACATTTAAAAATAGGTCAAAAATCTTAGGCTGGTTAGGAAAAAAAGAGATGCTATGAGACAGGCAAGGTCTTGGCTGGGCTGAAGCACTGCTGAACCTGGCTACAAGTGAGCTGGAAAGATTGAAAGTGGTGGTCAGAATAGGATGCCTGGATCTGAGGTCATGGAATGGAGGACACATTGGTCTTTATGAGACCTAGGATGTGACTAAGAGAGCTAAGAGACTAGGTATGGAAAAGGTCACAGGTATGACATCTGGAAAAGATGACAACCAGGAAACAGATGTTGACCTTTAAGAGAAGGAAAGGAAAATGGGCAGCAAGTGGCAGAGAGAAGCATGAGGAAAACCTGCTCTACCTTTAGGCCCAGGGCATGAGATTCACCACATAAGAATCCCAATACTAGTCCAATGTTGTGACAACAAGTTGGAGCAAACATTGGAGGATGGGGTAGGGTGGTGAGTTTTCTGAGGATTTTACTACAGCTGGCCACCATTGTCAGGAGTAGGGAAATGGGAGAGGATAGCATCAGAAAACGGGGTTTGTAGGTCTGCATGGAGCTGAGAGTCCCTGGATGAAGGAATAAAGGCAAGAAAGCATTAGTGTTGGCAGCTACAGTAAAGATAATAGACTGAGGCTGTGCTTGAGGGAAGGAGAGTCTTACCAGGAACACATGGGATCAGGAGTCCTCATGTAACTTGCCGATGAAGGCATGACTTCAGAAGGCACTCAGTTATTGAGTTGTAAAGGGTCTTCCTGCACCTCCTTCCAGGAGAAAACAGTTAATAAAAATGACTTGGGTGAACAGGATTAAGAAATCAGCTTAGACAAAGGTGGTTACCTGAAGGCAATCCCAGGGAGCCAGAAAGGCAGACCGGATGGCAGTTGCTCATAACTGT
This sequence comes from Pachyuromys duprasi, assembly GCA_028658305.1. Classification (NCBI taxonomy): domain Eukaryota; kingdom Metazoa; phylum Chordata; class Mammalia; order Rodentia; family Muridae; genus Pachyuromys; species Pachyuromys duprasi. The sequence continues at coordinate 1,888,105 of CM053753.1, read as the reverse complement.
AATGTACATAGAACCTCTGAAGCTAGACTAATGCCCATATCACTGGGCCTCTGCCTGGAGGAGTCCTGCTTCGGTGGAGCTGGCATTGGGCTACAAAATTTATATTTCTAGCAAGTTCGAGGTAGGGTACTTATGTTACTATTTGTACTAAAACCACACTCTAAGGAGATTAGCTCAGCTCCTGGCATGATCCCAAGGAAGCTAGCCTATAGGAGAACAGCTGGATCTTCCCAATGAGGGGTTCTTTGTACTGCCCTCATTCAAGTTCATGGGTTGTTTGGCACTTGAAAGCAATTGCCAGTTCTGATCTGATGAGATCTGTGGATTCAGGGGAGAAGAAATGTGTTGAGCTATTTGCACATTTGGAATAGCTGGCTGGGGCCTGAATCTAGCTAGTAGGTCTGGCTAAAGAAAGACTGGAGATTGGTGGTCATTTGATTACGGTGGACATTCCCAGAGCAGATCTGTGGTCAGGAACAACTCCAGCATCTGTACTGGTAGCTGACATTATTGACACGTTGAGTCAGCAATGGTCACAGGGACAGGAAGCAAGCGAACAAAGGCCCCACAGCTGGAAGGTCAGGTGTTTGTCAGCACTCACACTGTTCCTTTTACCAGCTCTTACCCAGCTTTGCACTCAGTGGTGACTACCTCCAGACTCTCTGTTTGTTGGCACCTTAGCTAAACTAAGATCTCTTGCTCCTAGTTTTGCATACTGTCTTTTCTTCTCTATCCTGTTTCTTTTCAGATGCATCAATTCAGTTGTCTTGGTCCCACATAACCCAGTTCATGGGGACCTAACAAGGAGCTATTCTTGCCCAGGTCTCTCAGTCTCTATTGAGAGCCCTGTAGTGCAGGCAAAGTTCTCTTCCTTTAGTGACAACAAAGCACAAGCTATTTTTGACTTGGAAAATGGGCTCAACTCCTGTGGCAGGTATGGCACCAAACAGTTAAGGGTGGGTTTAGTCTCTGTAATTACTACCAGCCTCTGAAAGTCCACTTAAACATATAATCAAGTGCAAACAGTGAGTTTGATTCACAAGCAAATTCTGAGAGCCTTTACCACTCCATGTTACTGAACTGCACCTCTAAGCTTTTCTAAGGAGAAATTCCGAGTTGGCTGTGTGGCTCAGGAGAATCCTTTGTCATCTGTCCCAGCCCCCTCCAGTGTAGGCTCTCAAGACTAGATCTTGGTTACTAGTGCCTGTCTTGGTGGCCAAGGATCCTCAGCGTAACCCTAGAGGAGATGCTGGGAGCAGCAAGAGCTTCCTGAATGTTTTGAAGAGAAGAGTGTGCAGGAACTTCTCTAATTTAGGTTCATTAAATCTGAGAAAGCGCTCAGGAATCTTGCTCTTGCCTTTCTCTCTCTCTCTTTCTCCTCCCTACTTCTCATTTCCTTTACCATTTAGGTATCTTCATCAAAACATGGTTTTCTTTCCCTTGTGTCACTTTGAGAAATCACAGTGCCACAGTGCCTGGAGAATAGAGGCATTTTCACTTCTTAACTTTCCCTAGAAGGAGAAGAGCCAGGGCCCTAGAGGAAAGGTTTTTTTTTTCTGATTGATTTTCAGGATGTCTAGAAAAGGAAAGGATGAGAAATAGGAAATGGAGTTTCCTAGCCCTTTCTCTTCACTTCGGTGTCAAGAGCCTTGTCTGCACAGGAGGAACTCTCTGCCAGAGCATCTTGAACAAGAGCAGATAACTCGAAGCAGAAACAGAACCCTGACAGGGCTGGCATGACTGGACTAGCTCTGCTTTCTTAATCAACTGTCCCAAGAGAGTTCATAACACTAGCACAGAAGCTTAGAAGGGTATCCGGTGAGACAACTGTACTCAACAAATACTCTGAAGAGAGTGCAACCTGTTCACATCTATTACACTACTACCTAGTGTCTTCTACTTCATTTTTCATATTTTCCTACAACCTTGTCTGTTCTAAAGGGTCATAGAACTGAAGCACATGCCTGAAAATCACAACTTGAAAATTAGCTATCAGATTTAACACTCATTTTTTATGCTAGACTACTCCTGTAACTTTCTATTCATGTATTAGCTGGACTTAGTTTTTTCCATTTTCTTTGGGACAACTTACTGCCTAACCTCAGCAGGGAATCTTTTTGTCTTTCGGAACTTCATAAATGTAGATAGAATACTTCATCATTAACTGATAATGAGCAGTGTTTGCAATTTTTTCTCAAAGCAAATACTTTACTAAAATTGTGATACCAAATATACTTAAATATACTTAAATAATTTAAGAAGCTAATGTAACACTAACAGCAATTCCTAACAAATTGTCACAACTTAGACACTATCAGATATTTTCCCTCATACACAAAAGCAAAATCTGTTTAAATGTTCTGGCAAATAAAATCCAGCATCACATTGAAAGAACAGTATGAAATAAACCAGTGACTTCCAGAAATTCAGAGAAGATTTGACAGGAGAATGGTATCAATAGGATTAATCATACTGACTGCTGAGAAGAGCAGAAGAGGAGGATTTGATAGAAATCATTGTCTAGCGGGTATGGAAGTACATGCTTGTAATCCCAGCACTTAGAAAGCTGAGGTGGGAAGATTCTGAGTTTGAGGCAAACCTGGGCCTCATAGACAGTCTCTATTTCAAACCAACCAACTAAGAAATTAACCAACCATCCAGGCAAACACCTAGCCAACTAACAACAACCAACCATACTATTTTTCTTTCTTCCTCTCTCTCTCTCTCTTTCTCTTTCTCTGTGTGTATGCATACCCCAGCGGTCACTCTGGTGTTGTTCTCAGGAGCTATCCATCTTGTTCTGTGAGAAAGAGTTTGTGGGGTTTGCTCACTAGGCTTGCTGGCCAGTAAGCCCTGGTCCTCCTGTCTCTGATTCTCCAGCACTAAGGATAGCAATCATGTTCCATGTACCTGGTTTTTCACATAGGTTCTAGGGTTCTGACTTGGGCTTTCATGCTTGTGAAACAAACGCTTTACCAACTGAATGTCTCCTAAGCACCACTACCTCCCATTTAGTTTTTTAAACACACTCCCCCCACACACACACCCCCCCACACACAAAGTAGGGCATGGTGGCATACACCTGTAATCCCAGCACTCAGGGAGGCAGAGGCAGAAGGATCTCTGCGAGTTTGAGGCCAGCCTGGTTTACAAAATGGGTCCAGGACAGCCAAAGCTACACAGAGAAACCCTGCCTAAAGTTAGGTATGATTGGTCGATGAAAATGGCTCCTATAGGCTAAGAGAGAATGGCACTATTAGGAGGTGTGGCTTTGTTGGAGGAGGTGTGGCCTTATTGGAGGAAGTGAGTCACCCGGGTTAGGCTTTGAGGTTTTAGATGCCAGGCCCAATGTCACTCTTCCCACTGCCTGATGATCAAGATGGAATCTCAGTCCCTCTCTAGCACTATGTCTGCCTGCATGGGCCCATGCTTTCCATCATGACAATAATGGGCTAAATGTTCAAACTGTTTCCTTTATAAGAGTTGACCTGGTCATAGTGTCTCTTCACAGCAATAGAAATCCTAACTAAGACAGAAGTTGGTACTAGGGACTGGGGTATTGTTGTGATAGCTTGGACCATGCTTTTGTTTGGAGGAATGTGGAACACTTTGGGATTTTGGACTTGAAAAGCGATTTACATGCTTTACGTGGTCCTTAATTGGGTCATATCTTCATTGGAAGATAGTGGTGGAGAGGGTAACTTAGGCTGTAGGGACCTGGCTTAAGAGGTTTCAGAGAAAAAGAATAGTAATATGTGGCCTAGAGATTGTTCTTGCGATATTTTGATAAAGAATGTGGCTTCTTTCTTCCCTTCTCTAAAAAAATGCCCCAGGCTAAACTGAAGAGCTGTGGACTAACAGCTTTGGCAGAGGACATTTGCAGACAGCCTAACTTTGACTAGGATGCATGCATATTAGTGGACAGTTTTATGCAGATCTATAATGAAAAAGAGCAAACTGAGCAAGGAAAAATACAAAATATATAGTTTGAGGAGAAAAGGAGCACCAGGAAGTGTAAACAGATTAAAGAAAAATCTGATGCTAATTGTAATAAAGGGAGTGGTGACCTCAGAGCAAGACTCCACCCAACTTGTGAAAAGGAATTAGAGACAAGTAAAAAGTGATTAAAGAATAGTGGAGAGAAATTAAAGAAAAGTTTAGTTGCCAGGCCTGATGGTACACACCTTTAATCCCAGCACTTGGAATGCAGAGGTCATGGAATCTCTGAGTTTGAGTACAGCCTGGTTTACAGAGTGAATTGCAGGACAACCAAGCTTAGGCAGTGAAGGGAACCATCAAAAACAGAAAGCTTGGGAAAATGTGTTTGAACGGGGCAGCCATGTTCCAGTCCTAGCAAGCAGAACTGGGCAGCTTTAGCCATGTGACCCTGGCTTTAAAGTCAAGTATACAAGAAAGGGGTTATGGAATCTCCCTTTGTGACTGAGGAAGGCTACTGAGGCCAAGCATATGTCAAAGATGTCCCTGTATGGAGGCCTACAGAGACCATTGTGTGAAGCTGTGAGGTGAAACCTGGATTGTCTTGGAGACCCCAAGATGTTGGAGATGCCAGAGTCATGGGATACCTGTCCAGGAAAGCTGCTAACAGGTGATAGAACCAGCTCAAGAGGGAGAAGTGTGTTCCAGTCATCAAAACTGAAAGGAGTTGGAGAGCTGAAAAGCGTTTTGACACCAGACATAAAAATGCAGAGCTTGGAGTTTGCTCAGCTGGTTTTCAGTCCTGTTTTGGTCCAGTATTTCCTCACTATGCTCCTATTCCTCTCTTTTGGAATGGTAATGTATGTTCTGTGCTATTGTATGTTGGAAGTATGTTATCTGCTTGTCATTTTGATCTGGATTTCCCTGATGACTAAGGATGTTGAACATTTTTTTAAGTGCTTCTCCTCTGTTGAAAATTCTGTTTAAGTCTGTACCCCATTTTTAAAAATTGGGTTATTTGGTTTGTTGGTGCCTAAATTTTTAGTTCTTTATGTATTTTGGATATTAACCCTCTGTCAGGTGTAGAGTTGGTAAAGATCTTTTCCCATTCTGTAGGCTGCTATTTTGTCCTATTGACAGAGTCTTTTGCCTCGCAGAAGCTTTTCTGTTTCATGAGGTCCCATTTATTAATTGTTGATCTTAATGCTTGAGCTGTTGGTGTTCTGTTCAGGAAGTTGTCTCCTGTGCCAATGAGTTCAAGGCTCTTCCCTATTTTCTTTTCTGTTAGATATAGTGTATCCAGTTTTATATTGAGGTCTTTGATCCACTTGGACTTGAGTTTTGTGCAGTGATAAATATAGATCTATTTGCATTTTTCTGCATGTAGACCAGCACCATTTGTTGAAGATGCTTTCTCTTTTACATTGTACGATTTTGCCAAAAATAGGTGTCTGTAGACATGTAGCTTTGTTTCTGGGTCTTCTATTTGATTTCATTAATCAATCTGTCTGTTTCTATACCGATACCATGTGGTTTTTATTATTATTGCTCTGTAGTACAGCTTAAAATCAGGGATAGTGATACCTCCAGAAGTTCTTTGCACAAAATTGAGCTGAACACAGCAAATAAACCAGTAAGTAAGCAAGGGCGTGAACATGTGTCCTTTCTCTGCTATTGACTAAAGATGTGTGACGAGCTATTTGAAGTTCCTGCCTCGACTTCCCACAATGACTTTAACTTGTAGCCCGCTCAAATAAATCCTGTTCTCCCTTGAGTTGCCTTTTCTTAGGGTAATTTACTATAGCAAAAACCAATCAAACAAACAAACAAAAAACCCAGAAGTAGTTTGTTTGAAAAACAGGAAATTAACAAGACCAATAAGTGTGAAGATACAGCTCAGGTGGCATTTATGACAAAGCAATACAAATAATACCATGTTGTATTGGTTTGCTAGTAACAACTTTGTTGGAAGCAACAAAATTCCTGTTATGACTGATACTATAGAACTAACCCTCCTTTACCTTACAGAGGAGGGCAGGTACAAGTTAGCACAACCATTCTGAAAAGTGATTTGCTAACACAGAGCAAAGTGTTTACATATACATGCCCTTTAATGTAGTTATGCTACTTTTAAAAATATTTAACTTTCTATTGATTCTTTATGAATTTCCCATTATGCAGTCTTATCCCACTCATCTCCTAGTTCCTTTGTTCCCACAGTGTGTCACAGTGTATCCCATAGTACTTCCTTTTGTCCATACTTCTTTACTTGTAAATGTTCATTGCATGGAGTGATTAGGCTGGTTTGAGGCTCTGACAGCGACACCATCAATATTGGATCCTCACCAGGATTCCTCTCAGATATCTTTTTGTTGTCCTGCATCGTGGAGATACTGAAGCTTTGGATCTGCAAAACTGGCCCCTTTCATGTGCTCTAGCAGTTCATAGATGGGATAGATGTTGGGGTCGGAAAACTTAAAATCCTGGATCTGTATCTGAGCTTGGCAGTCTGACAGTTCTCCTGCACCCACACCAGCAGGATGAACTCTACAGCACTTCCCCAAGCTAGTTTACCCAATGCTGCAGCTAACAAGGGGCAGAGCAATTTTCCTGCTCTCATACCCTTGGGGCTGGCTCACTTGCACCCCTGCCAGCAGGACCAGCTCTCTTGCACTGCCCAGGTGAGGTACAGGGCCCACCCTCCTGAGTTCTGGAGCCAGCAAGGGGTAGAACCAGCTTTCCCTCTCTTATGACCTCAGGGCCATCTCTTTCATCTGCTATAGGTAGCAAGGGGCAAGGGGGCTTCTCTTCCTTGTTCATGCCACAGCCCAACATACAAGTGGCAGGACCAGCTCTCCTGTGTTCACATCCTCAGGACTGGCTCACTCATGCCCCAATCACCACATTTAGCAATATTGTGCTGCCCAGGTGAAGTGCAGGATCCATGCTCCTGAGTGCTGAAGCCAGAGGGAAGCCAGTTCTCTCTCTCTCTCTCTCTTGATCGTGAGGCCAGCTCTCCAGCTTGCTGCAGATGATGAGGGGTGAGAATGGGAGGGAGGGAGGGCTTCTCTCCCTCACCCATGCCATCTCATGACAGATGACTAGCAGGGCCAGCTTTCTTACACTCATGCCCAAGGGGCTAGCTCACCCACACACCTCACAAACAGGGCCAGCTCCACTATGTTTCCTGGGTGAGGGGCAGGGCCCGCTCTCTTGAGTATGAATTCGGCAGCTGTCGAGGGGCAGGCCTAGCTCTCCTGTGCTCACACCTTTGGGTCCAGCTCTCCCACAATGTCCAGGTAGAGGGTAGGGCCAGCTCTGCCAAACCCTCAGACATCAACATGGCCCCAGGTAGCAGCCCAGATCTGGGACATCTGTCTGGCCTTTGGTGGTAACAGAACCTTGCTGCTGCAGAGTCATGTACACAGACGTGGCCTTAGGTAGCATCACCGCTACCAGTATGAGTCTGTTCCTAACTACCCTTTAGCCTTCAGTTCTGCCTACTCTTCATTGTGCACACATCCTTCTGCATCTCTTTCATCTCACCATTACTTACTTGTTCATCCTAGTGGTGCCTCAGGCCACTGAGTATCTGGGGTCCTCTCAGGATCACAAAGAAGGCAAGGGCTGTCTCAGGCATATTCTACCCACCTGGGCTCATGGTGATGGACTGGGGTTTGTCTCAGGCTTGCTCTGCCTGTATAGGCCCATGTGGCTTCAAGGTGGGGGTCATCTTAGTTGTAGTCTGTTCGCCCAAGCCCAGTGGAAGGCAGAGGGAGGCTGGGGTGGGGGTGTGATCTTGGGAATTGTGGTCTACCTGCCTGGGCTGTGTGGTGTCCAGTTGGGAGGTGTCTCAGTTATGCCATTTTCAAGTGTATAACCTAAAGAAATTGTCATGATTGTATACATATATGATTTCAAGATATACTAAAATTTGCTAAAACATACACAATAAGAAAAAATTGGAAATAAAGTACCCATAAGAAGAAATTATTTGACATAAATAATAATCTATTATTCAAATAGTTCGTAGTCAATAAAAGTGCTGTAAAAATACTTGATGACACAGGACACTTTCATGGTCTGTTTAAGGAGAAAGAATTCATAAAACAAAGCTAGTATGACTCCTCGATACAGAAATGACTGTATGGGGGGAAGGAGATTGATTATTTCTATCATTGATTGATTAATATTGTCCAAATTTATAAACATTTACATCAAAAGTATTTCCTTTAGTCATTACAAAAAAAAAGTAGTTTTGGAAGCATCTTATGTCCTGTGGTGGCTTCGGAGGGAAGTGTGGTCTGCAATGATTTCTTTTCTTCCATGTTTTATTTTCACCACCTTTATTTTCTTCACAAAGGGCTGGTGGCATATTAATCTGTTTAAGTAAATGTAGAACAAGTTATACAAGCTCCCGTTTAGAACTCTGCCTTGTGCACATTTGGGAAATTATTTTTAAGTTTTTATTCTTTTTATTAGCTCCATAATTACTTTCTGTAGCATTCTGCCATGATAGCAGAAATCATGAAAATGTAATTAAGAAATACTAGAGCACAGCAGGATGTCTTTCTGGAAAAGAGAGCCTTAAATAGGAAACATGATGATCAAGAAGAAATGGGGCTTGACGTCTGCTGGTAAGCCTCGATACTGTACTTAACACTAACTCCCACTTCTGATTTTATGGAGCTAACTGCTAGAAATTAATCCTTTTGTGATTACGTTCTTGCTTGGTATAGCTATTGCTTTTCTGATTTCCGCTTTCTTTTCTAAAAGAGGCTGGCATTTTCTTACTTTATTTTAGGATGGCTTCATGTTATGTGTTCTCATAGGATCCCAGATATCTGAGTATTACTTTACAGTTTGGTGGTTAATATGATCATGAGAGGAAGCAGAATCAGGATTTTGTCTTTACTGTTGTCTGTGGCTTCCTGGAGGTTGTTTTGCTCATGCATGCTGAAATCACTCTGTGACCACATATCTCTGCTGTAATATTGTCTAGCTTCTTTTGTAATTCCTGACAGAAATTTATCAGCATAAGAGGTTGACCCTACACAGGGGTCTTATACGAGACAGTTTCTCCAACCAAGGACCATGTATGGATATGTCCTAGAACCCAACCTCAGAAGTGGCCCATGGTAGCTCGGTGTCCAACTGAAGACCCTAGTAAGGGGAACAGGGAATGTTTCAGTCATGAACTCGATGGCTGGCTCGTTGACTCTCCCCCACACACGCCAGAGAGTAATAGCCTGGCTAGATCCCAGGGGAGGACATTGTAGCCAGCCCTGAGGAAACAAGATGAACTGGGGTCAGATGGAAGGGGAGGAGATTCTCCCCTGTAGGTGGACTTGGAGTGGGTGGGGAAGAGATGAGGGAGGGATGGGGAGAGTGGGAGGGAAAGAGGAAGGGGGCTACACCGGGGATGCAAAGTACCTAACCTCTGATTGATATAAAAATAAATAATAAAAAAAAGAGGTTGACCCTAGATTCAAGTTCTAGTTCTTGTTGTTGCTCTTCATATACTCTGTCCCCAAGCTAGCTGGACCAAAGGCCCACGGTGTCACCATAACTTTATCTGCTCATTCACTAGCACTACTCTAGACTCCTTGGCTATCATGTTGACTGAATGCAATTGATTCTCTCCTCAGGGGACAAGAGTACACATTGGTGACTAGCAGCCCTGGTTCTGGCCCCGGGATGTACTTGCCCTTGTTTACATGGTGTTGAAAACACCTTCCCCTAGCCTGTGTTAACAGGCAGATGCTGCTAGAAGGAAGAGATTAACTTTAAAATATTTATTTACTTTTTTCTGTGTACATGTGTTTGTCTCTGTGTCCGGATATAGCATCCTCTGTATTTTGAGTAATAAGCAGCTTTGAGGTGTCCAAGATGGGTCCTGGGGATAAGCAGCAAGAGCTCCTAACCTCTGAGCCCTCTCTTCAGCCTCCAGGACACTACAATTTTCAGGATATAAAGATGTGGTTTATAAAGGACCTATTCCTGAAGCTTTAAAGAGAATTATCTCTTTTCTTTAAAAATAAATTATGTAAATTATTTTGTTACATGAAATAGAGGTTAAATCTTTCTGCATAGCTCTTCCTTTACTTGGAAGTTGAGTCATGTTTTCCTCACAATCTTCAAAGCAAGTTGAAGTTCTATTATTTTAATTTGTTTGGAGGCAACAGAATAAAATGAGGTATTTGCAGACAAGATAATTTCATAAAATAAAAGGTTTGATAGTTAAATAACTCTTATTAGATAAAGTCTGTATATTGCAAAGACAAATAAATAGATAATGTCAGAAGTATATTTATTACACAAATCTATGCTCATATTTTATTTAGTCAGAGGCATTTATAACCTTAACAGAAAGAATCATTGGCTTGAAACATTCATAAACTAGCAAACAAATACCCCTGGGCCATAAGTCTACCCACACAAATTGATTTCTAAATAAAGATTCAATTTAGATTTAAAAGTCTCCTATGTACCCAGAGGTATCTATTCCATCTGTAATTTCCTCCTGAGGCTTAGATACCTGTACTACTGTTATCAAGTTCTTATTAGTTGCTTCCACATTGGGGACACAGAGCTTCCAATCAATGCTCTTCCCAGGAATGTGTGTTGAAGTCACTGCTGCCATCCATCCTGCAAACGGTGAGTCTGCTTGTGAGCCTTTCTGCTCTTCCAGTTTGGAATCATTTAGTCACTGAGTTGTGTTACTCTTCAAATAAAGTGGAAAAGCATCAAAACCTTTTTTATCTAACTATTGGAAACATCATGATCATATCAGATATTTGTTATGTTAGAAACTTAAAATGCATGGGCATTATTCTTATTTCTTTTCAGTTTTGTAGCTTTTCCTCCTCTCATTGAGAGTAGGGAGCATGTAAGGAATGAACCAGGCTCAGCTCCTACCCTCTGCTCTCGTGGCCTGTTGTCTTGTTGGGAGTCTGGGCATCTGTCCACGAGAGTGTCTGTTCTGTGGCAGGACCTTGTATATGGGGTGCACATTTTCTTTCCTATCTCTCCGAGTTCATTAGAAGACCATGTTCTCATGAGCAGGTAGACCATGTTTTCTGCTTTGTCATCTTCTACTCAACAATTGGACTGTCTTACTGAATAATATGATACTATACATGAGCGACCCCAAAATGAATCATAATGAATCATAATTTCCAGTTTTAACATAACATGGAAGAGCAGCTGCACTGTTGCTTGGCTAAACTCAATACAAGGCTTTCACTCGACACACTTTCCCATGTCCTGGTTTCCTTGAGAAACTAACTCATGTAGGCCATAGCTTAGGGTTGTGTTTTTGTAGAAGATGGACAGGGATGATTATAACTCCAGACATAGGCTGCATCATAAGCACTTGGTTTAGGAAATTCTCACCATGGCTTCCTCTACTGAATCATTCTATTCCGCGTCCCTTGCCAAGCAGTGTTCCCTTTCTGTTTTTGTCTGCTTCAGTCACCCCAACACTGTCCCCTGAAAGCCATCTGTTCATGGATAATGACAATGTTCTTTTTTTTAATTAAATTTTTATTTTCATTAATTATATTTTATTTGCTTTTTATCCCAGCTGTATCCCCCTCCTTCGTTCCCTCCCAATCACACCTTCCCTCCCTCATATCCTCCCACGCCCCTCTCCAAGTCCACTGATAGGGGAGGTCCTCCTCCCCTTCCATCTGACCCTAGCCTATCAGGTCTCATCAATACTAGCTGCATTGTCTTCTTCTGTGGCCTGGTAAGGCTGTTTCTCCAGCAGGGAGAGGTGGTCAAAGAGCCAGCCACTGAGTTCATGTCAGAGACAGTCCCTGTTCCCCTTACTAAGGAAACCCACTTGGAAACTAAGCTTCCATGGCTACATCTGTGTAGGGGTTTCAGGGGTTCTAGGTTATCTCCATGCATGGCCCTTGGTTGGAGTATCAGTCTCATGAAAGATCCCTGTGCCCACATTTCTTGGTTCTGTTGCTCTCTTTGTGGGTCTCCTGTCCCCTCCAGGTCTTTCTATATCCCCTTTCTTTCATAAGATTCCCTGCACTCTGCCCAAAGTTTGGCTATGAGTCTCAGCATCTGCTTCGATACCCTGCTGGGTAGAGTCTTTCAGAGGCCCTCTGTGGTAGGCTCCTGTCCTGTTTTGTCCCTCTTTTGATGTCGATCCTTTTGTCTTTGGTGTACAGGACGGCTTCTGATTTTTTTTTTTTTTTGAGTTGATTTGGTATACAGCCACTTTGCTGAAGGTGTTTATCAGTTGAAGGAGTTCTCCGGTTGAAGTTTTGGGGTCGCTCATGTATAGTATCATATCATCTGCAAATAGTGACACTTTGACCTTTTCCTTTCCAAGTTGTATTCCTTTGATCTCCTTTAGTTGTCTTATTGCTCTAGCTAGAACTTCAAGTACTATGTTGAAGAGATATGGAGACAATGGGCAGCCTTGCCTTGTCCCTGATTTCAGTGGGATTGATTTAAGTTTCTCTCCATTGAGTTTGATGTTGGCTATAGGCTTGCTGTATATTGCCTTTACTATGTTTAGGTATGTGCCTTGTATCCCTGATCTCTTCAGGACTTTAAACATGAATGGGTGTTGGATTTTGTCAAATGCTTTTTCGGCATCTAAGGAAATGATAATGTGGTTTTTCTCCTTTAGTTTGTTTATATGGTGGATTACATTGATGGATATCCATATATTGACCCACCCCTGCATGCCTGGGATAAAGCCTACCTTATCATTGTGGATGTGTTCTTGGATTCAGTTTGCAAGTATTTTATTGAGTATTTTTGCATCAATGTTCATAAGAGAGATAGGTCTGAAGTTCTCCCATTTTTGTTGTGTCTTTGTATAGTTTGTGTATCAAGGTGACTGTGGCTTCATAGAATAAGTTTGGTAATGTTCTTTCTGTTTCTATTTTGTGAAATAGTTTGAAGAAAATTGGAGTTAGCTCTTCTATGAAGGTCTGGTAGAATTCTGTGCAGAAACCATCTGGCGCTGGGCTTGTTTTGGAAGGGAGACTTGATGACTGCTTCTATTTCCTTGGGGGATATAGGAGTATTTACTCTATTTACCTTATCTTGATTTAATTTTGGTAGATGGAATCTATCAAGAAACTTGTGTGTTTCATTTAGATTTTCAGATTTTGTGGCATATAAGCTTTTGTAGTAAGATCTAAGGATTGTTTTGATTTCTTCAGTGTTTGTCGTTATGTTCCCATTTTCATTTCTGATTTTGCTGATTTGGATAGTTTCTCTCTGACTTTTAGTTAGTTTGGCTAAGTTTGTCTATCTTGTTGATTTTCTCAAAGAACCAGCTCTTGGTCTCATTGATTCTTTAATTGTTTTCTTTGTTTCAAATTCATTGATTTCGGCTCTGAGTTTGATTATTTACAAGTGTCTACTCCTCTTGGTTATGTCTGCTTCTTTTTTTCTAGGGTGTTTAGGTTTGCCATTAAATTGCTTGTATGAGATGTCTCAAACTTCTTTCTGGAGGTACTTGGTGCTCTGAACTTTCCTCTTAGCACTGTTTTTATTGTGTCCCATAGGTTTGGGTAAGTTGTGCCTTCATTTTCATTGAATTTTAGGAATTCTCCAATTTCTTTTTTCATCTCTTCCATGACCAAGCTGTCATTGAGCAGAGACTTGTTTAGTTTCCATATGTGTGTAGGCTTTTTGTTATTTTTATTGTTGTTGAGGTCTAGTTTCAGGCCATGATGATCTGCTAGGACACAAGGGATTATTTTGATCTTCTTGTATCTGTTGAGGTTCGCTTTGTGCCCGACTATATGGTCAATTTTTGAGAAGGTTCCATGAGGAGTTGAAAAGAAGGTATGTTCTTTTGTGTTTGGGTGAAATGTTCTGTAGACATCTGTTAGGTCCATTTGATGTAGGACCTTTGTAAGTGTGATTTTTCTCCTATTTAGCTTCTGTTTAGATGGTCCATCTCTTGATGAGAGTGGAGTGCTGAAGTCTTCCAGTATTAAGGTGTTGGTATCGATGTGTGATTTCAGCTTTAATAATGTTTCGTTTACAAATCCAGGCACTCATGTATTTGGGACATAGATATTCCTTTGATGAGAATGAAATACCCCTCCTCGTCTTTTTTGATTAATTTTGGTTGCAAGCCTATTTTATTCGATATTAGGAGAGGTACCCCAGCTTCTTTTCTGAGTTTGTTTGCTTGAAAAACATTTTTCCAGCCCTTTACTCTGAGGTAATGTTTATCTTTGTTGCAGAGGTGTGTCTCTTGGATGCAGCAGAATATTGGATCCTGTTTTCACAACCATTCTGTTAGTCTGTGTCTTTTTATTAGAGAATTGAGTCAGTCATGCAGATAGATAATAGTGACCAATGAATGTTAGTTTGTGGAGTTGGTGGTGTTACTGTGTTTCAATGCTTGTTTTCTTTTAATTCTTTGTTGTGAAGTTATCTATATCCTGCGTTTCCTTGAGTGTAGTTGATTTTATTGGATTGGAGTTTTACTTTTAGTATCTTTTGTAGGGCTGGGTTGCTGTGTAGATATTGTTTAAGTTTAATTTTGTCATAGAATATTTTGTTTCCTCCATGTATGCTTACTGAAAGCTTTGATGGGTATAGTAGTCTGGGTTGGCATCTGAGGTCTCTTAGAGTTTGCATGACATCTGCCTAGGCCCTCTGGCTTTCATAGTTTCTGTTGAGAAGTCTGGTGTGAATCTGATAGGTCTACCTTTATATGTTACTTGGCCCTTTCCCCTTGCTGCTTTTAATATTTTTTAATTTGTGCTGTAGATTTAGTGTTTTGACTATTATGTGACTTGAGGGGTTTCTTTTCTGGTTAGTCTATTTGGTGTTCTATAGGCCTCTTGTATGTTTATGGACATCTCTTTCTTTAAGTTAGAAAATTTTTCTTCTATGATTTTCTTGAAAATATTTTCTGGACCTTGGAGCCTGGAATTTTCTTTTTCATCTATTCCTGTTATTCTTAGATTTCATCTTTTCATGGCGTCCTTGATTTCTTGGATGTTTTGTGTTTAGAACTTTTCCGATTTTATTTTTTCTTTGAGACATGTATCCATTTCTGCAATTGTATCTTCAGTGCCTGAGAGTCTCTCTTCTGTCTCTTGTATTCTGTTGGTGATGTTTTCCTTTGTGGTTCCTGACCTTTTCTCTAAGTTCTCCAGCTCCAAGATTTTCTCTGTTTGTGTTTTCTTTATTGATTCTAATTCTGTTTTCATGCCTTGCACCATTTCCTTCATCTGTTTGAATGTGGATTCCTGTCTTTCCATGATGGCTTCTAAGTTTTTGTTTGTTTCCTCTCCATATGACACTAATTGTGCCTCTACCTATACCTCTATTTGTTTGGCTGTATTTGCCTCTGTTTCTTTGAGAGCTTTGTTCATTTCCTCTTCATTTGCCTCTAATAACTGGATAAGTATAGCTTTAAAAACATTTTCCTGTGTTTCTGATGAATTAAAATATCCATTGATTTTGGGGGTTGCTGGTGAAGCCATGATGTCCTGAGTTTTGTTGAATGTGTTCTTACACTGACCTCTAGTCATCTGTTTATCTGTAAACTTTTCTTTGTTCCTGGAATCTGTACTTCAGTCTGCGTCCATCTGTCACTGGTGTCTGGAGGAAAATGAGAGCGGTCCATTGGTTTGAGATTGGATGTTGTTGTTTCAGCTGTAAGTAAGGGAGGAAGGTCGTAGGCACATATGTGCAAGCACTGGCATGTGTGTGGCAGTGTGCCTTGAGGGAGAGGGTACTAGAGTTTGTAGATGCCTGAAGGTTTGCACTTAAGTGGGGGAAGGGGATTTGTGCGGTTGCTGATACTGTTCGCGGACACAATGCACATGGGAAGATTTCCTGAATACCTCTGTGGTCTATAGGCCTGTCATACTGTCCTTCAGATCTGTCTGGGCTTCAGGAATTGTTTGCCTGGACTCCACTGGTAGACCCACAGAACAGGGGCTTCAATGTTGAGAATGCTGTCCCAATGATCCCTATGCTGCCCAAAGTGGGGGTGTGGGTGGGAGGGATCAGATGTCTGGCTGCTAGCCTAGAGGGACCCTGCTCCTGGGCACTGCACATACTCACTTAAAGGCACACTCACTTGCTTGCAGGCCTAATTATAAAGCACAGGTGTTCCTCCTGTTCTCTACTCTCAGATTTGGGCCCAAAGGGGCAAATGAGAGTGCAGGAGATCCATCAGCTCAGTGGTGTCGGCTCTTTGGCCACTGGGCAGGTATGCCTCATTAACGGAGGCTCCTGCTTGTTCTAGCTGCTGCCCAACCCCAGCGGCAGTTCTGGGAGGCCCGCTTGTGCTGTTTCAGTAATTGAGTGAGTGGGGGTTCTTGCTTAGACTAGTGAGGCCCCGCTTCAGCCCCAGCACCTCGCCCCCTCCCCCTATGCCTGCCTGTGCCTTTTCTGTCACTGAGTGCAGAGTCTTGTGCTTGGGGCAATCACGGGCAGTCTCAGCCACAATCTCAGCCAAGCAGTTTTAGTGCTTGGGGTCCCTGCCTGCTGCCTTGCCGAGCAGAGCAGTGATACCCGTGCTTGGGGAAAGGGAAAGTGCAGGGCGTTGGATATTCTCCACTCTCAGTCCCAGAGACATCCACAGGTGACCTGGATCCAAACTGTCCCAGCTCCTAGAAGGCTTCTTGCCCAGGAAGCCTCAATGTGGATGTTCTGGCTTCAGCTGCCCCTCCACTCACCAATTTCAGAGTTTTGGATCCTGTGCCTCTCAGATATGGTGTGTGCTGGTCACCACCATCTTGGAACCTTCTTGAGATTTGTTTTGCAGGATCATTGACAATTTATTTACTGACACTCTTTCCTTGTTTACTCTTTTTTTCTATCCATATTAATAGACCTGGGGTCAAAATAGAAAGTGAAACAGTGTAACACTTAACAGCAGTTCTATTTCTTTAATTTGAAACAATCATCCATCAGTCTAGATTTGCTGAGCCTGGACCAAGGTCCCCTACATAGATGTAGCTGATGGCCAGCTCAGGCTTCATGTTCGTCTCTTTGTAAGGGGATTGAGGGCTGACTCTGACATGGACTCTGTTTCTTGCTTTCAGATCACTTCCTCCTGGCAGAGCTGCCTAGCCAGGCCACAGGGGAAGAGGATGCACTCAGTCCTGATGCAACTTGAAGTGGGGTGGTTTGGTAGGGGAGGGTCCCTTTTCTGAGACCCTGAGGAGGTATAGGAGGAAGAGGGAGGAAGGGTGGGACTGGGAGAAGAGGAGGGAGGGGACTATGATTGGGATGTAAAGTGAATAAATAAATTAATAAATTAATTAAAAAATTGTTGAGCATTTACTTCTTGCTAACAAAGATTCTTGATCAAGGTTTAGTTAGCTTCTCAGCATGCTCCTCTTAAGTAGACCCAACCTTGGCATTCTTGGAGTCCTCTGGAGCGTGTCCAGCTAGCCCAGGCCCAGCAAGGAGGCCTGTTCAGTTTTTCTCAAGCCTTAGCTCTCTTATCACCCTAGCTTGCCTTCAACAAGAATCCCATTAGGTCAGCTCAGCAGAATTTCCCTTAATGTCCTTTCTCAGTTGTTTTCCATTGTGGGCATGTCACTCTTCACTATCAGTCTCCTGTTAGTCCTGGCTGTATTTGAAGTTAAGTCTGCTCTCTGTCGTGTTTCAGCTCTTACCTCAGCTGAATAAAGTCTTCCTTAGAACTTTGACAAGGGTCAATATGTGTTCCTTCACACTATCTTGTACAAAGCAGACAAACAACAGGCTTTTTGTGGAGTTCACCTTCTAATGTGTAGGGAAATAAACAAATTAGAGAATTAACAAAACTTAAGTAGATAAAAACTTCTTCTGGTGACCAGAAGAAACAGTCTACTGAGATGCCCTTCAGGCTGAGAGTTGAAAAATAAGGATGTTATACAAGGAGGCGGGGTCAGAAAGACTGAGAAGAGCTTGAGGGTGAGTGCTGTGGGTGTTGTCTTCTGTACCTGATGTGGTTATTGTACTCATGGACTCACTGTAGCTATGGTTACCTGCATCAGATCAATCCAGCAAGATTAGCCAACATTGCAGCAGCCAGAATTAAATGGACTCAGTGGATTACAATGAAAAATGAGAGCATGAAGGTAGACAGGGATGTGTTGGAGAGTGTTCAAAGAGAGTGAAAGTAGATACAATCAATTATACATGCACAAAATTGTCAAAAAAACTAGAAGACTTAGAATGCTATGAGGAGATGAAAGAGTGAGAGAACACTACATATGGAGGGCAGAGTTGGTCTGACAGCCCGGAGGCTGGAACCAGTGAAAGGGATGGAATGAGCTGAGAGGAAGAGCAATAGATCAGAGAGTGGTCACACAGCAGGTCACTTGCAGTTTTGTAGCTGGGTAGTGTTTGGAGCATATGTCATAAAGATTAGTAGCTTAGGTTTACTGTGGTGGCACACACCTGTAATTCCAGCCCTCAAGATGCTGAGGTAGCAATAGAAAAATGGACACACTAAATCTGTTAGAAGAAAAAGTGGGGAGGAGCCTTGAACTCATTGCCACAGGAGACAACTTCCTGAACAGAACACCAACAGCACAGGATCAAATGGGACCTCATGAAACTGAAAAGCTCCTGTAAAGCAAAGGACACTCTCCTCAGAACAAAACAGCAGCCTACAGACTGGGAAAGGATCTTCACCAACTCTTTATCTGACAGAGGGCTGATATCCAGAATATATAAAGAACTTAAGAAGTTAAACAGCAACAAATCAAGTAATCCAATTAAAAATGTGGTATAGAGCTAAACAGAGAATTCTCAATAGAGGAACATCGAATGGCAGAGGAACACTTAAATAAATGCTCAACATCCTTAGTCATCAGGGAAATGCAAATCAAAACAACTCTGAGATTTCACCTTTCACCCATCAGAAAGGCTAACATCAAAAACTCAAGTGACAACACATGCTGGAGAGGATGTGGAGAAAGAGGAACCTTACTCCATTGATAGTGGGAATGCAAACTTGTACAACCACTTTGGAAATCAATCAGCCTCTTTCTCAGACAACTAGGAATAGTGCTACCTCAAGATCCAGTTATACTACTCCTAGGCATATATCCAAAATATGCTCAAGTATACAACAAGGATATTTTCTCAACCATGTTCATAACAGCTTTATTTGTAATATCCAGAAGCTGGAAACAACCCAGATGTCCCTCATTTGAGGAATGGATACAGAAATTGCGGTACATTTACACAAGGGAATACTACTCATCAATTAAAAACAAAGAAATTATGAAATTTGCAGGCAAATGGTGGAATCTAGAAATTATCATCCTGAGTGAGGTATCCCAAAAGCAGAAAGACACACTTAGTATATATTCACTTACAGGTGGATAATAGACATATAATATAGGATAAACATACTAAAACCTGTACAGGTAAGGAAGCTAATCAAGAAGGAGGACCCTGGTAAGAAGCCCAATCTTCATTCAGAAAGGCAAACGATGGACATCAGAAGAGGAAGAAAACAGGGAACAGGACAGGAGCCTATCACAGAGGGCCTCTGAAAGACTCTACCCAGTAGGGTATCAAAGAATGTGCTAAGCTTCATAACCAAACTTTGGGCAGAGTGCAGGGAATCTTATGAAAGAAGAGGAATATAGAAAGACCTGGAAGGAACAGGAGCTCCACTAGGAGGGCAACAGAACCAAAAATCTGGGCACAGGGGTTTTTTGTGAGACTGATACTCCAAACAAGGACCATGCATGGAGATAACCTAGAACACTTTCACAGAGTAGCCCATGGCAGCTCAGTGTCCAAGAGGGTTCCCCAATAATAGGATCAGGCACCATCTCTGACATGAACTCATAGGCTGGCTCTTTGATCACCTCCACCTGGGGTGGGAGAGCAGCCTTACCAGTCCTCAGAGGAAGACAAAGAAGCCAGTCCTAATGAGACCTGATAGACCAGGGTCAGATGGAAGGGGAGGAGGACCTGCCCTAACATTGGACTTGAGGAGGGGCATAGGAGAAGAAGAGTGAGGCTGGGATTGGGAGGAGATGGGGAAAGGGGCTACAGCTGGGATACAAAGTGAATAAACTGTAATTAATAAAAATTAAAAATAAATTAAAAAGATGCTGAGGTAGGAGCATTACAATCATAAGAACAGTTTGGGCCATTTAAAGATAGAATTATTGCAAAAGGAAAATTAAAAAAAAATGGAGGTATCATCCAAGTTTCTACATTGGGTTTCCAGCTATTGATGATCTGAGACACTGCCAAACAATTTCACTTTCTTCCCTCCCAGGTTGATGGTAACACACAGATGACTGAAAAGTAGGAATTGCTGCTCATGGATATCACTGTGTTTATTGATTCTTTTAAAGATTGGAAGTTACATGAAAGAAATTCCTAGGAAATAACTAGTGTGCACTTTGTGCTTCATTGCTTTTAATTCCTTCTCTCTCTCTGGGACCCCTCACTTCCTATAGGGACTTTTTTCATTGCAAAGAAAAGGTCTGTCTAATTGTTTTTGTTGTTGTGGGTTTGTTGTTGTCATTGTTGGAAAATCCTGATCCTTTCTGATAGCAGAGACATTGGATGCTTCAAGTCATTCTGACAAAGTTTCCCAGCCTAGTTCTTAACTTCATCAGTCAAGTTTCCCTGTAGCTGCCATTGCCAATAGTAGATTCAGTAGGCATTCCTACAGTAGTTCAAGGCTTTTGTGTTCTGGGACCAGGAATTATACAGACACACAGGTGCAGGCAGAAGAGATCACCACTTATTAGAAAAACATTTGCTTTTAATGGAGGAAGGTGGTGGGGAGGGCATAGAGAGTCCAGAGGCTCAAATGGCAAATGCTGTGCAAAGATGAGGGCTTTTATGCCACACAGCGTGGGATTCTTGGCCTCTTTGCATAAGGCAGGCTTTCTGGAGTAAACTCTATCTGTTACATGCATGTTCTACAAACAACTTCATGCATTCCATGTCTCATTAGCTTCTTGAATCTTCACTCAGGATCTAGTGAGTTAGTATTGTAATGAGTCAGAGGTACTTTGGGACATTCTGAGGTACCTCTGCCTCTGTGCCTGTGCCAGGGCATGAGATGGGTTCAGTTGGCCAGGAGCCCTGGGTTTCTAGCTTTTGGTTTCTTGTGCCAGGTTATTTTGTCATAATCTAAATGTATAGGCTTTGTTTAGGCCTTCCTCATCTCTGTCATAATCTAAATCTATAGGCTTTGTTTAGGCCTTCCTGATCTCTGTCTCACTCCTGCCTCAGCATCTGGAATCTCCAGGGACTTCATATCCTCTGTTAAATGTGGGTTACAGGGACACGTGTGCGTCATTCTGGAGATGATTGAAATGGTTTCCACATTGTACCATTATGTTGTACTGTGGGCTCCAGATAGTTCGGAATTGTTTTAAAAATATCCTTCATTTCTAATTTTTAAATGATGTACTGTGTGTGTGTGTGTGTGTGTGTGTGTGTGTGTGTGTGTGTCAAAGTTTTGTGTAAAGAAATGCAAAGAAAACAAGTTTCTTGTGTCTTAACACTGTCTTCCAAATTAGGAAGAGTCAAGTTTATATCTGTCATACTGTGCTCTTCCCTTCCCTGGCAAGGATATAATAGATGCCATTCTTTTGTCATCATTGCATTTAAGACTGGAGTACTCTAGGAGATAGGTTTAAATTACCTTTTTTTTTGAGATGAGAACTAGAAAACATAGAGCAGCAAGTAACATAATTGGTCCAGGCCAGTCAGCCAGCCAGATAACAGACCTTCAGAATACAATCTGACTTTGGTTCAGGGCAAGTTTGATTTTGTTTAAGCATTTCCATTATCAAAGCTGGAGAGGAGACTGAGTGCATGAGAGCATTTGTTGCTTTTGCAGAGAACCTGGATTCAGTTCCCAGTACTCATGTGGTGACTTACAACTGGCTGTAAATCCATTTCCTGGGGACCGGAACCCTTTTCCGACTTTTTCAGGCACCAGGTGTTAGGACCATTAAGGAATGAATGAGGCTCACAACAGATCTTATATGAAAGAGGTTTATTAGGTGGAGAGCAGGACATGATGGGGAGAAAGAGACAGAGAGAAGGGGAAAGGGGGGGGGTGTCCCGATAGAGAAAGGACCAAGAAGGCCAAGAGAGAGAACCAGGAGAGAGAAAAACCAAGAGGGAGCACGTGTCTGGTTGTCCCTTTAAGGGGCAAGGTAACCATGCCTTCCAGGTGTGGCCACCTGGCCGGCGACACAAGATGACTTCATAAGTTGCTAGGTAACCCAGAAGCAGGTTTTGTTCCAAAATCCTAACATTCCTCCCTTTTTCTATAATTAAAAAAATGAGGAACTTGGGCAGCTAAGTTAAAGTATATAAATTTAGGTTCATTGGAAGCAGCTCTTGGTTGTCATGCAAGGGGTTAAGAGAGAGAGAAAAATTATAGCAACAAAATGGTTGCCTCTGCCCTGGAAAATTTATGGTAGAGGGTTGTCAGTAGAGAGTTGCCAAATTTAGGGTAGAGGGTTGTCAGTAGAGAGTTGCTAAATTTAGGGTAGAGGATTGTCAGTAGAGAGTTGTCAGCCATGTAAGGCAGCAGGTAGGGACTGAGGGACGCTGGGAGAACCTGGAGCTGCTTGTCCTGGTCCTGAAACACACCATTTCAGCCTTTTGTTAATAATAAGTGAATAACGGGCATAGATTCTCTGCTGGCTACTTCCTGCTGACACTGGGGTCACTGTAGGGAGGTCAAAAGGCTGAAATGCTGGCCAACTCCAGGAAGAACAGGGTGCTTTGATGCTGTCCAGGGTCCGTGAGAACATCCATAGCTGGGAGGGAAAGTACAGGTCCAACTTGATGGAAATCTTCGAGGTCAGAGTTGAACACTTGTAGCTGCTTTGGCACTGTTGTGGCTATAGGAAACACCTGTGCCTGGCAGGACACTGAAAAATATATATACATAGGCAAAAGATAAAATTAAGTAGGTTATGGAGAGAATTCTTTAAAACTTTTAGGAGAGCAAACAGAGGTGGAAGGTTTGAATCAATGAGACTTGAACATGGGAACTTCTGTTTACCTGGGGGGACCTGCATTTTACCCAATCACTGGTAGTAGTTAAAAAGGCTTCACTTTAGATCCGTAATTGAGGTGAGGTTTGGTTACAGAAGTGTGTAAACTTAGAGGCCCTAGTGCTAGCAGGCACTTGGTATGGAAACCTGAAATTCTCCAGAAGACATCTAAGAGGAGAATTTGACGGAACGGGTATCTGGGTGTTTCCCATTGGGAGGCAGAGCAGTCAGTGACCTTCCAATGACATCCCAAAGGCAAGGTATGACCCAAAATGAGTGGTCTTATCTGGTCCAACAGCTTGTCAGCTTTTGGCCAGAGACCCAGCACAGATGCCCAGTGTGGGGCATGATGGGCCTACCTAGCGCTAGGACTTCCCACGAGCGAGAGAGGAGAAAAAGAGACCGTGTGCGAGAGGGGAGGCAAGGGAAAGTGGGGCCATAAAAATGGAGGTCAGCAGAGAGGGTCAGCTGTAGACAGTTAAGACTATGGCTGAGGGGGTTCCCTCCGTCTCAAAAGATAGTACAAAATTGCCAGAGCTCAACAGTCAAGCTTCCCTACCAAGAGAGGTATTTTATGCTGATAAATGAGGTGAACTCACCAATGTAGTGGCTGGCCAATGAGGAGATCTCATCAATCCAGCCAGTGTTGCATGCAGTAAATAGTAGTCTGGTAGCCAGTAAAGGGGAGTCCCAAAACCAGGGAAAGGGGAGAAATCCCACCTTTTGAGATAAGCAATAAGTACAGTACTTATCTGGAGTCCAATTGACCTGAGAGGTAGATTTAGGTGATTTCCTGCAGCTTACAAGAATTAGTTTTAAGTTTTACAAAGGGGATAAAACTTTAGACATGTTAGTATCACAATTGTGATCTGCACTGAAATATACATTGTAGAAAAAAGCAGTAGACATACATATTTGTGTTAACAGCACAAACATTCTTTAAGGTGAGCTCTGAAAAGACACAAGCCTTTTATGAAGTAAAAGAGAAACTCACTTTATCTTAACTTTTAATATAAGTACACATTATAGAGATTTAAAGTCTTAAGCTTAGAACCATAATAGTAGGTGGTATAGTGGAAAGTTTTGTATTAGAGTTAGATTAATAAATTAGAGCTCATTGATAAAGATCAAAGTTCTGGACAGTCAATGCAACAGTAGGAACTATTAAGTAGTTTTATCTATTTAGGGTATCTTAAATTACCTTAGACCTTGTAATCTTTATAACTTGCATTTATCAACCTTAAAACCTTTTATTAGATCCTCAAAATATTTTTAGGCTGTTGTATCTAGTTTTTTACCATGAGACATAGTTGAGACTGCTATGAACATTTATTGTCCTTTGGCTAAAGGAATGGTAAAAGGTTTTATTTAGGCCTGTGTCTTGAGTCTTGCAACAAGGCATAGTGTGTCTAGACCTGACAATGGCAGCTCTACGACTTAGGCCTAAGGCCTGGTCTCCTGCATATGAACAGAACTGGGAAGGCATCTGAAGTTTCCTAAGACAGAAGTTGGCAATATGTCCAAGGGAACTCATTGTGAGGCCAAAACAGACCTGTAATGTTACTCTGGGCTGGGCAAGAGTGGTGGAGGTCGCTGAGTCAAGGAGCTATACATGCCCTCCACCAGGCCAAAGAGCTAGAAGGCTGCAAGTGTCTATGGCCCTTGTGCTAGTTGAACCTCCATGGCTGGGCACAGAGGACAAGCCTGCTTGGGAGCCTTTTGACTTCCAGAAGCCAGTCTGCCACCAGGCAGCCATGACATGCTGAGGCAGCAGTGGGACCAACGTCCCCTTTGGTTGCATTTGAAATGGTCACCTGGCAGAACTGACTTTTATCTATACTCCAGCAGGATGGGGCACTGCAGACCTCTTGTCTTTTGTGTGGGAATGTCAGCAGCCTCAGAGCGTAGCTAAGGGCTGGAGCATGGTTATTGCTCTGGATGAGCCTCTCGGGAAGGCTATTATTTTTCCAACTCCTATATGGTGATTTAATGACCGTCCTCAGCTGCTTATTAAAAATTGCAGTGAGACCATGTTTGTATCTGTAGGACTATAAATATATATTTAGATATCTATGAGATGACTATTAACTTGCATTTGTTAATTGTTAAATATTAGGACTTTAGGTTTTGTCCTTGCTAAGTTAGAACCTTAAAAGTCATAAATATAGTCCATTAAAGTGAGAGCACAAGAGTTTTTTGTTTGGTTTAGTATATAAAAGTTTATAGCTTATGAAAGTCTAAGGCTATACTATAGATTAATAATAATACCATTTTTAGAA
The DNA here is from genome assembly GCA_028658305.1 of Pachyuromys duprasi. Lineage (NCBI taxonomy): Eukaryota > Metazoa > Chordata > Mammalia > Rodentia > Muridae > Pachyuromys > Pachyuromys duprasi. The sequence continues at coordinate 1,862,880 of CM053753.1, read as the reverse complement.
AATAAGACCAAGCATGTTTTAACCTTTTGATAGTAGAGATACAGCACAATGACCCAGTTTTAACATAAATATATTTTTTTAAATTAATAAATTTTAATTTACAATATTAGTAAACAACTTGTACGTAATAACGAACCCTTGAGCTATAAGTTTAAAACCAACAATATAGTAGACCAGTATAAAGCAATTTCAAAATTATATTTGAATTTATTATAGCAAACCCATTAGCCAGAAAGCCTAGTGGTGAATCTCAATTATAGCAGGAGAAATAGTAACAGTATTTATTAATTTAAGAACTGAAAAAGACATAGGCATTTAGATTTACATTTTAAACCAACTTGAATAGATATTTATAACTTTGAAATTTTATTTTTATATAGAATTTATTTTGAAGCAGGGTTGAATCACAGATAGTAAAACGTAACTTTGAACTTTTATAAAAATGTATACCAATTTAAAATGAGGCTTGTCGTTGTAGTCTAGTCTAAAAGATAAACAGTTATGATTAAGGAAGCCTTATAAGTGTAAGTCCAATGAGACGATTATATAAAGCACTAGATAAGAAATTTAAAGCATTTAAAATATGAGAGCAGAGTATACAGAAATCAGGAAGAAAAGATTTTTAAAAGCTTGGAAATAGCCTCTTAGAGCAGTCAGGAGAATGCGTGGAGCTAGGATTGGAAGCAGCTTGTTGGGGGAGGGGTGAGGGCATGCAAGGCTGAGCCATTTGCCCTGCCTCAAAATGGCAGCTGCATCCTGTTAAGTCTTTGGTGAAGTTATGGTCCCGCCCATTTCCTCCCCAAACCAACATGGCGTCGGAAATATGAGCGATTTAAAATCTTGTTTAAGGGAGTTCGGGCGGCTGTGCAGTTTTTAGAGATTCTTACCTAAAGCAGTGCACCAAGTGTTTTCAAGCTGATTTTAGAGGGATTTTAGTGCGGCGTGAATGTCTTGGGCTTGGAGCACTGGCCTGGGCAGATGTTGCTGTCAATGGGGGTTGCAGTGGCTGCCACCAGCACAGTGTGAATCTCCAGGGGGCTCGGCTGTGAGCAGCAAACTCACACAAGATCCCTGGGACTCACTCCGGGGGAGGGGGGGGTGTCACAGGCACAGCTCCAACTCTGCTCTGCTCCTCCAGGCTTCAGGGCTGAGGGGTTCGGATGCGGCCACTACTGGGGAGTCGTCCCAGACCCTTATGCCTGGCTGGGTCCCTGGTGGCCAGTCGCATGGCAGGCTGCATACACCAAGCCTCGGGAAAGTGGAGGTAGCCTGGGCTGAGACAGTAGCGCAGCTGCCACAGCAGGCAGCGGGACAGATGTGCTGTGCACAGTACACAGTTTGAGGAGAAGTAAAGATTTTTAGGTATAGATGGTTAGGGATAAAGCAGAAAAAATCTGTTGCAGCCATCCACGGTCCTATCAGATTAAAGGAGTCCTAAAGGGGTCCTCCAAATCCAGGAGAGACCCCCTCCTGCCTGGGTAATCAATGTTAGGTCGGATCTATGAATGAATAGGCTCACAACACATCTCATATGAAAGAAGTTTATTAGGTGGAGAGCAGGACATGATGGGGAGAAAGAGAGAGAGAAGGGGAAAGAGGGAGGACGCTCCAATAGAGAAAGGACCAAGAGAGGCCAAGAGAGAGAACCAGGAGAGAGAAAAACCAAGAGGGAGCACGTGTCTGGTTGTCCCTTTAAGCGGCAAGGTAACCACACCTTTCAGGTGTGGCAACCTGGCTGGTGACACAAGATGACTTCATAAGTTGCTAGGTAACCCAGAAGCAGGTTTTGTTCCAAAATCCTAACACCAGGCATACATGTGGTGCACATATATATATGCAAGCATTCAGATACATACACGTTCTCACACGCACACACACAATCATACTTATGCACACACATAATTTGAGAATTCTTACAGTTTTTATTGTGCTTTCTGTACAAGTGTCTGTGTGCAGAGTTAAGGATGATGTGAGAGGCAACTTGTTGGAACAGAAACTTGAAAACTGTTGCAAAATAAAGCCATACTTGTGAGAGAAAGACAGCAATTTGGTTCAGTTTGATTTTAAAAATAGTTTCATGAGGCAATGGAGACTGAAAAGCTCTCATTTTCCTTCTCTCTTCAAACTATATGGTTTTATTATGCAGTTGCCACAGGAAGCACGTGAGAGCTGTCAGAAACCTAGAACACATTCCTGGGTGTTAAGCTTGGAAATGAGGGCTCAGGGTTCATGAAGAACAAACCTCAGGTCTGAAGCTTCACCTCAGCCTGACAAGCAGCTTCCACATCCTTTCCAGTGTCTAGAAGACTTAAACCATTAGTCATTAATTCAGATGAAAAGGAGTTTCTGCATTTGTTGGAATGATAAAAGTAATTCTCTCAAGAAGACTTAAAGAGCAATCCTTCAGCTAGTACTTTCCAAACAATGTTTGCATTCATATAAAGAAAGCCATTTGTGGCCTCTGAGTAAACAATGCCATTTGATTTTATCATGTTCCTGACTGTTTGACTCAAATGCTGGAACCACAGATTAAAGAAGTGAATTGCAAATGACATATTTTGTTTGTTTTTCAAGAGCTCACAGGTCTCGAGCTAGTCCTTATAAATATTTCAGTGCTTTAAATAATATTCAAATGCTACTTAGAATTGTGCTAAATTAAAGCATGAACTATTTGTTATCCTATATAGAGTGATGTCTGGGATCAGGTTGTGTTTCTTTTAGCTGTCTATCCAGATCTTTGACCTTTTCAAGAGAAAAGATCTTAGTTACATTTTTATTACTGTGATAAAACACAATGACCAAGGCAACTGAAAAAAGAAAAGGCTTATTTAGGCTTACAGCCCCAAAGAGGCCCTTAATAGTGGGGACAGCATGGTAGCAAACAATAGTCATGGCAGCTGGAGCTTGAGGCTGAGAACTGAGAGCTGACATCTTGAACCGCAAGAATGCAATTAAGAGAGAGAGAGAAAGGGGTAGGGGAGAGGGAAAGGTTGAGAACTAGACACAGGTCTTTTAACTCACAAAGCCCATCCCCCAGCGATAGAATTCCTCCATCAAGGCCACACCTTAACCTACCCAAACAGTACCAGGGATTGGGGATCTCTGCTTATATGGGACAGTATCATTCAAACCACTAAATGGGACAACAAGCTTTGTTTGCGAGAATATCTTTGTTGTATGCCATTCCTGGGAAGATGTGAGCAAATGTCAACTCACCCCATATAGGGAACTGATGGCAGACAGAAGTAAAGATACCACCACAATTTAAGTTGGTAAACCACTGTTCATTGGGATTACTTACAGAGTATGAATGATTCAAAGGCAACTGCATTAATGGAAATCTATAAGAGTACTTTAAAAAATAAAACTTATTTTACTTACATTTCTTTCATCTTTTTCTCCCTACTCCACCCCAATCCCTTTCAACACCCAACACCAGGTAGGAGAGAGAAAGGGTTAGTGGAAAAGAGATCACAGCTTTCCTAGCTGTTTCCTGCTGGTTAAGGTCATCTGGTTCCTTGAAGGCAGTGCAATCCTCCTTGTTTTAGGAGATCTCCAAATTTTTGTCTCACAACAGCAACGGGTAAGCAGGAGCAGTATTGTGCTTTCTTGATTCTACTCACTCTCTGGGCTTTTTTCCTTTTTTTTTTTTCTTTTTTCTGTTTTTTCTCTCTTTAGAGTCCTCAGATTTAAACTATCTGCCGCTAGCAAAGAGCTCCTCTCAGAGCCTGCATGAGGCAAATAGTCTGCTGTTGTGGACCATTTGAGTCAGTCCCACACCTGGGACCAAAACAAAAACATGTTTATATCCACAACAAAAGTCCACCCCAACATAGGTGAAAACTTGTGATGGCTACAGTCCTGTTTGCTCCCTGAACAATTTATGGGCAGTTACGTAGGTCAGACTCTCCTCTGCTCAGCAGTGCTTACTCCTTATGCAATCTGAGGGAGGACAGGGCCTTGTGTGTTGGGTTTCAAAGACATTCTGAGAATTTTAAGTTGTTGACTTCCTGAGTCTTAAGAGCCTCCCAGTAGAACTTCCTGAGTCTCAGAGTACTTCCTTCCAGGAGAGAAAATTTCATTCTGAGACATTGCTGCAGCCTTACAGTTGTAAAGGGGCAGAATGGTCATAATGCTTTTACTCTGGTGAGCACCTTGTTAGTTCTTACTGTGCAGTGTAGCCTCAATTTAATCGAAAACACACAGGCCTTCTAATATATGCTTGATGAATTGATGAATTAAGCTGAATCTTGATTTTGAATGAATGCATACAAATGACCATTAATTAATGGTCATATTAATGTATAAATAAATCATAGATTGAAAATATTATTTCTTCCAATCAAACTAGGTCAAGGGGTCAAGAAATCTTTTTCTGTAAAGGTTCAGGTGGCAGTTTTCCATTTCTGGTCACACTATCCCGGTCAAAATCACTCAATTTTCAAGACTCAAGGATACCCCTGTATTCCGGGGAAACCTCATAGCCCCAGGCCACATCTGACTGACCCCTCGTCTCGATGCACAAGATTGTATGTACAGGAAGCAAGTTATGAGTGAAGGACACAAACATCAAAAATTCATTTGGCTTTTATTATGATATTATTCTGCCTTTATTTATGGATTCAGGGTATTTCTGCTATGTATTGTTATCTAGAGACAATTAAGACCTTTTCCTTTTTGTTAAGGAGTGCACAGAGTGTGAGAGGCAAACTGCTTCTGTTTGTGTTCCATTCTTCAGAGCTGAACACACCTCCCAGGACTAATAAATGCTAAATAATAACCATCCCTTACGTCTCTGCCGTGCCCTTCAAGTGCGCCCTGCGCTGCCCTGCTTTTGGCGTTAACCTGTAGTGTTGGCAATGTTCTGTTATGAGTCCTCAGCAGCATCTTACTGATTAAATCACACTCAGGAGAGAATTAACTACAAGGCTGTATTTTTGACAGGTTGTTCATGCATGGGCTTGGTTTCTCTTGTATGAGAAACCAAGATTAAAAATCTTGTCACAACTAGTAAAAATGAAGTACAAGTTAAATCACGGAGTGCGCATAACTCACCACAGGCTCTGTCTTAAAATTCAGCATTATATAAACAAGACACAGGGAGAATGAACAACCCGGGTAGTGATGATGGCATTGTGTGGTCCTGGGGAAACAAGCCTTATGGGTCGGGGTAGGTTCTCTTCCCATACTTCATGGCAAGACAATCATGTCCTGTTTGTAACTTCATTTAGACAGATCCATGATAGTTATATTTTTTTAAGGAAAAAATTGTTCCAAAGACAAGTTGTTGTTGTTTTTTAATTACCACAAACCTAATTTTTCTCCCCACTGCTCTGAGCACAACGATTATAAAACTGCCTCCTTTCTCTTCTTCCAGACTTTTTTTTTTCTTTAACTGGAAGTGTGCCTGAAGCAGCAGGATATGCTGTCCCATAAAGCTAGAACATTGTATAAGTACTGGCAGGGAAAGTTGATTACTTCATTCCCCAAACAGCACAGAGTCTGCTGTGGAGGTCCAGCGAGATGGGAGCTGTGAAAATGCACTTCCCAGAAGTCTCTGAAGAGATGTCCTGGGCTACTTCGCCTGTGTGGCTGCATGTCCTGGCTGATAACGAGCAGAGTGGGTCTGGTGGCTCAGGGAGCTGTGACCAGTTAGTGCCAATAAATCCCAATTGGGGGTAGTGGAGTGGGTTCTGGGTATTGAATACATACAGAAGGCCTGAAAGGTAGGTTAGAAGATAAAGACATTTAGCACTAAACCTGATAACCAGAGTTAGATCCCCAAAACCTATATAACAGGACAGAAACAATTTCCTGGGTTTGTTCTCTGGCCACCACACATATGCTATACAGCACATGCATCCCCAATGAATATATATGAAATATTAATAATAAATATTAGCTGTGTCACTTGCCCCTTCAAAAAATTCAGACAAATAGCCTCAAACATCAGAATAATCAGTAAAGATGGCAAAGCTTTAATTTGGAACCATTACAACATAAGTCAATACCAGAGCATATTTTGTGTGTGCCATACAGAATAAATCAATATTAAGAGTTTGTCTCTCAATTAAGAATAGTGATTCCTCAAGATCCAGCTATACCACTCCTAGGCATATATCCAAAAGATGTTCAAGTACACAACAAGGACATTTGCTAAACTATGTTCGTAGCTGCTTTATTTGTAATAGCCAGAACCTGGAAACAACCCAGATGTCCCTCAGTTGAGGAATGGATACAGAAATTGTGGTACTTTTACACAATATATACTGTTCAGCAATTAAAAATGAGGAAATCATGAAATTTGCAGGCAAATGGTGGGACCTGGAAATGATCATCCTGAGTGAGGTATCCCAAAAGCAGAAAGACACACATGGTGTATACTCACTTATATAGACCTATAAGACAGGATAAAAATACAGAAATCTATACACCTAAAGAAGATAAACAAGAAAGAGGACCTGGGGTAAGAGGATTAATACTCACTTAGAAAATCAAATGGTACAGACATTGGATGTAGGAGTAAACAAGTAGCAGGACAAGAGCCAGCCACAGAGGGCCTTGAAAAATCTTCCTAGCAGTGTATCAAAGCAAAGATTAAGAAACATAACCAACCCTTTGGCAGAGTTCAGGGAATCATATGAAAGAAGGGGGAGTTAGTATGACCTGGAGAGGTCAGGAGCTCCGCAAGAACCAAATATATCAGGGCACAGGGGTCTTTTATGAGACTGTCTCTCCAACCAAGGACCATGTATGGTTATAACCTAGAACCCCTGCTTGTATGTAGCAAATGGTGGAGTGGTTAGAGCAAGAAAGAAGACAAAAGAGAGGATCAAGAGAGAGGCATCCGAGACAGCTCATGGCCGAAATGTCAAGTTACAGGTGCTTGTAAGCTACTCAGCAATGATTGCTAGACAGTGTATCAAAGCAAATATTAAGACACATAACCGACCCTTTGGCAGAGTGCAGGGAATCATTTCTCATTTGGGTACACTAGTAAGGGGAACAGGAACTATTTTGGACATGAACTCAATGGCTGGCTCTTCGACTTCCCCGTCCCCCGAAGGAGGAGCAGCCTTGCTAGGCCACATTGCAGCCATTCCTGAAGAGACCTGATAAGCTAGAGTTAGATGGAAGGGGAGGAGGTCCTCCTCTATCAGTGGATTTGGAAAGGGGCAGGGAGGAGATAAGGAAGGGATGGGGGAGGATAGGGAGGGAATGCAGGAGGGGGCTATGGCTGGGATACAAAGTACATAACCTGTGATTAATATAAAATAAAAATGTTAAATAAATAAATAAATACAAGGTATGAAACACACACACACACACACAAACAATGATTGCTAGAAACTACTCTCAGGTCCCTTTAAGAGCAAGAAGAGCTCTTACCCACTGAGCTTTGTCTCAGGACCCCAGCAGGCTCCTGATAGCAGAAATCCTTTCATGAAGCTCACTTTGAATACAACTTCAGCACATCTCTGGAAGCTGTAGTCATCAAGCCATCCAGCTTTATGCTTTGGCAACAGTTTCCATTTGCAGGTTTTTTTTCATACCTTTTGTCAGAGCTCAAACATCTGAAAGGTTTTTGCTGAGCCTGAGACATGGCATGAACCCTTTGTAGGAGTTTACTTTCCAGCTGTGAATGAGACAATGAAGCTGGGGCTGGTCACATTTGCATGTGAAACCTACATCCTCTATCTATGATGTGATTTCAAACTCACCAAGAAGAACCATTTGCTTACCCAGAGAACTAACCTTTGTGTCACATAACTCATGATAAATCTCAACAAAGATCTTAAAGATTACTTCAAATCTCAGTAAAATTACAGTGGCAGCTTTTAAAAGTAGGAAGATGAGGGCAGGAACAAGGGACACCTTGGAAGTAGAGAGCTATGGACACCAAAATTCAAGCCTCCTTGGGTTACTATTTCTAATTGTGTTGCATTAAATGTGCTGTACTCAGTGATTTCACAAATACTCATGGGGCAGTGCTATGAGGCAATATTCTGAAGGACATGGTGAGGGAATTCAAACATGTAATCAAGGGCTCTTTTGTCTGGGGAAGCTGACATTCTAAAAGGGAAGTGTGTGTATATACATTTATAATCATAGATTTACAGTATTGGTATATGATTTGGATAATTTAATGTCCAAGTTATAAGGAATTCAAGCCTTGTAAGACAGATCACCCCGTGTGATGCAAATAGTTTTTGCTAGTAGCTCTTAATATGTATTTTGTATAGAAATTACTTTTATTGTAGCATTTTAAAAGATTTAACTTTGTTGTTATTTATTTGTATTGTTTCTGTGCACAGGTATGTGCAGATGAGTGCAGTGTGTATGAAGGCCAGAAGAGTGTGTTAGAGTCTCTGGTGCTGTGGCTACAGGCGATTGTAAACCACTGGCCATGGTCTCTGCTGAAACTGGGCTCAGGTCCTCTAAAGCAGCAATGCTCTTAATTGCCATCTCTCCACCCTGGATATTTAACGTATAGACCCACCTGTTTCTTATGATTAGGTCCAAAAGAAACCCAGGACAAATGGCTGAGGTACTATTCGCATAGCAAGGTATGTCCTGGCTGCCGCGCTCTCTCAGGCACTGCAGACGCCTGTTTACAGAGCCCATGCTGCCATCTGCCATGGAGGCTCTTCTCACCTGCCCCTGCCTGAAGTGTCTCCAGCTCTTCCTATACAACCCTGACATTTCGGCCATGAGCTGTCTCAGATGCCTCTCTCTTGATCCTCTCTTTTGTCTTTCTTTCTTGCTCTACCCACTCCACCATGGTCATGTTTAGTCTACTACGTTTTCTTCCTTTTCTGGACTCTATCTGATTCCCCTGGCTGTACGCTTTCTTATAACTACGATAAAAACCTTCCCCTAAACCATACATTGGAGCAGTCATGTACTCAGTTTGAATACGTAAACTTGAGAGCCATATGTTCTGTGCCTTGCAATAAGCCCACGGAAATTGCATATAAAGTAATTGTGATAGCTGGGAAAAAGAAAAGCTCAAACAAAGCCACACCCATAACCTAGTTCTCTGATGGCTCCCTCTGTGTAACTTCTTAGCAAATGGCTTCATTTTCACTCACTAGCTCTTATAATTTGAATATGCTGGATCTTCCCCCCACCCCCTTTGCTCCTGAGCAGAATTTCAGAGACCCAGGAGACCATATCTGTTTCTGAGCATGAATGACATGGTCATGTCACAAAGTGACTTTAAAGAGAGTACTTGATAATCCTCACAGCTGCTGCAGGTTGTTCTTGATTCTTGGCTTCAAATGTAAGAAATTATCACAGCAGTTTTGCTCCACACTGAGAATCAATTTAAAGCAGATTTTATATATTTATTTTAAAGTGCCCTATAATGTATTTTAGAGGCAGTATTGGTTTCGCCTTTGTGATTGTGTCTCTGACTGGTGTTTTTGTTGGTGATGAAGTAATGGGCTCTGGGATTCCATCTGTGCTCATTCTTTTTGTGCTGCAAGTGCTTGCTAATAATTTAGTTGTGTTTCTGCCTGATGTTTTAATACTCTTGTCTTCCAGATTGCTCTTACGAGGGAGTATTTACCTCACAGTCGAAAGGCTGTTACACCCCAGTAAAAATAAACAAAGCAGAAAGGCATGAGTGCACAGTTTCTTGTGGTTGTCTGTGCTGACACTCTGCTTCAGGTTGACTCTGACAGCTCCAGTTTCGTGCCCTGGCATACCACCCCCAAATCCAGTAGCATAAAGCAACAACAAAGGATCTTATGAGTCAGAGATTTACACAAGGCAGAGGTAGGAGCTGATACACATAATAGGAAGCTTCTCAAAACTGGACATGACATAATACTTAAGTGCTAGAATCTTCTTTAGGTATATATGCTTTATAGGCTGGGATGATCTCAAACGTAGGCTCCTCTGGGTGCTGTCTCCTGGAGTGTTTGTCTTGTGGCCTCTTCTGTGGCCCAGCCATCACAGCACAGCAGGAAATCAGCAGTGTTACATCCAGACCCTGAGAGTGTTCCTGGAAATGGGGGAGCATCGTTGTTCTTTTGGACTGACAAGTCCTGAAGCTGCATGGCACTCTGCGACTTGCTCCTACTATATTACACAAATTTCCAAGGTTAGCTCACATTCAATTCTACTTCAACAGGGAGAATTAAACAATGGGAAGAATATAGAAGAAATTCCATGCCACATTTAAACTCCTCACAATCCATGCTTTATTCTTTGGATAACTCTTGCTTCCTCAAAACAAAACAAAACAAATGTATGTTTTTCCTTCCTTTCTTTTTTCTTTTCTTTTGTTTTTTGTTTGTCAGACAGACTTGCTATAGCCCGAGCTGATCTCAAATTTACTAAGTAGCAAACAGCAGCATTGAAATGGCAGTCCTCCTAACTCAGATTCCTGAGCACTGCCATTGTCTTTTAATGAAGCACTTACTTGTTAAGGGGCAAGTTCCTCAAGTGTTTACTGAAAAATGATGAAGCACATAAAGGACAAGGTAAAGAAAACCCCACTTTGTTATAAAATAGCATACGACTTAATCAGAAGCTAGCATGCAGATAGACATAACACCCACAGAGTAGCAAGGTGTGAAAACCCATGTCAGAGAACTTGGTTGCAGTGTTCGTGTAATTTTTATAAATAATTTTGGTTTCATCCACAGTAAAGAATTTAATATGATGGCAAATATCACGCAAGCACACCTGCAAAGCTTAAGTCTGGAAGCAGAAAATAGACAAAGACAGGCGAGAAGTGAAAATAACTTAATAGATGATCTTTTCCAACTCTTTGAACATATAGAAAAGGACTGAAATGCTAGGTAAGCCAAGAAGGGGAAGGGATACTGACCTGTTCCTCTGGGTAGCCATAATCATGAAAGACTCATTTTTCTGATACTCAGTTGAAAGTCCAATTTATCAATCTGATAGTGTCAGCAAGCTTAGGCTGTTCTGCTTTAATAACAACCCCCCCACCCCCCATTTCACATGTTTTACAATGGAGGTTCATTTCTTGTTTATGCTACAGGTACATGATGAGCCAGCTCCATGCTGAAATCCTCACTCTGGGATCCTCTCTGGAACATTGCTAGTGGATGTAGAAAGGAGACATTGGTGACTGCTGACCTCAAAGGAGTATAAGGTGTTAGTATTCTGAAACAACTTTGCTTCTGGTACCTAGCAACTTATGACATCATCTTGTATCGCCCAGCCAGGTGGCCACACCTGGGGGCGCGGTTAGGAATTACCTGACCTTTAAAAGGACCACCAGACAAGTGTTCTCTCTCTTACCCTCTTACCCCCTTACCCTCTTATTCCTATTATTCCCTCTCTTACTCTCTTTCTATGGGGTGCCCTCCTTTCCTCCTCTCCTCTATCTCTCTCTTCCCCCATCATGGCCCACCCCTGTTCCCCCTTCTCCCCTAATAAACTCCTTTCATAGGAAACCTGTTGTAAGCCTCATCTTATTTCTAACATAAGGTACCATTTCTCTTAGGGGATGAGGTTCCTTTCAGGGAGGGACAGCAAGTATTTGAAGGAGAGTCCACTACTTTTCATTAATCATGTGAAAACACTAAGGACAGTGGAGTAATTCTCAGTCTGTGTAAAGTTCTTAGACCCTAGCAAAAGCCACACCAGCTATCAGGTTTAGAGGCCAGGTGGCTAACATCTCAGCTAGGCCTCTCTTCTCTGAAAAGTTCATTGGCATATTGCTTTTCATATTTTACTGTTCAACAAAACATTCGTTTAGTCCAAGGATTATCAGCACATGTGTTTTCTTTCTCCCAGATATTAGGGTTATTTTTCTAAGAATGAATTTGTCTATATGTATGTTCATATATATGCATGTATAGTATGTACACAAACATGTTCATAAGGTAGTCAGACCAATCCTCTATATTAATGGTTCTACATCTGTGCATTGAATCACTGAATCGGTGTAAAAGATAAAAAATATATGAGAAAAAAACTGTCTGTACTGAACATGTGTGCTTGTTTTCTTATCCTTTGCATAATTCAGCTTAGCAAATATTTACATAATGTCAGCTTTAACATTACATGGTACCTGGTGTGGGGGCTACAGGCTGTGCATAGGTTAATTTGGAAAAACTATGGCATTTTATAAAAGGGACTTGAGCAGTCACATATTCTGCTATCTACATGATGTCCTGGAGCCAGCCTCCTGTGGGTACCAAAGGGTGATTGTGCTGTTTGCAGTAAGAATTGTTCTAAACAGCCACTGCCGCTTTCAGAGTGATTGATAATTTTGTGCCTCTTGCAGGCAAGCCTTTCCATGTGCATCTTAAATCAACCACCTCAACTTGATGTATTTTATTTGTGGAGAGAAAACTTCCATCAGGAACATTTGTTTCTGTCAGAAATTGTTCTTAAAAATATGTAAATCCCATTACTAGCTATATCACTCTCCCATAATTTTCTACATTCACCTTTGAGTTACGCTTGGAGGATAGGCAAGACAGATGATGTCAGCTTTTTAGTGTTTCACAGAGGATGTAAATTCAGACATTCTGTGAGCCCCTGCTCTCAGGCTCCTCTTTGTGACAAATGCAAGTGTGAGAATGCAAGAATGCTCACTGGGGTGGAAGCCTATCTGTAGACTCAATTGTGTTGTTTCCCAGAATAAAAAGCTGTGATGCCTTGGTCCCCAGAGGACTGAAGAAGTCTTTCATGTAGTATCCTTGGTTTTTCCAGATTTAAAGTACTTTTACCTGGGGTTTCAGGTGAAAACTGACCTCTTTAGTTTTTACAGAATCATGTTGCTCTGTCAGCCAGAAGGTGAATTGAATTCTATCTTCTAGCTATGGACTATTGAACAGATAGCAGTATCATCACACCAGTAGCATGTCAGTGACCTTCATGTAGGGATTTTGTATATTTTACAAAGCAAACATAAATCCAATGAACCTTAGTAATGGCCAAAAGCCAAAGTGAATAAAACCTTTGAAGTGTAGATTAAAAAAACAACATTGCAGCTTTCTTTTCACACAGGTCAGTGAAGTCTAAAAGGGTAAGTATGACCTTCAAATAGCCCAGACCTCCCCTACCCCAGGAGGCAAGTCCAGTGTCAAATGCCATTATTTACACAAGGTTAAAAAGCAAAGTATAAAGTAACAGGGTAATTTCTGATTAGAAAATAGCCACAGTGTCTATATTAACTCAATCCATCACTAGTTTCTACTTAGTTCTAACTTCAAAGGAGTTGCTCAAATAGGTATATGTTTGATATATGAGAATGAGATTTACACCATTAACCTAACAAGTTCGAGTCTGGCTAACACAAAATAGGATTCACTGAACAATGAACAATGCTTTGCAATAGTCCAGACCAACTTTTGTATACCCAGAGGGGCCATATTAAAAACCACAACTATAACCTCTCAACTGTGTTCTTATGAAGAGGAAGAATTGTGTCACAAGCTAGAGGACATATTTATAAAAGGTCTCAGCTGAAAAAAATGTTTGGTAGCTGAGTATTAAGGCAAACATCACCCTAATTCCCAATTACTGGACATTTTTAGAGTTAAAGTGAGGATTAATTTTGGGTTAGATTTAAGATCTCTAGGGTTAAGTAGGTGCCCCTTTAACTAGGAGAAAAGGGGAAAAAAAAGAGAGAACTTCAATTATTTCCTTTTCAGTACAGTTACACTATCAAAACTACGTATTTAGTGCTTAAAGTATGAGAATCAAACCTCAGGTAGCTCCTATATGCCAAAATTCTTCAGCAGTCTTAGAGCCATATGTGTATTTTTTCCTTCCTTCCTTCTTTTCTTCTTTCTTTCTTTCCTTTCTCCTCCTCCTCTTCCTCCTCCTCCTTCTCTGTTTAGCCTTGGATGTCCTGGACTCTCTTTGTAGACCAGGCTGTCCTTAAACTCACAGAGATCTGCCTGCCTCTACCTCCCTGAGTGCTGAGGTTTAAGGCATGCACCACCATGCCTGAAATATTGTTTTTCTAGTATGCTGTTTTTCTGGAAGTTTTCATAACATTTAGGATAAGAAGGCTATTAGAAATAAGAAATAAGATGAGGCTTACAACAGGTTTTCTATGAAAGGGGTTTATTAGGGGAGAAGGGGGAACGGGGGTGGGCCATGATGGGGGAAGAGAGAGGGAGAGGAGGAAAGGGGAGGAGGGGTGGGGCACCCCATAGAAAGAGTAAGAGGGTGAGGGGAATAAGAGAGGAATAAGAGAGTGAGGAATAAGAGAGTGAACACGTGTCTGGTAGTCCTTTTATAGGTCAGGTAATTACTAACCACGCCCCCAGGTGTGGCCACCTGGTTGGGCGATACAAGATGATGTCATAAGTTGCTAGGTAACTAAGAAGCAAGGTTGTTTCAGAATACTAACATTGTTCCCTTTTTCTATAATTAAAAACTGAGGAACTTGGTCTGCTTTTCATGTAAGGCCAGTTAAAGTAT
>CM053753.1:1822965-1847956 GCA_028658305.1 Pachyuromys duprasi | reverse complement strand
GTCACACACGAGCTTGTCACTTGAAGGACTTGATCCTCTTTTCATCTGTTCTCATTCTGATCTTTCCATGCTGTAAGCTTTGATCCTCTTTAGTATAAAAGAGAGGCTTTTAAAAGCTGTGTCCTGTCACAGAGAACTACAGGATCTCCCTCCTGGATGTGATTCCTTTAAAACCTCAGGACACTTGAGGGATTCTCCAAAGTTTGCAAAATATCATTTAATGAAGGAGAAACCATAGTACCCCAACTCAATCATAAAATTTCAGTGAATGTCTTTGAATATGAATATAGGAAATCTTCAGAAATAATATGGTAGGTGTGCTGGCTATTTTTTAACGTAAATTTTTTAAAAATTAGTCTTCTCTTATACATTACATCCCAATTGCAGGTTTTCCTCCTCCCTCCTTCCCAGACCTTATCTCCCTTCCACCAATGCACACCTAATTTCTCTTTAGAAAAGTGTTGGCCTCCCATGGATAACCAAACACGGTATATCAAGTTGCAGTAAGACTAGGCACTTCTCCTCCTTAATGATGATGAAGCCACTCAGTAGGAGGAAAAGGGTCCCCCAAACTGGCAAAAGAGTCAGAGACAGCCCCTGCTCCTACTGTTAGAAGTCCCACAAGAAGACCAAGCCACACAACCATAACATATATACAGAGGGCCTAGGTAAGTTCCATGCAGTCTCCCTTGTGGTTCAGTCTCTATGAGCCTCTAATGAACCCAGACTAGTTGATTTAGTGGTTTTTCTTGTGGTGTTCTACAATCCTTCCTCCCCATCTTCTGCAGGATTCCCAGAGCTCTGCCTAATGTTTTATTGTGAGTCTGTGCATCTGTTTCCATCAGCTGCTAGATGAGGTCTCTTTGACGACAACTGGGATAGGGAACAATCTATGAGTGTGTGCAGGCTAATTTTATATCAACTTGACACAAGCTAGAGTCATCAGAGAGGAGGGAGCCTCAATTTAGAAAAGGCTCCAGAAGCTCAGACTGTAGGCAAGCCTGTGGGGCATTTTCTTAATTAGTGATTGATGGGGGAGGGTCCAGCCCAATGTGGTAGTCCTGGTTTTATTAGAAAGCAGGCCAAGCAAGCCATGGGGAACAAGCTAGTAAGCAGCAACTCTCCATGGATTCTGCATCAGCTCCTGTCTCCAGGTTCCTGCCTTACTTGAATTTCTGCACTCACTGCATTTGATGATGATATATGGAACTGTGAGTAAAAGAAACCATTTCCACCCCAAGTTGGTATTGGTTATGGAGTTTCATCACAGCAATAGTAACTCTAACTAAAACAGTAGGTTAAAAATTAGTACATTTTTTCCAGGTATTGATAATTGGATACTTGGTTTGTAATTTGTAGAAAAGTGTTTTTGGTAGTTTGACTAGGAATGGCTCCATAGATAATATGTTTGAATGCTTAGTCATTAGGCAGTAGCACTATTAGGATGTGTGGTCTTCTTAGAGGAAGTGTGTTAATGGGGTAGGCTTTGTGTTTTCAGACACTCCAGCCAGACCCTGACGCCTTTGATTCAGATGTAGAGCTCTCGGCTACTCTCCAGCACCATGTCTTCCTGCATGCCGCCATGCTTCTTACTATGATAACTACAGATGAAACCTCTGAACTGTATGCCAGCATCAATTAAATGCTTCTCTTTGAGTTGCCATGTTCATGGTGTCTCTTCACAGCATTAGAAACTCCAACTAAGACAGTGCTCAATATGTTTTGTGTGATAAATACCTATATTTATGCTTATTTTAATTCATATCATCAGCTATCGTTGCCAGAATACACCACCTAGACATTGTCAAGCAGTGCTGAACTAAGAGAACACCATCCATGAGTGGTTACAGCCAGCAAACATGCTATCAATACCAGACACTTCCTCAATGAGCACATTAAAAGTTAGAAATAAAATTTCATTGAGAGGATTAGTGCTCAATGTGAGGAATTGTCTAGAAGGCTTTCTCTGACGCTGTATGAATAGGGCAAAGTTGAAATTTGAGTAAGGCATATTGTTATCAGTACACAAAGTGTGTGTAATCAGCTTCTATTCTAACTGGGTTCTGGGTCATCATTTTCCCTTTAAACATTGAGATGTGCTTCTAGGAACATGGTAGGAGAATGACCAATCCAGAAGTCTACCTTTAGAATTGGCAATGGGATATAGCATTAAATACCTACTATGTGTTGGTAATGTTAACATAAGGTGTTTATTATTATATTATATACTAACACCAACATTACTTGTTTACTGTGTGGCAATCATGTTCTATGTGCTGTTAATCCCTTATAGTCTTCCAAACAATCTTGAAAAGTCCAAAAAGCTTCATGATGACTTGGAGTTTTGTACTGTGCTTGCTTTCTTGCTTCCTCAGACTGATAGATTCCCACTTGGCATCCAATGCCTGTAAAATGAATCATTGAAATTTTACAAACAATGACGTTGAAGCTCAAAGGACTTTGAGACTTGTTTAGCAGCTTAGAATTTGTATGTGGCAAATCTGGGCTTAAAATATTTGTTTGATCCTCAGGATGTTGTGTAGTAACCAAAGACAAAAAGTCAAACAGCAGTTCATCTGGCTTTTGTAAAGATGATGGCTCTGTGTCCTAGTGGTACGGAATGGTAACTGAGCACTCTTTTTTAAAATAAGATCTGGTGCTGAGAATTGGGCTACATTTTCATATTCTTGATTATTCCTTCATGCTATGTAGTTAGCACCCAAAGAAAATGAATATTTTGGTAACAACTAATACTTTATTTTCTTTTTAAAAACTTTTTGATTATCTGTAAATCTCACATCATGCACCCCAGTCCTGTTTATCCCCCACATCCACCCTTAACTCTTGCAACTTCTCCTCCAAAATAACACACACACACACACACACACACACACACACACACACACACACACACACACACACACACACCCCGAAGCATGGAAAAACATTTCATCGTGGAAGCTGGAATATGTCACAGTGTGGAGATTTTCTGGTGGGCCAACTCAGAGTTCCAGATCTGGGCCTGGGTAGCAGCTGAGCCAATCAGTACAGTGGCTTTTTATCTCTACCACCAGGATGAGCTCTCCAGCACTGTTCCAGTTAGGCCATTCAATGCTGCCTAGCTGGGTCAGCTCTCCTGCTGTCATGACCTCAGGCCAGCTCCCCCACACCATAGCCTCCAGAACCAGCTCCACTGGGCTGCCGTGTTAAAAACAGAGCCGACTTTCCCAAGTGCTGTAGCCTGTGAGGGGCTGGACCAGCTCTCCCTCTCTCACAGCCTCAGGGCTGGCTCACCTGTGTCTTTGCAATCAGAGCCAGCTGCACTGTGTTGCCCAGGTGAGGTGCAGGGCCAGCTCTCCCTCGTGCTACGGCCAGTGAGGGGGCAGGGCTAGTTCTCATACTCTCATGAGCCCAGGGCCATTTCTCAAGACTGCTATAGGGGATGAGAGGCAAGAGGGAAGGGTATCATCCCTCTACACATGCCACCTCATGGTAGATGGGGGCGGGGCTAGCTCTCCTGTGCTCTCACCCTTGAGACTGGCTCACCTACAGCCCTGCCATCAGGGCCAGCTTTACTGTGCTGCTCAGGTGATATGCAGGGCCCACTCTCCCCATTGCTGCAGCCAGCGAGGGGCAATGTAAAGCCAGCTTACTCTCTCTCATGACCCTAGGATCAGCTCTTCTGACTGCTGCAGGTGTTGAGGAGTGAGTAGGGGAGGCCATCACCCCCACACCCATGCTACCTCACAGCAGATGAGCGGGGCCAGCTTTCCCTCACTCTTGCCTTTGGGGCTGGTTTACTTGTGCCCTCACCAGTGGGTCAGCTCTGCTGTGCTGTCCAGGCAAGATGCAGGGACCACTCTTCTAAGTGCTGCAGTTGGGAAAGGGTGAGGTTAGCTCTGTCATGCTTCTGACCCTGTGGGAAGCTTTCTAAACTGCCAGAGTCAGTTCTCCCATATTCACAGACCTGGGCAAGCTCACCACACCCTCACTGCCAGGGCCAAGTCCAGTGGGTAGCCCAGGCAAGGCGCAGGGCCTTCTCTCCCAAGCGCTGTTATCAGTGAGAGGTGGGGCCAGCTCTTCAGAGTGCCTCAGCCCATTGGGGCCATCTACATGGTTCCCAACGGCTGTCTGGACCAGAAACATCCCCATGTTCTCTATTGGTAATATGAGCCGAGGATATTGACACCAACCCTTGCTGCTATGTAGCCACAGACCCAGACATGGCCCTCAGTGGCAGCTCAGGCTGGGACCTCACCATGATCCCAACTTGTAGGGCTGATCACTCAGAGCAGGCTATTCCTCTCCATCCTCGAATCTCCAGTTCCATCTCTCTTCATAATGCTCAAGTTGCTCTAATTCCCTTTCTCTCTTAGCTGTCCACCACATACTTGCTCATTGTGATGGATCCTGCTGCAGGCTGGTCACATGCCTGGTGGGACCCTGGGTGACATCCTCCATTAGAGGCTTGGTGGCAAGCCTGTGCCACGTGCGGGAGAGCAGGTCTGCGGATGGCATGGAGGTCTGCAGGTCTCCGACTGTCTTCCTCCATTGCTGTGCTGTGTGGTTACAGGCGAGGCTCTGTATGTCTATGGCCCACCCATGCCATGGAGCAGGGGGCAGGTCTGTAGAGACCCTGTGGACACTGTTACCTGCATGGTGGAATGCAGGTCTTTCACTGTCTTTCTCCTCCTGTGCTGTCCTGCCCAGATTTGATTTGATTTGATTTTTATGTGTCCTAGGCATAAAATATCTTTGGCCCCTAAGTCAAGCATCAAGCTAGGATGAGCAGAGGCCTGCCATCTGCTCTGCCTCTGACTGACATAAGAACACCACCACCAACAAGGTGTCTCTTTGCCCATTGCCAGGGGCATACTTTAATTTTGTTGTAGTTTATTTTGCTTGTAATGGAAATGTTCATTGTTAAGTGGGTAGAGTCACCTGAGAGCCAAGCCCTGCTAGCCATGCAAGATTATTATTATTATGAATTAATTGAAGTGGGAAGAGCCAGAGGGTAGCACCATTATCTGGCTTTAGACTCCTGAACTGAACACAAAGGAGAAAGCAAGCTCATGGCTCTGTCTTCTGACTATAGATGTGATGACTGGCTGCTTTGAGGGCTTGCTGCCTTGATTTTCCTACCAAGAAGGACTATACTATTGATGTGTGAGCTAGAATAAGCCCTTTCTCCCTCAAGTTGTCTTTGTCAATGTATTTTATCATAGCCACAGGATAAAAACAAACACACACACAAAACCTATATCATCCCAAACAAATAGTACTCTCCACTCAGCAGTGTGCTCTGCTCTTAGCAAATGCAGACCAAGGTGGCACTGGCATTGTCTTGGGCTGAACATAGTTAGGACCATCCAGAAGCCATGTTTGCCTCCTTGTAGCTTTCCACAGTGCTGACTCGGTTGCATCAAGCCTCCAGAATAAGGTCATTACTTGACCATCTTTAAATCTATGTTAGAATTTTATAAATAAAATCATCATGACCAAGGGAAATGCAAAGCCAAAGTAATAGCGCTTTCTCCTTTTTTCCTCTTGCAAAATATTTGGCAATAGTCATTATCAGATTGAATTGGTGCAGCTGTTGTCTGGGCAGAGTTCTTGCTCCATGAACAATGAATGGGCACTCACTACCCTAGCAAAAAGGAACTGAAGACTATCAGGACAACACTGCTTAGCAACTACCCAAACAGAATTCCTTCTAGCTCTGTGAAAAAAAATTGATTAATGGCTCCTGGGATCCTACTGGTGACCACTGCCATGCAAGCAAAGAGCATAAGTGCAGGTTAGCAGATTGTTTCAGAGCATAGCAATGGGGGTCCTTGACTTTATATGTACATTCCCAGTAACTCACTGGGCTGGGATACCTCATTTACTTTTAGAAAACTGTAATGCAATGTCTTGCTCTCTAGTTTTCAATATGGAAACCAGAAAACCAGAATGCTGCTTATGTTTACTGGCTAGGGAACCTTATGTTTAGTGAAAAGAATGACACACAAGGTCTGATGGATATAAAATCCATGTGAAAAGCAACCAAGTCTTCCAGGTGGCTCATCACCAGAGAGTGTGTTGGACTGCTGTCTCCCTGTCCCATGAGAAGCTCACACATAGGACAGTAGTGAACTTTGTCTCCTCTGCTTCCTCCTCTTCCTCCTTTGTCTTCTTTACTAACTTGATTTTGTCTGTTTTAACTTTTTTGTATGCAGAAGGAGAAACATTAAGAATTAGAGACTTAGACTTAGCCTCTGAACCATTCCACTTTTCTCTGCTTGTTCCCGACTCTGCATGTGGAACCCCTAGACCTGTTTCCTGCTGCTTTGGGGTTGCAACCAAGGCTATCGGGTTGCGTCCAGTTTGGTGGTTGATTGGCTCTCCCTTACTGCTAATATTTCTTTGCTGTTCTTTCCTTCTATAAATAGTCTCTCTGCCATCCCAAGTGGCCTTCCTGTTTTACCCCTTAGTGGGGCTGGGATGGTTTTGCTTGGAGGTGGGCCTCAGAAATCCTTGTCTGGTTTCTTCCTTTAACAATAATATAGGAGAACTGATATTTTTTCCACCACTGTCAGACTGTTGGAGACTCCAGGGAAACTAAACAAAATCTCACAAGTAAATACTTCTGGCCATCAAAGCATATTGTACATAGGTAGCTCTATTGCTATTATTATTATTATTATTATTATTATTATTATTATCATTGAGACAGGATCTTCTATGTTTCCCTGGTTGTTTTGGAACTCTCCAGGTCTTACAGAAATCTGCCTGTTCTTGCCTTCTAAGTGCTGGGATTAAAGGCGTAAGCCACTATGCCCTGCTTATGTACAGGTAATTTGTACATTATCTGTCTGCATGGTGGCACACAGGTAATTCATTGTGATAATAGTGTTGCCAACTTTTGTAGTTTACACATCTTTTAATTTGATAAATGAAGATGTTTGAGGCATTTTTATGCACCTTGAGACACTTACAAAATAAAACATTCATTTCTCAGATAAGTGGTTTATTTTTGTTAATTTTAACCAGTAAAATCTGTCTGGCTTCTTTAGCCATCTTTCATCAGTTTAAGTTTATCTCTAGTTCTGTGGTTTCCAGAAGCAAACTCATAAAATATGGCTGGGATGCTTCCAACCACTGGCTCATTTATTAATTAATTGGGGGTATGCTTTCACAATATAAGGATGCCAGCTGCTACTTCTGCATTTTGCCTGTCTTGCTTTGTGTGCATATGTTGTGTATATATGTTCTTGGATATATGTTTTTGCACATTTTTGTGAGTCCAGAGGTAAGTGTTAGGTATCTTCTTCAATAACTCTGTACCTCATTTTTTGACCCAGTGTCTCTCACGGGCCCTGGTGCTCACTTATGCAGCTATACTGATTGGCCAATAAGGTCCAGGAAAACATATGTCTTCACTTCCCCAGAACCAATTTACGGACATGTTCTCAGACATGGCTGCTGGTGGACCTGAATGCAAGTCCTCATGCTTGCAAAAAGAGTAAGGACTTTACAACTTAACTATCTCCCCAGATGCATTATCAGCCTTACTTTTTTGAAGTTCAAAGTTTGTTTTGAATAACTTGAATGTAACACTTGACTATTCTGACTATATGGCTTATGATAACAGCTTTAATTAAAGAAAAAAATGACAGAAAAAAAACATGGATAAAGGAATACTAAAAATGTGGTTTGCTAGGCCTCAAAGTATCACTAGTTTTTTAATGTTATTGAAACACTGGAATGTGAAAGAAAATACCAAGAGGTAGGTATTTGTACAATGTCTATGGAGTAAGTTTCTCAATACTTAAAGGCATTGCTAGGTTTTTGTCCTAAGTGCACTAATGCTTACTTTCAAGTAATGCTGAATTTCCCCCTACAATCCTTTGTATAGGAAGGATTGTCACCCCATCAAACTATCATCACCATTTAAAGAAACAGACTTGCTTCTATTGTACTAAGCATCCATTTAAAGGCCTCTGACTCAAACCAGGAGTTAAAACAAACTCCAGCATGGTTCTAGCACCACAAAGTTAAAAAAAAGCTGTGGTCTTCACATATAATTCAGAGTTGCCATTCTAGAACAGCCTTTCCCACAAAAGCCTTAGACAATAAATGGCAAACCTTTAAGAAGTAATGTGCTTGCTGCCGGTACGTACACAGGAGCATGTGTGTGTGTGTCAGTGACCCTTTAATTATGTGTCTTTGAAACTTCTTCTTTTTCAGCCCACTTGTCCTTTGTATCACTGAATTCAAACTTTTGCAAGTATGTAACAACCACAATGGTAAAGAAATGGACAGGTCAGTGAGCACAGCAGCAAAGGCCAGATAAAATTGAGATACATTGAAGGAGCAGCAAAGGCCAGATAAAATTGAGATACATTGAAGGAGAGAAAAATGAGGAGAAACAAGTCCATTTCTATCCAATATATAACAAAACACTGAGCTTGACATATGCAAGCCTTCCACAGATACACCAAATAAATTATGCTTTTTTATTTTTTTAACATCGGGTCTCATGTAGCTCAAGCTAGCCTGACTGAACTCTTGATCCTCCTATCCCAACTTCCAGAGAGCTGGGACTACAGGTGTATGCCACTGTGTCTGTTTCTATGGAGGGACTGAATTTACAGATGTTTGCATGATGGCACACAGTCTACCAATTGGTCTACATCCCCAAATCCCACATATCACTTCCTGTAAGTATGGTAAAGTAAGATACCAATGCAGCCGGCAAAATAAACCCATCAACATTTTAAATAAAAGTTAGCAGATATGGTAGGCACCATAGCAGTTTCTTTAAATAGAGCTTGTTCTTCATATATGAATATTACATGTAAGCTTTCTTTATCTAAGTTAAACTGCCAAAAACAGAGCTGATGAAAATTTCTACTGTAATGTTGTGCCTAGGTCACGAGACCCCCAAAAGACCACCAGGAGTGCAGTCTGTGGCAGAACACATGAGAGTTTATTCAATACAAGCTCAAGGTTGGGTTGAAAGCTCCCTGGCACAGCAGGAGAGGAATGTGGCCCCGAGGTCTAGGGGAACATTTTAAAGAAAAATACCACAAGCAGCGAATCTAAGCCTTGGGTAGGGGATCTACTTTAGGTGCCAAGATCATAAAATGGTTCTGGCTCGGCCATCTGGAGAGTATTCATCATGAGCAATGCCTGTAATGTCCTGATTAACTGTTGCTAGGGAAGAAGAGTGATTAGCACACTCTGTGGTCATAAACTATGGGCTGTCTGGGTGGGTTGCCAGGAAACAGTGTCTCTTAAGTGCTGGAAGGAATGCAGCAAGCCTGATTACTCCCTGCAGCAGGTTGGACATGTCTCATATAACCTGGTCCTTTGTCTAAACTTTGTCTAAATCTAGGACATGAGTCATGCTGCCCTAAGCCTCTAACCTTATGTTGAGGGGCCCTTCTTGATCTATCATTTCAGCCTATTAGGTGGGATTATGAGAGGAGGTCTCTTCTTCTGGAGCTGCTTTGATGCTGACAATGGGAGTGTTGGCATCAGTGGCTAGGAAGGCTCCTAGCCACAGAATGGGGCAGTCCTCAGAAGCTTCTGGTTAGTTGATCCAACTAAGGGAAGAGGCAGGGAGCAATCATGTCAGCTTCCAGCAAGTCCAGATTTCAGCTTGCAGTCCATAGCTGATCCCTGAATAGAGTCTGTCAGCCAAGTTAAAATCTGCTGAGAAAAATTCAGACTAAAGACAGAAGATAAAAATTTGTCTCGTAAATGGGGAAAATGAGGAATCCCAAAACCAAAAGAAAAAGTCATCGGGGGTCCATTTGAGCTATGCCAGATCCAGGTCCTGTGACATTTCTGTTTCCTGAAACTCATATTAGTATCACCATTGTATTGAGATCCATACTTTAGAAAAAACAGTTAACAAATGTCTACAAGATAGCAGGAGTAGACTCATGCCATTAAGACCTAATAAAAGCTATGGCTTTTGGAGTAGATATACATATTAGACAGATGTTTTTAGCATGATGAGAAACACCTTTAAGTCTATCTCCAGAAAATAACCAAAAGTAAATTAAAATCTCAAGCCTGTGACTGGATAATAAGCAGTCAGTGCTCCATCAGCTTATCAGAACTCTATTGATCAATGTCACAACTCTGAACTTCTGAAATCTTATAACAGCCTAAGTACAACAATAGTATAGAGGGGAAAATTTGAAATATCTCCCATTTTCATTATGCTTTAAATTACTTTCTTATATCATTACAATTTACATTCATATACTTTAAAACATCTATTTAGACCCTCTAATCTTCCTTGAATTTACAAACTTTGAAACATTTTCCTAGACCCTTAAACAATTTTTTAATATCCTCATAACTTAAACTTTCATATCTTCCGACCTTACATAAACTTTACATCTTTCTATCCAGTTATTCATGGTAATACACAGGCAACTAACGTGAAGCCTGTGAGCAAGGAAAAATCTCTTTGCCTTTCTAAATAAGAGATCTAGTACCTAGTAGTCCTAAATAGCTAATGAATTGACCAATGAACTAACAGTGGATCTAACTGTCTGCTTTTTAGCTTCAAAGCTACCATCAGCTTACCTTAGCCATCAATGTGACCAGAGACCTGAGAAGGATAAATTATAAATTATATAATCAAAATGAGTGATGACTGGTGCATTTGAACTGGAGAACTTCAGATCTCCTCTGTAGTGAGAATTTTTGGTTTCTTTAAAAACACAGAAATGTTATATGAATGTGTTTTTGTTTTAATCCCAAGTGTAAGAGTGTCCACAGCAGCTAACTATGATTTGTCTTGTGCTTAGGTAGGGGTATGACTGCCAGCTGAGGATAGTTTACCTTAGGAATTCTAGGGACTCTTGAGAGTGTATAAATATCAGAGCCCTGAGAGGGCCTGACTACACCCCCCCACCCCCCCGTTGCTATTTGCTCCTGCTGTTGTTGCTGGTGGCTGCTGCTACTGCTGCTATTGTTTGAAAATATCCTGACAATGAAGACCAAACTCTCCCCAAGAAACT
This sequence comes from Pachyuromys duprasi, assembly GCA_028658305.1. NCBI lineage: Eukaryota > Metazoa > Chordata > Mammalia > Rodentia > Muridae > Pachyuromys > Pachyuromys duprasi. The sequence goes on along the minus strand of CM053753.1, from coordinate 1,836,932 downwards.
TGATGCCCCAGTCATCAGGAAGCAGTCTAGCAATATCTAACCTTTCTATCTTATCCTCTACCTAGTTGAGGTGGGGGGGAGTTTAGAAAGGACAGGGGTGGTGTAGGGACACAGATAAAAGAACCCAAGGAAGTAGCCAAAAGTCTAGCTTTGTTCCTCTTCATTTCAATGTATCTTCATAATAGTTTTCAATGGTTGCATTGAGTAAGATTGTGTGTAGTTGTTGACTAAGTGGTTATATGCTATGTCAGGAGGCCAATATATGGCAGATGCTCTGGTCACACTCTTGGTCCCTTGGTACTATATGTAGGCACACTCCTACTTCAAAGGGAAAGGTGATAGAAAATGAATTTTCTCCCTAACAGTGACTGGCAAGAGTAAGTAAACGGATGCTCTAATTCCCTCACATTTGGGAGAAGTGCTTCAGATATCTGAACTCTATCAGTTGCCCACATTCTTTATTCTCTGACCTCCTCACCTTGCCTCACTTCTCCAGTGGCGTTTTCACCTCTTCTTTGTAAGCCAAAAGAAAACATCATAGTATTTATTGGTTGTAGAGAGTGAGGATTAAATTTTTACCCTCAGCATGTAGAAGTCCAGTCAAGCCTAGAATCCCTAGCTTTAGGATTTAGAGAGCTTTCGTGTGCCTCACCACAAGACTAAAACAATATATTTTTAGTGTGTATTTGTTTGCTTGTGGGGGCGGGGGGTAGACATGCATACCACACTGTTATGTGTCATGGCAGAGGACAACTTTGTGGAATCAATTCTCTCCTTCAACCTTTCTCTGAGTTTCAGGACTGAGCTCAGGGTATCAGGTGTTAATAGCAAGCATTCTTACTTACTGTGCCATCTCACTAGCCACTTTTTGCCTTTTCAAAAAATCTTTATTTCACTAGTTTCATCATAGAATTATCTGACACCTGCTTTTTTGTTTTTTAATTGTTTGTGTATTTGAAAATGCTCCTCATTACTTGTTTTGCCCACCTACTTACTTTTAGTGTTTCGGGCTCTATATTTTACTTTCTATTGTTATAAAACAATTACCAGCGAAATTTAACATCTTACAACAAATGTTTAACATCTTGAAGCTGGGGTTTCTCTGCCTCAGTATGTTACAAGGAGGAACCCTTCCTTTTATTTAGCTGATAGTGGTGTCCAATTGAAGGAGCTTTGCTTTTAAACTTGTTCTTCTGCTGCCTGAAATGCTCTGATCTCTGGTCGCATGGGCATCTGTGTAGGTTATATTTATCATGGTGTATTAGCTGATGCTATGTGATGGCTCAAATGTCAACATGATTGGATTATGAGATGCCCAGTGAGTAATGCCACTGGTGTGTCAGATTAACTACGGGAAGAGACCTGCTCTGAGGGTGGGTGGCACTATCCCAAGGACTAGGGCCCCTGACTATGTAAGAAGAGAAAAAGAAGAAAGATTCTCCTTTCTCTGAATCCTAATCTCCCCAGATGTGAAGCCTGGAGATGCTTCTGCTGTATGTCTTCCCCACTAGACTGAGCCCTCAAACCAAAAACTAAAGCAAGCCTCTTTACATGGCTTCTTTGCCGGCATTTGGTCACAGTGACAAGACAAGTAAGGAAGTACTATAGGATAGGTAGCTTAATGAACTAACATCTAGAAGTACAAAAATCAAGACACCAGTGAGTTTGATGTGTGGTAAGTGCTTTATGCTTAGTGTATAGACTACTACTTTTGAACTGTGCCCTTATCTTACCTTTGCTTGGTGTGGGAATGGTGAGAAAGACAGATCTCTCTGGTGTGTTATTATTATTATTGTTAAACTTTTGGCAGTGCTGTGACTCAAACCATTGAGTTGCTTTGCATAGCCTCATTCTCTTCCAACCAATCAAAGTCTCACCCTAATAACCTCATTTATTCTTGAGGAAGTTTTTCCTACAAGTATCTTCAGATTGGGAATTAGGCCTTTCAGGGAAGAGAGACTAATTTAGTCTGTGAACTGAGAGGGAGAGAAAGCAATCCAGAGACCATGTAAGATGGAAACTGCAAATGTTTTAGAACTTAATCTTGGAAGGATATTCTCTCTCTCTCTCTCTCTCTCTCTCTCTCTCTCTCTCTCTGTATGTGTGTGTGTGTATGTGTTTGCGTGTCTACCTCTCTCTCTGTGTGTATGTGTTTGTGTCTCTCTCTCTCTCTCTCGCATACACACACACAAACACACTTAGAAGTGGGTCCATAAGTTGAAGGCACATTTATGGGGAGAGGGCTCTGGGGTGGGCCCTCTCAGATGTCACCTACAGCAGTCTACTATGTGTAGGAGTGTTTCTTGGTCTCCTTATTCATTCTATGGGCCTTCCTTAGATGAATAAGTTGCCAACTTCCCACCACAGGCAGATAATACTAATGAGAACAGAGAACAGATAACCCACAGGACAGGAATCAAAGAAAGGGATTTGGGTTCAGGAAGACCAGGGCTTACATATTTGCTTTCCTGATTATTAACTGTGACCTGATTCAAGTTTTTATTTTTTTTAACTTCTCTAATATTGACTATTTTAATGAAAAAGACACCCATCTGCAGCCACGCTATGAGGCATAGGTGGGAGGAGAGCACCCAGAGGCCCACCAGATGTGTGGCCCACCTATAGAAGGATCCAGTGGACAGGTGGGAGAAAAAGAGAAGTGGAACAGTTTGAGCATGATGAAGAGAGGTGGAGCTGGGGATGTGAGGGTGGAGGGAAATAGCTGTGAGTAGCCTGCCCTGATACTTGAGGCAATGGTGAAGTCCCCGCACATGCTGCCCTGATGGTCATGTTTAGGTCCATGGCCATATGGCAACAGGGGTCTATGCTGATGTCCATGGCTCATATGACCACCAAAGGCCATGTGGACGTCCCTGGTCTGGGCTGCTGCCTGGAGCCATGTTGATGTCCAAGGACTCTGCAGAGCTATCCCTGCCCCTCACTGGCTCTAGTAGTTTGGATAGTGGATTCTGCACCTTGCTTTGGTAGCACAGTAGAACTGGCTCTGGTGGTGTGGGCTCAGGTGAGCTGGCCTGAACATATGACAAGAGGAGAGCTGACCTTGTCCCTTGCTTGCTGCAGCATTGAATGAGCTGGCCCGGGCAGTACTGGAGAGCTCACCCTAGTGGGGTGAGTTGGTGGGTTGATAAACTCAGCTGCCACTCAGGCTCAGATCTAGGACTTTGAGTTAGCCTATCCCAACATCTACCTCATCTATGAACTGCTGGAGCACGTGAAAGGGCAGGTATAATAGATCCAAAAAATTGATGATTTAAAATAGACCAAAGTACTGTTTGGCTGGGCATGAGAGCTCATGCTTATAATCTCAGCACTTGGAGGCTGAGGAAGAAGGATTACTATATTTGACTGGCCAGGGCTATATAGCAAGGCTCTGTCTCAAAACAAGCAAAAGACCACTACGAAACACAAAAACACACAAACAAAATTCTACAACAAACAAACACTTATACACAGAGGAAGTAATTGCTGAACTTTCTCATCTTGGGCCTTTCTCCAGAAGCTAAGAGGAATGTGGTGTAAATATTCTGAAGAGGAAGGTGGGACCTATCAAAATGGAACTGGGAGAATGAGACAGGAAAGGGAAGGAAAAAGTGAAGGTTGAGCTACCTGGAAGTCACCACCATAGGCAGCTAGAGCTTTGAACTTCTGGGAATCCTGGGCAACATCAGTGAACATGGACATGGGAGGAGGGTGGCAGCAGTAAACAAGGATATGGGAAGAGGGTGTTATTTCCCAACTTCCTCTTATTATTTGCTGAGTGTTGCTTCTCAGGTGTTAATTCTTGATCTTTTCTGACTTCTTTCACACAGGCCCATAAAGCATCTGGTGCCTGTCAAAAGCTCTTAGAGGGAAAGGTTACTGATATTTGAAATAAATGACTATTGGGGAATAGGAGTGACTATGGAATATGGTCGTGTGTAATAGAAATACATCATGAGACACACAGTTAGGCCATACATGGGATTGGAGTTTTAGCAGTTATAGTAAAGATAAAAAAATTAGATAAATTTATTCTCATGTTTATGTATCATGTCCAATTAATAACTCATATAAAATGATTCATGAACTACTTAAACTTACTGTGTCAAGTCTTTACAAACCAGAGTGCACTCCACACACATAAGCTTACCTTGGTTTGAACCACTCATAAATTACACACCAGCTGATGTCCATGTATGGCCGTAGTTAACCTTTGGCTAATGTGGGTCTTATGTGTATGCAGGCTATAAATGTACACCGTTGTCTATGAGATTAAGTAGTGTGTGTATGTGGTCTGTATGAAAAGTAAAGGCTGTCTCCTATTGATAAGAACCCAGACTTTACAATACTTCCAAGAGCCAGCTTTGATGGAGCACTGCGGTCACTGTAGGTGTTAAATCCTGGAGGCACCAAAGGACAATAGACATGTAGGTGTTGGAAGAGCAATGCCATTGAGAGACCAAAGAATTAAAAATTAGTTTTTTGGGTTATTGGATTAAAGTTTAAAGCACAAGCCTAAATAATGCCCAGAGAGGTCAAGACATGTCCAGCCACCTGAGGGGAGGAACCAGCCTTACTGCTTTCTTTCCTGCTCACTAGAGATGCAGTTGCTAGGAAACCAGCCCAGATTGCTTCCCTCCTCTAGGGAGAGCCAAACATAGGAAGCCAGACAGGTTAATGGTTTTGATGCCTTTCCATAGCCAATCAGTTCAAAATGCAACATCCTCTTTTGTGTTTCAACCAATAAAGGCTTGCCAGGCTGGAATTCCCTTGCTTTGGGTATGCTGGGAGGGACTAGGATCTAGAAATCGCCCACCTACCCTGAGCTCCAGGATGTACTCTCAACTGCTGCATTGGTGAGGGTGTGAGCCTGATCTGGACCTTGTAATAAAAAGATCCTCGTGTTTTGCAATGGACTCAGCTCCTGGTGGTCTTTTGGGGTCTCGTGAATCCGGCACAACAACATCAAGGATAGTACTTGATAAAATTTCAGACTGTGATTGGAGGTTGTCAGCCACCTAAGATATATGAGTTCCATGTCCCCTTATATGCCAGTTTCTCTCCTATAACCTTCAACAGACATTTAGTGATCTGATCAAGGTCAAGAATAAAGCAAACCCAGTTAGTTTTGTTAAAGGGAGAAGAGGCCACTTGTGTTTATGTGTATTTGATGAGGGAGCTGTATTCCAGTCAAGGGTGTTATAAACTGAGAACCTGGGTGAAAAGGGAGCACATAGATCAATTTATAGAATCCTGTCAGCACAGCTACTCTTAAAGAGCATGCACAGACTTCTAGCAAAACAAAATGCAAGAAATGGGCACTGTTCCAGGGGAAGGGGAAAATCAGCAGCAAGGGGCTCCAATAAACAGAAGCACATGCTTACCTTGAGAGTCCTCCTTCCCACCTGGATCCTATGTAGGGGCACTTACAGGACTAGCTAGACTTGCTTTTTGAAAAACAGAGTAAAGCCTTCGTCCACAACTATCATAGCAACAATTTCTTACAAAGCCTCTTTTGCTTTCACATCTGGCCATTTCCTAATACACTGACTTTCCTTCCTAGCCTTGCAAGTCAGAACAGAGCTTATCTTTACCCAAGCCATTCCCCAAAATATTGAAAACGATGGAGCATTCTGGGCTCAGCACTAGAGACCTTAATTCATGCCTGGGTCCATTCTCTACTTTCTCACAGAGTGAGTTCTGTTAGTATTCTGAAACAATCTGCTTCTGGGTTACCTAGCAACTTATGATGTCATCTTGTATCACCCAGCCAGGTGGCCACACCTGGAGGCATGGTTAGTAGTTACCTGACCTTAAAAAGGGACAACCAGACACGTGCTCTCTCTCTTACTCCTCTTACTCCCCTCTTACTCCCTCTCTTATTCTTTTCTCCCTTACTCTCTCTCTATGGGGCGCCCCCCCTTTTCCTCCTGTCCTCTATCTCTCTCTTTCCCCCATCATGGCCCACTCTCGCTCCCCCTCTCTCCTAATAAACCCCTTTCATAGAAAACCTGTTGTAAGCCTCATCTTATTTCTAACATTGGCGAGCCAGCCAGGAGAGGGTCACTCCTGGTTCTCCTAGACCCCTCTTTTGGACTAATATAACTAAAATAAATGGTTTTTAACAGGTTTTCTTTGTTACTTAAACTGCTCTCTCGGTCCTCTGGAACCGAGAGGGCTACCTATGCTTTTCCCATGTGTCCACTTACAACCGGACACCCTACTGTGTGTGGTGGGCAGGAACGGGGCAGCCACCTCCGAGACTTCTGACTACAGTTGCAGGGATGCGGCCATGCCTGCGGCTGCCTGGATGGGCACTGTGTGCAGGGATGGTTTGGAGCTGCGCTCCCACTTCCGATAGACACAGCCTGCTTCTATCTAGGTAAGCATCCTTCCCTCTGGTCCCCTCCCTCACCAAGCTGCGCAGAGTGTGGCAGAGCTGCGCTGGCATGCTCTGGGGGCTCCCGCCACAACCATGCTTGGACTGGTACTCCAAGCCTGAGGCATTCTCGCTGCGCTAGAATCAACTTAAGGGTACTTGGTGTTTAGGAAAAAATTCCCCCAAGGCACTGAACAAGACTTTAAACTTGCCGCGGGATCTTAAACCTACTGCGCGAGACTTGTGACGCCATGTTGCTTTTGGGCAAATTGGGCAGAATCATCCTTCACTAAGGGCTCAATGCTGTGTCGGCGCCATTTTTAATTACGGCAAAAAACTTCCCACTCCCATGCAGTAGCCCCTCCCCCACCAAAGCCACGTTCTTCCTATCTCTGGGAATTCTACAAAACTCCAAGATGCGCTTTTTAAACTCAGACTTCTGATCTTTTTCCAAGCTTTTAAATAGCAAAAAAAATCTTTTCTCCCTAATTTCTGTATACTCTGCTCTTATTTTAAATGCTTTAAATTTCTTATCTAATACTTTATATAATTTTCTCACGTTTATAAAGCTTCCTTAATAACTGTTTGTTTTATCTTTTAGACTAGACTACAACAAGCCTCATTTAAATTGGTATACATTTTTATAAAAAAATTTAAAGTTGTGTTTACTATCTATAATTCAACCCTACTTCAAAATAAATGTTATATAATAATAAAAATTCAAACTTATAAATATCTATCCAAGTTAAATTGGTTTAAAATATGTATCTGACTGTTTATATCTCTTTCAGTTCTCAAATTCAATTCGCAAATGTTGCTGTTTTTCCTGCTATGATCCAGATTCACCAGTAGGCTTTCTGGTTAATGGGTTTGCTATAATAAATTCAAATATAATTTAAAATTGCTTTATACTGTTTTACTATATCATTGGTTTTAAATTTACAGCTCAGGGGTTTGTTATTAAGTATAAGTTGCCTACCAATATCCTAAATTAAAATCTATTAATTTAAAAATTATATTTATATTAAGATAAGGTCATTGTGTTATATCTTCTGGTCTCAAAAGGTTAAAATATACTGGTCTTATAAGCTATAAACTTTTATATACTAAATTAAACAAAAAAACTCATGCTCTCATTTTAATGGACTGTATTATAACTTTTAAGGTTCTAACTTAGCAAGGACAAAACCTAAAGTCCTAATATATAATGGTTAATAAACAAAAGTTAATAGTCATCTCATAGATATCCAAATATATTTATAGTCCTACAGATAGAAACATAGTCTCACTGCAGTTTTTAATAAACAGCTGAGAATGGTCATTGAGTCACTCATATAAGAGTTGGTAAAAGCCTTCCCAGTAGGCTCTAGACCTTGGTTGCTCCCATGGGGCTGCTGGCATTCCCACACAAAAGACAAGAGGTCTGCAGTGCCCCATCTTGTGGGGATATAGCCAAAAGTCAGTTCTGCCAGTCAAATCCAGCCAAAGGGGACACACTGGTCCCGTTGCTGCCTCAACATAGCTGCCAGTCAGCATACTGGCCTCTGGAGGTCAAAAGGTTCCCAAGTAGGCTTGTCCTCTGTGCCCAGCCATAGAGGTCAACCAGCACAAGGGACACAAATACTTCCAGCCTTCTAGATCTTTGGTCTGGCAAAGGACAAATGGCTCCTCGATTCAGCGACCTCTACCACTCTCGCCCAGCCCAGGGTAACAGTACAGGTCTGTTTTGGCCTCACAATATCTCTATATGTGTGTATGTGTGTGTGTATGTGTGTGTGTCTCTGTGTGTGTGTATACATTAGTTCATGTGCCCTCAAAGGCTAGAGGTGTCAGCTTCCCTGGAGCTAGAGTCACAGGCAGTTCTGAGTTGCTCGATGTGAGTGGTCAGAGTTGGACTTGGTTCTCTGCAGAAGGAGTGCTCACTCTTAACCACTGAGGGGTTTTCCAGCCCTTCTGTGATTTCTTTGAGATTTTAATCAGTGTTTCTGGGAGAAAGCTATACTTTCAAGTCATAGCTCTGGTTTTACTGGGCTCAAAAAAGCATACTGTATACAAACTGACTACAGGAATACTCTAGAATGATCACTTTGTTAATAACTAAATTTTTCTGAGACAAGGGTTTCATATGTAGCTCAGGTTAGCCTGAAACTTATCCATTCTCTGTCTCTTGAGTGCTGAGTTGACAGGCATGTACTGCCACACACAATACTGTTTAATTCTGTAGGTTAGGTTTGCAGTTCAAACTACGAATGAGTTCATCGGTATTTGATGCCTTGCTACACATATTGAAACAAGTGCAATAGGTGTTGAAGAGGCTAATAATTTTATAAGCATTAATTTCCTGGTGTATTTTTATTATATGCATTTTCCACATTATAACTGAATATATATCTAAAGCATAGTGACGAAGGATTAACCTGTGTGCTTTTCTTTTCACTGCTATTATCAGTTATGGGTTGCAATTTGGTGGCTAAATTAGATTTGTTGCAAGATTTTGCACTGCTGTTGTCTCTGGCATTTCCTTGTGGCTTTTTCACTCAGGGTATTTAATTTTCAAATTGTTTTATTGAACACTGAAGATTGCATGTGCTGTTGGCTATGAGCATTATTCAGGGCAAGTCAAATAACTGTGGATTTTATTCTGTTCTATAAAAAGACAAGGCTCTGGCTTGCAGTCACATTCCCTCTCTTGGAAATTTTGATCTGGCTCTATGGAAATATTGTCAAATCAGTTTGGTGAGAGTTGCTGGAAAGGCAAGATTTGAGCAAATTCCTAGTAAAAAGGAATGTGCCTTGTGAGGGAGCAACAGGAAGGTGAATGTCAGCTCCAGCTGAGCAGAAGGGAATGGAGAAGCTGAAAGAATTTAAGAAGATAGAAAGAGCAGTAGTTTTCAATCAGTACATCAAAAGCACTTGCTGTGGCTCCAACCGGAAAAACACAAGATTTTTTTTATTTTAGCTGTAAGTCATCATTAGAACAGAGGATGTTATTTGGAAATCAGCTAATCGCTAAAGTGACTCACAAGAACATCCTACTCAGAATTTTGTAATACAAAGCAGGATTCTTTATCTCCACACATGACACAAAGATGACCTCCCCACAGAAATCCCTCCATTTTTGTCGTACAGCGAGAATCAAGATCTGAGTTTCATATGTCATGGGATTATTAATATCCCTTTTTTCAAAACTAATTTTGTTTTCTTTGAAATTTTGCTTCTTTTCTTTTCAGATAAAAGAAGTTAAATGTAGAGAAACAATTCTATCAGGAGATTCATTTTGATAAGAAAGGAATTAATTAGAAGTTAATTAAAGATACACTCATATTTGAATATTAAGCTGTGTTCAAAAGCACAAATTAGCAGAATGCTAGGATGATCAGCAAAGCATTTATTTCAAGCTAACACAGCATGCTGGCCACTGCAAATCTGTGGTCTGGCCCTCTGCTCAGTCAGCACCATAGCCATCAGCACAAACCCCCTTTGTATTCTTCCAGGAAGAGGGATATGCAGTGTGTGACTAGAAATGCATGCTCTGGTCACACTCACATCCCACAAGTATCTCTCTGTGTGAAAGACATTCAATGCACTACTGAACTGACCTTTTAAATATTTGGTAGCAATTTTGACAGTATTTCTAAGGGCCTTGTCAACCTTGTTCGTGATCAAGGACCATAGATAGCTATAGTTGTGTCTAATATTGGTATATGATCAACATCCTTTAAAGCTCATAACAGCTTTCACAAAATACCATCACTTTGCCAACATTTTATGATCATGAGAGGCAGGTTATCATAGGCAGAAAACAGAAGAGAAAACGAACTCTTTCTTTCTTTCTGCCAATCAACACAAACTATACTAAATATTACCATGGCATCCACTTTTTAAGATCACAGTGTATTAAAAGGATGATATCAATGCTGGACACTGGAGACCAGACCTGACTCACCTAAAAAGTTGAGCTTAAAGTATGCGGCTTGCAAGAGCTGGACTTATTTCTAGTTATCTTCCTACCTGTAGCCCAGCCTGGATACTTCTTAAGTCTTCCATAAATATTTGTAGGACATTCACAGAGTGGGACAGTAAGCTCTGTTTGATACTATTACCAGCTGGTCACAGAAAGCCTGGGTATATAATCAACATGTGAGCTTGGAAAGAAAGCAGGTGACAGCTGAGGCAGTCATGGAGAAAGGAGCACAGGAGCAAGCTGCTGATGTTTTCTGGTACATTCTTCCACTGACAATGTGCTTGGCCTCTAGTATTTCATGAATGCTTCTCTGAACAGAGGTTGGTCAGGATGAGTGGGTGCGTGAGAAGCAGGCGGGGAAAAGAAGCCAGGAGACTCTAATGAGAACAGGGACATCAAAAAAAAAAAATAGGAAAATGCTAAGTTCAGTGATGGAGAAAATGCTTACTGCTGATCTCTAAAATCACCAGGTAAAGTAAAAGAATGATGGCATGCAGGGCAAGGCACAGATGGAAAGGAGGCACAGATGGTAGTGGGGGCCACTGAGGGCAAGGAATTGCACAAATACCTTTTCTACTAAGGCTAATGATAAGGGCTTCTGTGTCTACCACCTCTTCTGACCCTACAATAAATTATTCAAACTTGAATTACAATGCTTCACGCAGAAAGTACCAGAAAATCCTTTGCTTCTCCTTTAGAATAATTCTGTGCTAGACAAATGGGCTTTCACAAAGGCAGAGGAGACAGATAAAGAATTTACCTCTAGTACAAGCTACTTCCTGTTATTTCTTCCCTTGCTGTGTGTAATTACTACTAACAATTGGGGATATTTTCTGCTATGTATCCTAATGTTAATGCATTTAACTTTTTGTTTGTTTGTTTGTTGTTATATCCTGGCCATCCTGGAACTTGCTTTGTAGACCAGGCTGGCCTTGAACTTAGATATCTGCCTGCCTCTACTTCCCATGTGCTGAGATTAAGGGTGTGTGCCACCATCGCCCAGTTACATTTAGCGTTTTAACTATGAATATAATTACTGAGGCATATAATTCACTGAACAAAAATATGAAACTACTTTTTAAAAAATGTCTTTCTCCTAAGACATTTATACTTTTTTTCTTTCTTTTTTTGGTTAGGTTGTGTGTTGCTTCCTTAGTGAAATCTCAGCCTACTGTAACTTTCAGTCTTTAAGTGGCTTGGGTTTGCTATTAATGTTCTGTTTGTTTTAAAGTTGTAGTCTTCAATGCTTGAGGAGAGTATCTCTTCCAGCTCAGTGGAGGCAGAGCTTGAGTGTGGCGTCAGCTGTGGGAGAGGTGAGGTGTTCAGTTGAAGCCTTTCCTTGCTTTGTTGAATTTGCTACTGCAGTTTATGAGGTCAATGAGGGGAAGGTACATTTCATGTGTTCTTTGCAAAGTCTGTTTCCATTAAGTGTTGGTTGACATTGGTTGCCCCTTGTCATACATGTTTTTTCCCATGAAGGAATCTATCTGTCTGTCTGTCTGTCTGTCTATCTATCTATCTATCTTTCATATTAAACCCAGGGTCTGGCATACTAGGCAAGTACTTTAGTACCAAGCCTCAGTCCTTTAAAACTTGTATTTTGTATCAGGGTCTCACTAAATTACCCAGGCTGGTCTTGAGCATGCATTCCCTGCGTGATAGTAGCTGGTATTACAGATGTGAGCCACATTATCATTTGTTAATGGGATATGCTTTTCCCTTCTATCATGTTCGAACATGGTGGTTCTATGAAAATGTCTTCCTGTCTCAAACTTGACATGCATGTCAAACCAACCTTTCATAACTCATAGAAAGTAGGAACTTCAGTAGCAGAAGCCTGGACACATGCACTTCTCTGCTACTTGTCACCTTTCTCCTGCTCTCTCCTAGCTAGCACAGAGTGGATCAGAGGGCCAGAGGGCTAGGGAATGCATCACCACTCTTTCCTTCCTGCAATTAACCAACTCAGTGCAGATGGCTCATTCAGGCACGTGGTAAAGATATTCTAGCTCATTTTGAAGAGAGAAGGCAGTCTCTTCCCCTTTCACTGCAAGTGGGCTTTCCCCATAAATCTCTGCTGTAGACCTTCCCCTCTCTCAATTCTGCTTTTATATAAGCTGGAGAAGGGCCATACAGGTGCAGAGAGGTTTTATATTAATTTGCAGTTTCTTGCTTTAAAGTCTACAGGAAAGGGCTGAAGAGATGGCTCAGGGGCTAAGGCCTGTGCCAGTCTTCCAGAAGATCTCTATGCAATTTAAAATCTCTAGGAAAGGAGATGGTGCATAAGATATGAAATATGCCATTCATCCTTCTCCTCCTTCCCTTTCTCCTCCTCCTTTTTCTTTTAGCACTGACCCTTGGATAGAATTCTACACTATGAGAAGAATCCAAGTTGACATCTTGCTTCTTATCTCTAGACAGCAGAACTTGATCCCATACTGGTACTCTTCACAAGATCTGTTTCCTAGATTTTCTGCATGTAGTGTCCACTAGAAAGCTGACTTTTATAGACTTTCAGGCCTTCTTACAGCTAGATGGTTTTGACTAAAGGGCAGTGCGGGCAGAAGTTTTGCTGAATGGTGGATATGGAGCCAGGAGTTTATAATTCCAGTCCTCTGTTTTATCCCAGAATTCCTGTGGGGACAGCCATTGCCTGCTGTCCCTCTGTTTAAGCTTACTATTTTGATCACTATCCTTTCCTCTCTTCCCTCAGGCTAAGGCTTAAAAGGCTTCCCATTGTGGCCAGTCCCTGGTGTATTATCATCCTGTGAGATTCCTTCAAGCCTTGCTGTTCCTTTAACCCTGTTCATGCCTCTGCAAAGATTCTCTTCATTAAAACCATTACAGTTAGTTAAATCCTTGAGACGATCATCTATTTCCTGCTGTGACCAGAACAAATCTGCTGCCTTATTCCAATAGCACAATACCCTGAGGTCTCCAATGTCATTCCATATATATTTACTTAAATGAAAGTACCTGTATGATCTAATCATGGGCAAATATCAGACATATACTAGTGGAAGAGCATTCTACAATATAACTGGATTAAAAAATATCAGAGACATGAAAAGCCAAAGAAAGCCAAGGAATTACAAAGATTAGAGGAGACTGGGAGATGTGATAATGAAATGCAAGGAGAAACAAATTTACACATTTACTGTAAATGATAAGTATATTTTTTCTCTTTTCATTTTTTTTACTTTTTAAATTAAATTTTTATTTTTTATATTAATTGTAGTTTATTCACTTTTTATCCCAGCTGTAGCCCCCTGTCTCATTCCCTCCCAACCCCACCTTCCCTCCCTCATCTCCTCCCTGCCCCTCTCTAAGTTCACTGATGGGGAGGCCCTCCTCCCCTTCCAACTGACCCTAGCTTATCAGGTCTCACCAGGACTGGCTGCAATGTCCTCCTCTGTGGCCTAGCAAGTCATCTCCTCCCTCAGGAATGGGGGGAAGGTCAAAGAGCCAGCCACTGAATTCATGTCAGAGACAGTCCCTGTTCCCCTTACTAGGGAACCCACTTGTATACCAGGCAAGGCTTCCCATTGTCTCCATATCTCTTCAACATAGTACTTGAAGTCCTAGCTAGAGCAATAAGACAACTAAAGGAGATCAAAGGGATAC
>CM053753.1:1799718-1822865 GCA_028658305.1 Pachyuromys duprasi | reverse complement strand
AGCCACTAATAACATAAAGTACCTTGGTGTGACTCTAACCAAGCAAGTGAAAGTCCTATTTGAAAAAAACTTCAAGTCTCTGAAGAAAGAAATTGAAGAAGATATCAGAAGATGTAAAGATCTCCTGTGCTCATGGATTAGTAGTGTTAACATAGTGAAAATGGCCATTCTGCCCAAAGCAATCTACTGATTCAATGCAATTCCCATCAAAATACCAACACAATTCTTTACAGACCTTGAAAGAACAATTCTCAACCTCATATGGAAAAACAAAAAACCCAGTTAAATGTATTTTAAGATGTATGTGTGCATATGTATGTATTCAAATATGCAGGACACATGAATACAGACCACATGATTCTGAGAGCATGCAAGAATCCTTTGTACTGATTGTAGAGTATTTCACAGCCTGAAATAAACTTGCTTTACTGTATTCCATTTATTTGAGTGTCTCCCTTTTCTTACATTCCTACAGAACACACCTCATACAATTTTAAGTCAGACAACCAGTGTTCTTTGGTTCTGCCGGCTGTGGGCTCTGTGATTCGTGTTCATATGCCAGTGTTCCAAGCCAGTTTCTACTTTCAATGCAAAAGTGGTGAATCAGATGATTTCAGCTTTCTTTTCATTGGTCTTAGCTCCAATGCTGTAAAAAGACACCATGAACAAGGCAACCTTGTTTTTTGATATAATCACAAAATGGCAAGGATGGTGTGATGCTTTGATTAGGTATGGTCCCTAAAGACTCATATGTTTGAGTGCATTCAAGAAGTTATCTCAAGGTTTGGTCACATTTGCTTATGAAGAAAAGCAAGGTTATACTTGACAGAAAATCACACATAATCAATTGCTGAAAGTAGTATTTTAACATTTACCCTCATGAAAAAATTAGCATTTCTAACTAAACATAGTTCAGAAAGGCAGGCCTCTGCAGGTGGGCCTGGAACCCTACAACAAAAGGAAACAAAAACCTGGAAGAATATTAGGAAAAAAGTAATGCAGGCAAATAATGTGAAGGTAGCCGACCCTTTGGCACTAAGAATTCCTCACTTTGGAGGATCATTTGCAGAATGTATTGGGGATTGAGAAAGTTGCATAAGTGTACAAGAACACTTTGTAGCAGACTAAGGTTAACTTAGATACAGGTCTGGCCTTCAGGAGAAAGAATGATCAATCATCAAAAGATAGTACCGATGCTTAGGATCTCTGGGCTGTGTTTGTATGACAACCTGAGCGGTCCATCTGGTTTCCATAGCTAGTCAGAGATTGAAAAGTGGGTTTTCCGATCATCCTGAGTGAGGTATCCCAAAAGCAGAAAGACACACTTGGTATATACTCATGTATATAGACCTATAAGATAGGATAAACATACTGAAATCTATACACCTAAAGAAGATAAACAAGAGGACATGGGGTAAGAGGATTAATCCCCACTTAGAAAGTCAAATTGGGTGGACATTGGATGTAGGAGAAAACAAGTACCAGGACAAGAGCCTACCACAGAGGGCCTTGGAAAGACTCTCCCTAGCAGGGTATCAAAGTAAATATTAAGAAACATAACCAACCCTTTGGCAGAGTGCAGGGAATCATATGAAAGAAGGGGGAGTTAGTATGACTCGGAGAGGACAGGAGCTCCGCAAGGACCAAATATATCAGGGCACAGGGGTCTTTTATGAGACTGTCTCTCCAACCAAGGACCATGTATGATTATAACCTAGAACCCCTGCTTGTATGTAGCAAATGGTAGCTCAATACCCAAGTGGGCATACTAGTAAGGGGAACAGGAACTATTTTGCACATGAACTCAATGGCTGGCTCTTCGACCTCCCTGCTCCCCGAGGGAGGAGCAGCCTTGCTAGGCCACAGAAGAGGACATTGCAGCCAGTCCTGAAGAGACCTGATAAGCTAGAGTTAGATGGAAGGGGAGGAGGTCCTCCCCTATCAGTGGACTTGGAAAGGTGCAGGGAAGAGTGGGATAGGGAGGGAATGCAGGAGAGGGCTACGGCTGGGATACAAAGTATGTAACCTGTGATTAATATAAAATAAAAATGTTAAAATTTAAAAGAAAAGAAAAAAAGTGGGTTTTCAGTACCTGAGCAGATGTTTAGTCCCAACGCAGTGGTTTTCAAGCCTGTCCCAATTTCTTCAAACAGGTATTTTACTGTACCCACTATTTACCATTTACTAATAAAATAATCTATGTGGAAATACAACTTTTAAAAATGAATCTGTGAGCATGGGGAAATGACTCAACAGGGAAAGAGCTTTCTACACAAGCATGAAGATACCTAGGTTGGGGTGGGGGAACAGACATGAGGGTGCACGTTTGGAGGCAGAGACAGGAGCTTCAAATTGCATGGTTGTGTTAATTCTATTTATGTTAGCTTAATGAAAGCTAGAGTCATCTGGAAAGAAGGACTCTCAGTTGAGAAAATGCCTCCAGTAGATTGGTCTGTGGGCAAGTCTCTAGTGCAGTTTTTGATTGGTGGTTGGTATAGGAGGACTTGCTCGTGGTGGGTAGTGTAATCCCTCGACAAGTGGCCCTGGGGCTACAAGAAAGCAGGCTGAGAAAGCCAAGAGCAGCCAGTGAGTGAGCAGCACCCTTCCACGTCCTCTGCTTCAGTTTCTACCTCCATGTTCTTGCTTTGTCATTCCCCAATAATGAAGTGTGTATGTGTGTGTGCACGTGTGCGTGCGTACCCATGGAGGCCAGAAGGCATCAGGTCCCCTGGATCTGGAGTTATAGGCAGTTGTGAGGCACCAGGTACAGATGCTGGGAACTGAAAGAGTCTCATAGCTGAAATAAACCCTTTCTCCCAAGTTGTTTATGGTCAGTGTTTTTTTGTATTTCTTTCTTTTCTTCTTTCTTTTCTTTCTTTTTCTTTCTAAATCTCAGAAACAGAAAATCAAAGTAGGAACATAAAAACAAAATTTAGGGAGAGAGAGAGTTCCAGGACAGCCAGAGCTACACAGAGAAACCTTGTCTCAGAAAGCCAAAAGAGGAAAAAAAGAAAAAGAAACAAAATTTAGAAGCAATATGTATTCTATTATATAATGTTTGTTCATAGCTATACGAGAACAGTGTTTCCCAACTCCATGGTGCATACATTAAAAAGCAGATTTCTGTGCTAGTCTCCAGTATCTCCCACAGGCTCATTGAACACTTGGTCCCTGATGCTGTTGGGGGCTGGTAGAACATTTAGGTGGGGTCCTAGTGAAGGATTTGGTCTCTGCAGGCATGACCTTGAAGGAAATATTGGGATCCCACCCCTTCCAGTTTCTGGCTTCCTAGTCATATACTGTCAATCATGGGCCTTCCAAACTGTGAACTAAAGAATAAACCTTTTATTATCCTTATACTATTAAAGAATAACATTTTCTTAGTAATAGTCCCATATTATCACATTTTGATATCTCAGTTATTTGCCGTAGCAGCGGAAACTTAGGTAACAGAAGTAGCCATGTGGGGGTTCCACGGGTTTGCGTTTCTAACAAGAGTTCAGGCAATGTTGATGCTGTGGGTTCCTGAGATGCATTTTCAGTAGCTTTCCTAAATTCAAGAAACATGAAGACATCAGAGCACTGCAAAAGAAACGATTTGCAAATGTAGCCTGGCACAAGTTGTTGAATTTTGGCATAGTGCTGTCCTTATGAACAATTCACAAACAGTTATTGGTCAAAATTTTTGTTAAAAGAAACTCCACTTTCCCCTTAATTTAAACAGTGTGATATTTCTGCAAAATTAGCTTGTGTTCATGTGTGAAATATAGTTAAATTCCAGACAAACTTTTTACTTACGGGAATGCCTTGTACAATCCTTGAGACTTGCATAGAACATTATGGTGAGATATTCTCTGTTCCAGCCATCTCATGGCACTCAGGACGCTTAGTGCCATCTAAACTTACATACTACATATGTATGGCATGCTTAAGTCAGGGTGCTAATGAAAAGCTGACCCAGTAAATTTCCTAAGTGCTTTGGGGTACAATGTGGGATTTATAGACCATAAGGATATAAAACTGGCTATCACGGTTTTCTTTTCCTTTTTTTAAAAATAATTTTTATTTTTTTCACAATTTATTCATTATATATCCCGATTGAAGCCCCCCCTCACCTCTTCCCAGTCCCACCCTCCCTTCTTCTTTCCTTCATCCCTTCCCCTAGTCCACTGAAGGGAGTTCTCCACTATTGCCATCTGCTTATAGCTTGTTAAGTCTCATCAGAACTGCTTGGATCCTCTTCCTCCGTGGCCTGGCAAGGCTGGTATCTCAGATTTTTAATGAGCAGCCATGGCAGAAACCCCTAAGGGGCTAGACAGATATATTAAGGGTCGAGTACTACAGCTATTGGAGACACCTGGATCCACACTGACCTCTGTCAGGTTTTCTGCTTGATTTAGAAATGCTACTTCAAGCCGATCTGGGAAAGGGATAGGTTGGAATAGGACATATATACTTATTCACTTTACATCCCAATAGTAGCCCCTCCCTTCTCTCCTCCCAGTTCTACCCCCCTCCCTCTTCCCCTAATACCCCATTTCCTACCACTCAGAAAAGAATACCCCCCTCCCCCCCATCCCAGCACATCAAGTCGCATCAGGACTGAGAGCATTCTCTTCCACAGTGGAGAGACCCAGCCCCTGACACTATTAACGACACTCCGCCATGCTTGCAGATGGGAGCCGAACACAGTTGTCCACTGAGAGTCTCCACACAGCAAGGATTGAAACAGACGCTGAGACTTTAAGCCAAACAATGGGCAGAGCGCAGGGAAACTTGTGGAAGAGTGGCAGGAAGGATAGAAGGACCCGGAGGGGACAGGAGCTCACAAGAGCACGCTCTCTCAAGTGTGCCAAAATGTACAGAGCTATGTTGTAAGTCTGGATGGAGGGACCCGAGAGTCTGCATGTCTAATAGCTGCTGTTGCCTCATTCACGTGCCCCACAAGCTCCGAATGCCAAGAAGTAGATTGTATACCTGATTTTGTGAGAGTATCACTGCAATTTGAAAACACTGGTGACATCATCTGAGATAAGCTGAGGGCTTCCAGGACAGGCAACAGCTTTCAGATCTTTCTTTTCTTTTTTTTTTTTTTCTATGTGAGAGTCCCTTCTTTCCCTCTGAGGCTGATGGAGTCTGGCAGCTAAATTTGAGCTAGTTGGTCTGCAGGGGTTCTGGCATAGTTCTTATCTCCTCTGGAATAGTAATGGAGGAGTTTATAGTTTAAAGGTCATTTGAAGGTTTGATGACACAGCATAACTAATAAAGACCTATTTATGTCATTTATAGATCTAACTGGCCATCTTTTGACATCTTGTTAATGAATATTTAGAAGCTAGGTTGATGATATCATAAAATTAAAATAATTATTTGCTGACACTGGAGATTTTTCCCTTTAAAATTAAACATTATTAAGGAAAAATCATTTGGTTCTAGAGTCAAGAATACAGAAATACAAACAGATGCTATAAATTCCAGAAAGAGCACTTTCTCCGACCAATTGTGTAAAGGTTGACCTATGATGGCAATTCATGGCAGAAAACCTGTGCTACCAAGTTCATGGTGGCTGTTGTGCTCAGCTGGCTGAAGATATTGGCCACAAGTCTGTTTGATTGCCAGTTAGAGCTTCCAATGTTTCTTGTTAATTAGTTTTGGGGTTGGCCACAACAAACTCCATTTAAAGCCACTCCAGATCCCGTTTGCTTAATATTGGTTTTGCCTTGGTAAGAATGGAACTCAGGAACCTTCTTCATGCCAGGCAAGTATTTTTTTTTCTCTTTAAGCACACACTCAGCATATCAGCAGATATTATCTCAATGACACAAAGAAAATTCTCAATCATTCTCTCAGCAGATTTCCTATTCCCTGTTTCTAAAACTTTCTTTTTGGCCTTCTTACAGGCATAATATTATTTTACTGCACAAAAACACAGCCCGGATGTTTCCCATTTTTGAAAGAAACCAGCTTAATGAATAAAAATAGACAAAACAACCCCAAAACTGAACATAAAAGTCAACATTGCAAACCAGTACTCTTCCCCTGCACAGGACAGAGTCATGATTAAGTTATGAAAAAATTTGTTAGTTTGGAAAGAGAATTAGATTCCAGAAGCCAAACCCAACACTTGAAATCTTGCTGCTGCCTCAAGAGGCAATCGAGAATACTACACTTAGTTTCCGTGGATTTGCTATAAGCCTACAGGCCAGTTGCATTTCTTCTACAAGGGTAAGAGGTGAACAATTGGAATGTGGTGGCTTGTTCGGTGACACTGCCTTGGCAGGACTGACGCCAAGAGCTGCAGAGTGGGGCACCTTTCCTCAGGGGAGTCATAAAATGTTCATGTTGCTGAGTCAAAGTTTATTTTACATGTGTCACCTAGTGTTGTATTGCCAATGGAAAACAAAGTCAATTTATAGAGAAACAAACATTATACTAATGATAACAAAACAAACAAAACAACCCAATGACTCTTGTCAATACTCTGCTGGCCCACACTTCCTCTCCAGGTTGCCCTTTGGTCTTCTTGGCTAGGCCTTGACAGTGGTACAGAGCTACATATTTAGGGTCAGGATGTTCTTACATTTCTTCTGTTACCTTGGGTTCTTAATTACTTTAGACAGGGCCCCGATCATTTTAGTTTCTAATCTTTGTGTGTGTGACTGCACTCTTGTGTGTGCAGATGCACTTGTGTAGACCCCTGGGTCCTCTGTTATCATTCTCTGCCTGTTCCTTTGAGGCAGGATTTCTGGGGCTTTCTCTAGGCTAGATTGGAAGCCTGCAAAGCCTACCAATCCAGTCAGAGCTGGCATCACAGTTTTGGCAGAGCCATTTGGAATGTTCACAGGTGCTGGAATCAGAACTCTATCTAGTCTTCATGATTCTGGAGCAGGCTCTCTTACCTCATCTCTACAGCTTCTTCATTTTCATTTTTTTTCTCCACAAGGTGTGTAGCTGACCACATTTTTCTATACTAATATAGCCATATGTATAGATGTATATCAGTACATACATGTATTTGAATTCTCTCTAACCTCACAGTTATTACACGTTTCAGGACATTAATTTTCTTACTCCATAATTATGATGATCAACCATATCTAGAGTTAACACACCAATACCTCATTTTCCTCTCATAATGCTCTTGCCAGTTCTCAGTAACATCTCCATAGCAGTGAGATTTTACAACTTTATAACATTGATACTATTATCTTTGCATTAAAAATAAAGTATAAGCAAAAGAGCTTATTTTTTTAAAAAGCTTATCAAAATGCATAATTCTTCACATGATTAAAATAATAGAATTAATTGAATATAAAATAAAATATTTTGATGTTT
The DNA here is from genome assembly GCA_028658305.1 of Pachyuromys duprasi. Taxonomy (NCBI): domain Eukaryota; kingdom Metazoa; phylum Chordata; class Mammalia; order Rodentia; family Muridae; genus Pachyuromys; species Pachyuromys duprasi. The sequence goes on along the minus strand of CM053753.1, from coordinate 1,815,530 downwards.
TCATTCTCAGCAAATATATGACTATTAGTGGTCACCACTAATATATGACTATTAGGGACACCACAGAGATGTTACCTTAATTCCTAAAATCTAAGATAATTTAGTATTATATTAAAATCTCATTAATCTTGGCATTACCAATTTAAAATTTGTGGTAATTTGGAAAGCGATTTAATTATGATTCTTCTTTGTTTTACTGAGGGAAAAAAGTTAATTTCTAAGAAAGGGAATGATGTAAGTCAGGGTTTAGAAGATGTTTATGTGCTGTGGAGAATAAATAATTCAATGAACTCTAGTAATTGAGCTTGTGCAGAGCAAAACAAATGGCCCTGCAGCTGAGCCTGTGGCTGCTTAGATTGACACTCTGATTTGTTAATTCAAGGAATTCCATCAGAGTCATTTTCCAAGTCTGACTGCTGTGTCCAGATGGAGTGGCTCATGACCATGAACTGCTGGCACAGTATTAGGAAGGCTGGTAACCTGTAACATAGCTCCTCGTGAGATGGTGACCCCAGCCATAAAATTATTTTCATTGTTACTTCAGAACCATAATTTTTTTACTGTTATGAATCATAATGTAAATATCTGTGTTTTCTAATGGTCTTAGGTGATCCTTGTGAAAAGTTTGTTTGACCCCCAAAAAGGTTGCACCCCACAGGTTGAGAACCACTGCTCCAGAACCTCCTCTTTCCTCAGAAACAGTGCACTATGTGTATATCACTTTCAGAAAGGCATTGGTTTCATATCTCCAGTTCTTCACTTTTACCCTTGAAGCTACAGACCATATTTCTAGGATAAATGTGAAATCGTATCAGTGTTTCTAAGGTATGTGCCTGGATGTGACTTTTATGAAACAAAGTACATTCCAGGGTGCAAAGGTGTGTGGACTACCATGGAATGTTTCCTCCTCTGGCAAGAAACTGCTAGTGGATGCCAGCAGTGAGGCCTAGGTTGTCTGCACTTAACTGAGGAGTGAAGAGAATGCTGGGACACCTGGGCCATCAGACACATGCTCCTATAGGGAGGGTCAGAGTTTAGGAGGTTCAATAGACTACTGAGTCTGATAGCATCTTTTCATGTTGTTGACACTCATGTGACCTAGACAAACTCCATATTATTTTTGAGGCTCATTTTTCTTGTTTCTATGTTACCAAAGGTTTTTCTCCGAAGATATTAGGCAGTAGTTTGGGATAATTTTCCAAAAAGTCCAAGGCAAAACAAGGGATTTCTGAGAGGAAAGACAGGGGTGGGATGCGGTAGCATGTGGGATAGGGGTTGAAAATAGGAAGGGGGTAGGGTTGTACACAAGAAGCTGTTGTTTCATATGATATTTCTCCAGTGGAGAGAATTCTCATGCTTCAAACGAGCATATAGTCATCTTGATGGGCTGGGCCATAATGGACAGCTGGCTCTGACTGGGGTCACATTTTTGTTGTTTTGTGTACTCTGCTTTTCTCCCTCTCCCACTGATATTCTCCCTTCTGCCTGTTCTTGTTTCTGCCCTTGTTCTTTTGGAATACTTTTGGAATTCTCATAGCATGACATCCGGCTTCTCTAGAGTGTATGAGTCAAGAAAACAAGCTGGAATCCTCTTATGCCCTTGCCTCAGACATCACTTATTGTCATCTCTCCTATATTCTGTTGGCCACATCAGCTCATATTTCATTTAATCCAGAAAGGGGCTAGGAAAGCTACTATAATGACTAAAGATTGTTGGGGCCATTTACAAAATGGCTGCCGTATTTACTTGCAATTTCTCTTCCTACTTTTAGTTCTACATATTACTCCCACTATTCCAATGTAATTTAACTTCTGATTCTAAGCCATTTAGGGGTTCTGACACAAGCTCAGGCAATTGTGTGGCCTTGTCTCTAGAGCTGCCTCTCTGTGCACACTATGGTATGTTTTTAAACACAGCCTCCAGAGCAACACATAATTTTATTTCATATACTAATTTTCTGATTATATCCATGAATAAATTGCCTTTTTCTAATAGTCAAGAATGACCAACTAATCTAACTGACAGTAAGGAGTTTTTCAAAACTACGTTTTTTCCAAAGATGAATGGCACAATTCATGGCTTCATGCTACTTGTCACTTAAATTTTGCTAGTCTTATTTTGGTTTATCAGGAAATTAAATCTACAGTTTATATTGGCTCTGTGCACTGAGGCTGACATTGTGTTCTAGAAACTGCAGAAAAAGACAAGTCTATGATTGGTGATCCTGTTGCTTTTGTGGGTAAAGAAACACCACGATATACCTTTTCCAATCATTAAAAACATCTCCTTTCTGCACCAACTATAATTCCCTCATGAATATTTATGGCTCTTTATTCCCCAGGATTTTTATTGTCATGACCCTCATTTACCCTGACACCAGCACTATTTGGCGTTTAGGGTTCATAATGAAGGACACACATCATCCTTTTAAAATCAGCAAGAAACAAAATCGAGAAGTGTCCCAAATGTCTATCATTTGAGGGATTTTACATCATTTTTTCTTCTTTCAATGAATACTGTTAGACAATAATTCAGGCCATTGTTTGAAAATACACATACCCTGAAAAATAAAACTAATCAATGAAAGAAATCCATTATTCCACAATTTCTTCTGGGCATGTATCTTCTGTGATTTGTTTTCTGCACAGATATAGTCTTATATAGTAATTTCCACTGAATGGTTTATTGCTACCATCTTTCCCTGTTAAGGAATATGAACTTAAATATCAATTTTGCTGTAAGCATTTTAGTTCATTTTATAAATGTAGCAGTATATTTAATCAATTTTTCAGTAATAGAAGTTTCAGTTATAATATTTTCATGGTAATGAACAATGCTATGATAAATATTTATCATGTGGGTACAGACACACATACTACTTCTTCTATATTTCTGAATTACAGCATCTTAGCAATAGAACACCTGGGTTGCTGGATATTCATATTGCTTATCAACTAGACCTTCAGGAGCCTGGAAATCTTTATAAAACCATGAATAGGTTTCTAAGTCTTCAGCTTCCCTGCCCTCCTCAGCACAGATATAAATACTTACTTTAGTGTTTTCCATTGGGGACATTATTTTTTCCACCTCTGGCTACATGTCCCGCACATTCCCTTCATGTTTTCCAGAGCCTCAGGGCCTCTTTCCCACCATGGGGCATCCTCATTGGTCAACCAGCGTGTACCCACTAGCAGGAGATGGACAAACCAAATAGAGGTCAAAAGCCCTTATGCTTCTGGTCCCTCTGCTAGGGTGGTAGGGGTTGATTCCATCCATGCAAAGGCTATAAGGCCTACCTGGTGGTTTCTACTCACTTTCTCACTTCTTTGTCATTTGTGGCTGAAAATAGATAATGGTCTCTCCTGGGCAGCTTTTGGCCTTGGATCTCTTCATCACTCATAGTTGATATCTCTTAGTTTCTCCACGCCTTGTGAAAAGTTCCCTAATTAAACTTCTTAAACCATTATGCCAGAGTATTCACTGCTTTTTCATCCTGGATACTTGATAAAAAATTTGAAAGAATTATCTCATTTTATGGCAGATATTGAGCCCCATATACTCCAATGTCTTATTTAACTTAGTTTTAGCATTTTGTTTTGTTTTATTTTGTTTTTGAGACAGGGTTTCTTTGTGTAGCCTTGGCTGTCCTGGACTGTCTTTGTAGACCAAGCTGGCCTCAAACTCACAGAGATCCACTTGCCTCTGCCTTCCTGAGTGCTGGGATTACAGGTGTTTGCCACTGTACTCAGATAGTTTAGCATTTTTTTTTTCAGATTACTGTTCAGTAGTTTTCTGAATTAGTATATTCAGCTAGATTTATTGGCATTTTCCAGGTTATGTCATGATCAGAATATTTTTTATGTTGGCTATGGACAACTTTATTTTTTATACTGACTGTTTTAATGTTTCTATCTTTAATTTACCTGGCTTTTATTCTGAGTGAAGGCATGAATGAAGGGCAATGTGTTTAACATCTTACCATGTACTTTTCTCAACTCCTCAGTCAACACTCGCTGGTCCGCACCAGTCCTTCTGGTTCATGAGCTCCTCTTAGCACCCTTAGCCACTTATTACCACTGTTCTGTTAAGTAATTTTTATGTCTATTTTGGCTCCCTTATCAAGCCCTTTTCATTTCTGTAATTTTCAAATATATATCAAAATCCAACATAATGTGTTTCCTTCATTTTTTTTCAGAATAATTCTGAGTATTTAATTTTCATGTTTGCTCTTCTCAGCAAAGAAATCATTTTTCAAGATCAAAAATTGTCTCAGGATATTATTTGGTGTTATATTTATTTGTTATTTTTATAGAGAAACAATATCTTTTTGAATTTGAATCTTTTGATGTAAAATATAGTTAATGTGTATTTGCTTAATCTTTGAATGTCTTTTTAAAACTTCATTATTCGCTTTTTACAAAATTGTTTCTTATTCATATATGTAAAACAATTTGTCATTGCCATCATGAGATTTTAACTTTTTCACATTAAAATATTTTTGGTTTTGCATTTTTATGTTTTTGTATTTTAAAGCAATTTTAAAATTTAAATATATTTTCATGATATTTCCCCTTCCCAAAGTCCTTCCAGACCTTCTTCTCTTCCCTACATACCCAACTTTTAAGTTCTTCCTCAAAACAAACAAATAAACCAACAAACAAAAAAACCAATGTAACAACGAAACCTTCGAAAAGTAATAAAATAAAATAAAATACCACCCAAAAGAACAAAATAAAACAAGCAAATCCCACAAAAATTTACCATACTATAGTCAAATAAAAACACTGTGCTTGTACATACAGACACACACACACATAGTGGCCAATTATATACTGGCCAATTACTCTTGAACATGAGGCCTGCCCTGGAGTGATTGATATTCCCAGTATCATTTCACTGGAAAAAACCAGATTTTTTCCTCTCCCAGCAAGTATAAATGACAGTTCAGTTGTTAACAATTACCCTAGAGGCTTTCTGATTCATAACTCATTCAAAAAAAATACAACAAAATAAAACACACACACAAAAGAAAAACTATCACACTGAAGTTGAATAGGAAAAACCAACAGAAGGTAAACAGCCCAAGAGAATGCACAAGAAGTGCACTAGCACCCTCAGAAATCCCATAAAAACACTAAACTAAAAGCCATAATTAAAGCACAGTGGATCTAGTGCAGACCCATGCATGCCCTGTGCATCTTGCTTTCGTTTCTGCACGTTCATGAGCTTTGTGTATGCTGATTTAGAATACCTTGTTCTCTTAGTGCCCTCCATCTGCTCTGGCTTTTACACTCTTCTTTCTTCCTCTTCCATAGGCTTCCCTGAGCTCTGTGGCAAGGGATTTGATAGAGATATCTCATTTAGGGCTGGTATTCCAAGGTTCCTCACTCTCTTCATAAAGTCTGGCTATGAGTCTCTAAATTTGATGATATTTACTGCAAGAGCAAACTTCCGGATGTTAACTGAACAAGGTACTGATCTCTGAGTACAACAGAGTATCATTAGGAGTCATTTTATCACTATATATCTTTTTTTAGTTTTCTTTTACATTTTATTTTATTTTTATTAATTACACTTTATTCACTTTGTATCCAAGCTGTAGCCCCCTCCCCCCTCCCCTCTCAGTCCCACTCTCCCTCTTCTTCTCCTGTGCCGCTCCCCTAATCCAGTGATAGGGGAGGTTTTCCTCCCCTTCCATCTGACCCTAGTCTGTCAGGTCTTGTCAGGACTGCCTTCATTTTCCTCCTCTGTGGCCTGGTAAGGCTGCTCCCCCAGAGGTGGAGATGATCAGAGAGCCAGGCCCTGAGTTCATGTCAGAGACCGTACCTGTTCCCATTACTAGGGAACCCTCTTAGACAGTTAGCTGTCATGGACTACATCTGTTCAGGGGTTCTAGGTTATATCCACGAATGGTCCTTGGTTAGAGTATCAGTCTCACAAAAGATATCTGGGTCCAGATTTTTTGGTTCTCTTGCTCTCCTTGTGGAGTTCCTGTCCCCTTCAGGTCTTTCTATCTCCCCTTCTTTTATAAGATTCCCTGCACTCTGCTCAAAGTTTGGCTATGAGTCTCAGCATATGTTTTGATACCTTGCTGGACAGTCTTTCAGAGGCCCTCTGTGAAAGGCTCCTTTCCTGTTCCCTGTTTTCTCTCTTCTTCAGATGTCCATCCTGTTTGCCTTTCAGAATGAAGACTGAGCATCTTACCCAAGGCCTCCTTCTGGATTAACTTCTTTAGGTGTACAGATTTTAGTATTTTCCATATTATATGTCTAGTATCCACTTATAAGTCAGTATATACCATGTGTATCTTTCGGCTTCTGGGTTACCTCACTCAGGATGATCTTTTCTAGATCCCACCATTTGCCTGCAAATTTCATGATTTCTGTGTTTTTAATTGCTAAGTAGCATTCCATTTTGTAGATGTAACACAATTTCTGTATTCATTTCTCAACTGAGGGACATCTGGGTTGTTTCCAGCTTCTGGCTATTACAAATAAAGCACCTATGAACATGGTTGAGCATATGTCCTTGTTGTGTACTTGAGCATCTATTGGGTATATGCCAAGGAGTGGTATAGCTGGATCTTGTAGTAGCACTATTCCTAATTGTCTGAGAAAACACCAGATTGATTTCCAAATTGGTTGTACAAGTTTATGTTCCCACTAGCAATGGAGTAGGGTTCCTCTTTCTCCACATCCTCTCCAGCATGTGTGGTCACTTGAGTTTTTGATCATAGCCATTCTGATAGGTGTAAGGTGAAATCTCAGAGTTGTTTTAATATGCATTTCCCTGATGACTAACGATATTGAACATATTCTTTAAGTGTTTCTCTAACATTCCATAGTCTTCTATGGAGAATTCTGTGTTTAACTCTGTACCCCATTTTTAAATTGGATTACTTGATTTGTTGCTGTGTAACTTCTTAAGTTCTTTATATATCCTGGATATTAGCCCTCTGTCAGATATAGGGTTGATGAAGATCCTTTCCCTGTCTCTAGGCAGTGATTTTGTTCTAAGGACAGTGTCCTTTACTTTACAGAAGCTTTTCAGTTTCATGAGGTCATATATATTGATTGTTTTTCTTAGAGCCTGTGCTGTTGGTGATCTGTCTTCTGTGCCAATGAGTTCAAGGCTCTTCCCCACTTTTTGTTCTAACAGGTTTAGTATGTCTGGTTTTATGTTGAGGTCTTTGATCCACTTGGACTTTAGTTTTGTGCAGGGTGATTAGTATGGATCTATTTGCATTTTTCTACATGTAGGCATCCAGTTAGAGCAGAACCATTTGTCAAAGATGATAATTTATTTTCATTTTATGGTTTTAGCATTTTTGTCAAAAATCAGGTGTCCATAAGTGTGTGGGTTTATTTCTGGGTCTTCTATTTGATTCTGTTGATCCACCATTCTGTTTCTATGCCAGTACTATGCAGTTTTTATTACTGTTGCTCTATAGTACAGCTTGAGATCAGGGATGGAGATACCTCCAGAAGATCTTTTATTGTAGAGGATTGTTTTAGCGATCATGGGTTTCTTGTTCTTCCATATGAAGTTGAGATTTTTTTCTTTCAAGGTCTGTAAAGAATTGTGTTGCTAATTTGATGGAAATTACATTGAATCTGTATATTGCTTTTGGTAAGATGGCCATTTTAACTATGTTAATCCTGCCTAGCCATGAGCATGGGCGATCTTTCTATCTTCTGATATCTTCTTCTGTTTCTTTCTTCAGAGACTAAAAGTTTTTTTTTTTCATATAAGTCTTTGACTTGCTTGGTCAGAGTCAACACCAAGCTATTTTATGTCCTTTGTGGCTATTGTGAAGGGTGCTGTTTCCCTAATTTCTTTCTCAGCCCTTTTGTCTTTTGTATACAAGGAGAATAGCTCTTTTTTGAGTTAATTTTGTATCCAGCCACTTGGCTGAAGGTTTTTATCAGTTCTTTTTTAGACTGGTTTTATTTGGTTTTACCCTAGTTCCTTGTGCTATCTAATTTCAGGCTCTTGATCACAGAAGCAATGTCAGGCATAGGTTCTATCTCATGGAGTGGACCTTAAGTCAGACCAGTTATTGATTGGTTACTCCCACAAGCTTTGCACCAACAATTGTACATGTTGCAGTTAGTACACCATTGTAGATAAAGGGTTAGTGGCTGGATTGATGTTTTTCTTCTCTCTCTCTCGCCCTGTCCCTTCTCCCCCCACCCCCAGTATGCTGAGTACCTTCCTGTATCAAAAATGCTGGCATGTAAGAGTGAAGGGTCTATGTAGGTACCAGCTTAATATCAGCATGTTCAATGAATTATGTAGGTGTTATCTTCAGTACTGGGGCCTCACTGTAGGTTTGTAGAGAGAAAGAAACTTATATTCTTGACAACATCCTGGGTTTGGGAATTCCTATTGGATGTAACTCAATCACAGTAATGGAAAGTTCTTCTGCTGAAAAGAGATGGCCAGATGGGACATTGTCTCCCCTCTCCTCTCATTCCAGACGCCCTGCTCATATCTATCTATTCTGTTTACATTTCTCACTAGATTTATCTCTTTCCTTTAGTCCCTTATTCGATACCTACACTTTATGGATCTATGGATTGTTGCTTGGTTATCATTGCCTTAACAGCTAATATCCTCATACAAATGAATACATGTTATGTTTGTCTTTCTGGGTCTGGCATACCAAACTCAGGATATTTTTTTTTTATTTCCATTCATTTGCCTACAAATTTCATACAATCACTTTTTTAATGGGTGAGTAACATGTAGTGTGTAAATATATCACATTTTCTTTATCCATTTTTCTGTTGAAGGACATCTAGGTTGTTTCCAGTTTCTAGCTGTTTGTGATAAGAGCAGCAATGAACATGTTTGAGCAAGTATCTCTGTTATAGGATGAAACATCCTTTGGGATATATGCCTAAGGGTAGCATAGCTAGATCTTGAAGTAGTTCAAGTCCCGTCTTCCTGAGGAACTGCCATACTTATATTCATAGTGGCTGTACAAGTTTGCTGTCCCACCAGCAATGGAGAAGGGTTTTTCTTACTCTACATCCTCACCAGCAGTAGCTGTTACTTCTTTTATTGCTCTTAGCCATTTTGACAAGTGTAAGATGAAATCTTAAAGTAGTTTTGGTTTGCATTTCGCTGATAGTTAATAATGGTGAACATTTCTTTAAATGCTTCTCAGCAATTTGTTTCCCCTGTTGAAAATTACCTGTTTAAATCCGTATATAATTTTAATTAGATTATTTGCTTTCTTGATAACTACTTTTTTGCATTCTTAATACATTTTGGATATCAGCTCTCTATTGAATGTGTATTTGGTAAATGCCTTTTCCCGTTCTGAGGATGCCTCTTTTCCTGAATGACAGTGTCTTTTGCCATGTGGAAGACTTGCAGTTTCATGAGGTCCTATTTATTAATAGTTGATTTTAGTACCTGTGTTAATAGTGTTCTTTTCAGAAAGTCTTTTCCTGTATCAGTGAGTTCAAGGCTATTTCCTACTTTCTTGTCTATCAGATACAGTGTATGTGGTTTTATGTTGAAGTCTGATTTGTCTGGAGTTTTGTGAAGGGTGATAAATGTGGGTCTATTTGGATTCTTATAATGTAGACACCCAGTTTGCCCAGCACCAGTTGTAGAAAATGCAGTCTGGGTTCCTTATAAAAAAACAAAACAAAACAAAACAAAATAGGTATCCATATGTGTGTAGATTTATGCCTGGGTCTACAAATTGGTTCCATTGTTCAATGCAGGCAGGCATGGTGCTGGTGAAGTAGCCAAATCCATAGACATCAGGAAGAGAGAGAGAGAGAGAGAGAGATCCTGGGCCTGGCTTGGGCTTTTGAAACCTCCACCCCAAGTGACACACTTCCACCAACAAGACTGTACCTATTCCAATGAGTCCACAACTCCTAATCCTTCTCAAGTAGTGCCACACCCTGATGATTAAATTGTTGATGATTATTAATCTTGTTTATTGATTTATCTCTTAGTTAACAGCAGTTATTCCTAAACTAGCTGTATACCCAAGTCATCACACAGAGACTAGGTTTTATTTTATCAACCTAGAGCACAATGCTGGGCAGTAATTACTCCATCCTAAACCTCCAAGCCTGCATAGCTTCCTCTCATTCAGATTTCCCAAATTATACTTGCTTTTTAGTCACATCTTAGGTCCAGTTCATTTCTCTTAATGTTTCCAGGTCATCTCCTCTCCAATCTCTCTCCCAGCCTTTCCTCCCACTCTCTTCTTTCTCCTCCCTTCCAGACCAGGATGTCCCACCCTACTTTCTCCATTGCTCAGCATTGGCTGGTTATTTTTATTGGCAATACAGAGAACAAATGGTGGCATGTTTACACAAACTTGAGATAGGTAATGCTTAGAACAAGCATCACAGTGGGGTATCTGGATTAAAACCAGATAGTGGGGTAGATAAATCAGCATGTAAATTAACAAGGGTAAATTGTATGCATTCCACAAGAACATTATACCAAAATTTCCCCCTTTAGGTCCAATAAAAAGCTCCTTTTCTTTCAATACAATAATAATTATAAAACAGTTATGAAAACTATTAGGCAAAATTTACATGTGCAATGTCCAGTCCATGTGTATTTGGCAACTTAGGAGAAAGTATTTAATTATTCTATCTTGACAAATTTAGAGTTCTATACCTAAATTAATTTTTATCCTTATTGGTATTACCTATACAAAAACATTTTTTAAACTTCTAAAGAATTTAAGCTTAATTGTGGAATTATGAATATTTGGTCTTCAACCCCACCAGAGACTTGAGAAGGAATAAAATTAGTTATTTGAGTAAATAGGAAGTGCATGCTTGTAGCTTCCAAAACCCAGAAAATTTACAGAGGCAGTTTCCTGCCTGAACCCCAAACTCTCTATAACGGTGGAACATCATCTTCAGCTTTCTGGGTCAGTATAGTTGATAGACACAAACCTGAAGCAGGAACTATTTAGGACATACTTAGGACCTGTCTTGGCAGAGTTCAGCAGTCCACTTGGCCTGCATTAAAGTTTGCCCATTTTAGGTGAATTCTGTCTGTCATAAAACAAGGGAATTTTCTTTTTGCCCATGTTTGCCACATTTGAAGCCGTCTCCATCTCTATATGGAGGTTCTTCGATGCTCATCATCTTCCTTGAGGTAGGCTGGGTGCTACCAGGAAATGACCTGTCTCATTGTCACATAATCTTTAAAATAATAAAAACATTTTGAATGTCATATGCTGTAGGTCTCTGAGGGTTTTTTTGAAGACTTACCTATCTTTATATAATCTACCTGTCTATAGAATCATATCTGTCTTCATCCCAAAGATGCAGATATAGTTCAATATATGAAAATCAATAAATGTAATAGATACAAAATAGAGACAAAAACTGCATGATAACCTCATGAAATGCCAAAAAGGCCTCTGACAAAATTATTCAGCACAGGAAGGTACAAGTTGCCTGGGTGCTAGTGGGATACCTCCTGGAATGTGATCCTTTAATTGGATTTGAAAAAGAACAGGGATCATCCTTTGAAGTGTCTGGAGAAGAATGGAAGAGGTGTGAAAAGGAAAAGAATATACACAGACAATGCTTTAATTTCTTTTCTTTTCTTTCTTTTTTTTTTTTTAGCTCAAGAGGCTCAGGGATGTGCATTTGAGTGATAATCTTGTAAAATAGAATATAGTAAAGCATATTTATGAGATTTTAAAACACATGCACACACATAATTGATTCCTTAGAACAGTCTTTGTGATACTTTTATTTATTTTTTGTTGATTGGGGAAAAATCCATAATAAAAGCCAGGAAAAAAGTTTCACATGCAGAGTGGCCAATGGTTGAAGCCTCTGGTATCCACAAAGTAGTCTTGTTAGATATAAGGAAGAGGGGTTTTCACAGAGATGGTTGGAAGAAAATTTGCAAAGTCAAACATGGAAATAAAAAATAAGGACCAACAGGTATGTCATTAGCAGATTGGGCAAATTGGAAATGCAGAAAAGTGAGATGGTGCCATGGGTTTGGGATATAGTAGGTCACTGAATTCATTTGTCTCATCTTTTGAAGGTCACATGGTGCAGGAGAGTCCCTCAATACCAAACTCACACCATCCATCTCTGCTTCTCACAACCCTCCTGATGGTTTTGGTCCAGTCACGTTTGCTTTCTAATTTTATAGTTGACAATAAACACTGTACTTAATATTACAAACTATCCTTTGACAGGGCAAGACAGTGTAGAGGTTCTGCCATCTTGCATTCTTACTGAGGGTATTTCAGTTTTAACTAGAATCTGGTCTTTTTGATGGAGAATCCCATTGAAGGGCCCTGAGCTCTATCCCAGCATCCAAAGGTCGGGATGCGCTAGCTAGCTTACCTTTCACTAAATAGCATGTTTGTACAGAACCCCCTCCAGATAACTGCTTATCTTAGCTTCTGTTAAATTGCTTACTTCTGGAAAGTGTCCTGCAGCTGCCAAATGATGTTCTAGGACATGGATTCTGCTTTGAGAAGCCTGTATTCTGGACACTTAGGGTTAGTGTTAGGACCTAACCTAGGTCTCCAAACATTTGGGTGTGGTTCCAGTGGCTGGAATAAAGACTTTCCATTGGTTCTAAACTGTCTGTGAGGTCATCTCTGGTGGGCTACTCATGATAACAACAATAATAGCATTTGATGGCTTAATTTGTCTCTCCTTTTACCCCAGCCCTCCTTTTGACTGTGGGGAGTTGTATTACCATGACCCATTGCTTGTTTATTTTCTAAATGCTTTTTGAGAAATACTTATTTCAATTTTTTCTTTTTTAAAGATAATTTTTATGTGTTTGTATGTGTGTATCTGTGCATGCAGAGGCCAGAAGAGGGCATCAGAATCTTTCATTCGGAGTTACAGGTAGCTGTGTGTCACCTAATACAGAGCTGGGAACCAGACTCATGTTCTGAAAGAGCTGTGAGCACTCTTAAATGCTGGTCCATCTCTTCAGCCCCAAGGCTTCTTTCAAATAAAAGTTATATATATATATATTTTATTTCCTGGGACTCAGAATCATAACTTTACAAAAAAAACCTTTTTATAAAACTTTATAAAAATTCTTAACTTTATAAAAAGAATCATTTTCAAAAGTTACATATATACCTTAAACATTTTACTTTTGAAACATTTTTATTTTTGTAGGGAACTTCTTTTCTTTTCTTTTTTTTTTTTTGCCAAAAATAAGACCCTCCTATCATGCAACTTTCTCCTCTCCTTTAAAAACCACTGCACGAGGCCTGATTCAACTCTAGCCTCCACAGCCTATAACAACACATGACTGGCCACCATGTTGGCTCAGGAATGAAGAGGATGGAGCCATGGTTTTACTGCCATCCTTGTTGAGGGCTGCCAGCTATGTTCAGTTCCCTGTTTAGTGCTGAGTAAAACTTTCGTCCTTTAGCCTTTTGCTGTTCAGACTTAACAATATGATATGGTAGAATCAGCAAGATTTGTCAGCCCCTCTATGAACTGTATGATTAAAAGTTATGCTTTGATTTTAGTTCAGAAACATATTTAAAGGTATGCCAATGAACTGCCGTTGGTTACAATACTGAGCGTTCTTCAGGAATTTGATTTTACTGTAACCTTCTGGAAGCATTTTGCTGGTAAATTAAAAAGAAAGTATTTATTACCATATTTAATTATGTGTGTGCATGTCTATGAGTGGGTGTGTGCATGTGGGCACAGCTACCTGCAGAGTTTAGAAGGCGCTATCAGATTCCATGGAGCTGGAGTCACAGACAGTTGCAATCCACCAGACTTTCTGAGAACCAAACCTAAAAAACTGTGCTATGTATTTAGCTCCTGCACACACATGAGATGGCATGGATTCCTTGTGTGTCATGTGGCTTTGGGAAGAGCAAGTGTTCTCAGAGTGAGGTCTGAGGAGACCCTATAAGAGAGTTAGAGACCCAATCACAGACTGGTGAGAACTATGTCGCTAAGATGTTCTCTGTCTTTTCCATTCATGTGTTCTCATGGATGTACAGTGAAATTTCTTAGACATTAAGTGGCATTGCAACAGTGATTTCAGGAAGAGACACTATGACAGGAGAGGAAGGTGGGGAGAATGTTGGAGATATGAGAAGGGAACATCACTTCTTCACCCCGGGAGCCAGTTGAAGCCTCTCTCGACAGTAGAGAGGCCAAAATTCCAGCATAATTAACAGCTGTTTAAGGTTCTTCTTCTCAGCCACAAACCTGCAGTTTTCCAGGAGTCTCTCCAGAAACCCCTTGTGCACCCCCAGTGGCCTTTGATGTTATAACTCTACCTCATACATACTGCTCTATAGTCTCATGCATCAAAAGGCATAGGGGTGGTTTTCTTTACAATCTTATGAGATGTAACTGGAGAGCCTCCCAAATGTTTCCTGTGTTAATGTTAAGAAAATTGACTGCTTTCTCTGTGGAGAAGCTCATATCTGCACTTGGGTCTTTTTGTGTCTTTTTTTTTTTTAGATGACCCTCACACCCCACACATCTTACTTTCTTCTAAGTACCTTTCTCTTAACTCTTGTGCTTAAACTGATAGTAAAATGTTTTCAGAAAATCTACAACTCTAATTACTAAGTAGGATTGTGTCTTTGTAAGAGTTTCTACTGCTGTGATGAAACACCATGACCAAAAACCAAGTTGAGGAGAAAAAGATTTATTTGGCTTCCAGTCATAATCCATCATTGGAGAAAGTTATGAAAGGAACTTAAGCAGGAATGGAATCTGGAGGCAGGAGCTGATGCAAAGGCCATGGAGGAGTGCTCCTTATTGGCTTGCCCTACACTGATTGTTCAGCCCTACTTTCATGTAGAACCCAGGACCAGTACCACCCAGGGATAGCACCAGCCACAATGAGCTGGGCCCTCCCACATCAATACCTAATTAAGAAAATGCCCAATAGCCCCATCTTATGGAGGCATTTTCTTACCTGAGGTTCCCTCCTCTGAGATGACTTTAGCTTGTGTCAAGCTGACATAAAACTAGCCAGCCCAGCTAGATAAAACTCTTTTCAGTGTGTAAGCAATCAATCCCTATTCAGTCTAATTGACATCCCAAAATCTGTAGTGGAGTTCCTGAGGCCACTGAGGGTGGCATGTGGAGCTGTGTTTCTATGCTCTCAGTGCTGAGCAGGATAATTAGATGGCTCTGTTAAGTCAAACATTAAAAAAAGATATGAAAAAATGTAAAATACTGCTACTTCTTACCATTTTTTTCTGTTGGTGAATATAGTTTTCATGCAGTATGCTATTTATGGTAATGTAATGACTTAATTTTTTAACTACACAATTGTAAGAGATTTATATGTGTGGGTGTTTTGCCTGCATGTATGTCTGTGCATCTTGTGCATGAAGTGTATGAGGAAATCAAAAGAGGGTGTTGGCTCACCTGAAAATTGAAGTTACAGATGATTGTTAGCTGATATGTGGGTGCTGAGAATTGAAGCCAGGTCCTCTTGAAGAGCAGTCAGTGCTCTTAACCTCTGAACTATCTACTCAAACCCTGAAATTTTAATTTATGAATAAATTCCATGAAAGTTTTCTGCTTTAATTTAAAATATGGTTTAATGTTGATGAATCTCCATGTTAACAAATAGCTCTTTGGGATTCTTGGTAATTTAAAATGTGTAAAGTGGTCCAGAGACCAAAAGACTTAGGAGAAAACAAGCAACAGGACAGGAGCCTACCACAAAGGGCCTCTGAAAGACTCTAACTAGCAATGTATCAAATCAGATATTAAGACTCACAACCAAGCCATCCCCAGAGTGCAGGGAATCATATGAAAGAAGGGGGAGTTAG